>CAJQZJ010000896.1:3220126-3280995 GCA_907164525.1 Lophiomys imhausi | reverse complement strand
ATAATAATAATAATAATAATAATAATAATAATAATAATAATAATAATAGTAATGTTATCATTATTAATGTCAATCATATTTTCATATACTTACTATCTGTGCATCTTCTAGAGAAAACCGTCTAAATCCTTTGCCTGTTTTCCAAGTTTTTGTTTTCATGCTTTTTTTCATTTTTTTATTGTAGAGTTGCTGCATGGTTCTGGCTGGCCTAGAATGTTCTATTGAGAGCAGCCTAGACTCAAATTCACAGCAACCTTCCTGTCTGTGCCTCCAAAGTGCTGTGATCACAAGTATGTGGCACCACATTCAGCTGTTTGTCCATTTTTAAAAATAAGGTTATGTGTACTTTTGTAGCTATTTGTATATCCTAGCTGTTCCTTATCAGACGCAGGGTTTGCCAGCATTCTCTCCCAGCCCAACGATTGTCTTTTCACTCTGTTGTGGCATTGTGCCCTTCCTGTCCCTGGTAGGACCACAAGCTCAAGCCACCTTGCCCAGTGCCCATTTTTTTTTTTTAATGTTAGTGTAGGAATCCAATTCAGGTTGGATTTATGTTTACACAACAAGCATCTTAACAACTGAGCTATCTCTCCCCATTCATTTGTTTGTTTCTTTCTTTGTTTATGTATCTGTGTAGCCTTAGTCTGGCCTTGAACTCTTAAACCTTCCAACTCAGCCTTGTGATTATGGCTGGGATTATGGGCATACACCGTCACACCTGGCTCACAAGTCTTTCTGCGGACATAACTAGTTTTTATATCTCGTGAGAAAATACCTCGTCCTGCATTTCTTAGCCTATCAGTACTCATGGATCAGCACCTCATGAGCACTCGGAAGGTGTTGGCTAAAGTGAGCTGAGCCCCAGACCGCAATTTCACATGATAAAGTGTGGCCACTTCCAAAGCTGAGAGTGGACATCTGTAGTAAAGGCTAGAGAGGATGAATGGACATCTGAGGTAGACATCTGAGGTGGACAGTGGCTCCGTTAAGAGTGTTGAAAGCAGACAGGCTTTTCGAAGAGCCAAAATATGGAGGCAGCCAGTAAAGTTCCTCTTGCTAGTTAGTAATAGAGACTTCTCTCCCACATGCTGAGTGGACGCAGAGTCCTGGAGGGTGGCCCTGCTGGTGTCCCAACCCCCTGCAGGTTTGGGAGGCCCAGCTAGAGCAAAGATCACCTTACAGGATGCTTGCGGTTAGCTAGTCGAAATTTGCATCTTGTACTTATTGAAAAGTATTAATACCCTCTTCCCCCCCCCTCCCTAAATCCTTCCCAAGTGGCCACACTGTGTTTATCCTGACCACAGTGGTCCAGATCAGGGGACAGTACAGTGATCGTTTCTCCTTGGTGCTGGAAGATGTATGTGTGTAGTTGGGGGAAATCTGGGTTTCTGTCATTAACTGGCCACGTGTGTCTCTGTCTCTAAAGTTCCCACCAGCCTGAGACAGTATGACATGAGAAGCCTTCATGCATCAGTCTAGTGTGTGGTTCTGTTGTGACAGAGGTACTTGTGTTTGCTGAGAGAGAAAGCACAGAACGAGGGTGCAGAAGAAAGCAGGAAGTCACTCAGAATTTCACCAGCGGTTGGTTTTACTAATATTTACTCGACTGTTTAACAAAGGACTGAGCAGCCCGAAATAGATGTAAATATTTTTAAGTTTTAAAAATTACGTAGTGTAGGCCAGGTGTGGTGGCACACGCCTTTATTAATCCCAGCACTAGCGAGGGGGAGGCAGGCAGATCTCTGTGAGTTCAAGGCCAAGCCTGGTCTACAGAGCTAGTTCCAGGACAGCCAGGGAAACACAGAGAGAAACCCTTTTGTCTTGAAAAACAAAAACTGCATAGTGTGTACGTGGTGGAAGGGGCACATGCCCTTGCTGGAGCAGGTTGGGGGAGCAGAGGAGAACTCAGGGGGCTCATTTCTCTCCTTCCATCATGTGGGTCCCCCAGAAGGAACCCAGGTTGTCGGGCTTGGCAGCAAGGACCTTTACCCACTAAGCCATCTTGCTGGCCTCAAATATGTATCTAGGTTTTTTCTTGTTTTGTTTTGAGCTACAATTTAGTATGTAGCCCAGACTGGCCTCAAATTCATGATGATCCAACTTCACTCCCCCGATCCTAAGAACTGGAATTACAGACACAAGCCACAAGTTTGTTTGTTTGTTTGGTTTTGGTTTTTTTGAGACAGGGTTTCTCTGTGTATCCTTGACTGTCCTGGACTCGCTTTGTAGACAAGGCTGGCCTTGAACTCACAGAGATCCGCCTGCCTCTGCCTCCCAAGTGCTGGGATTAAAGGCGTGCACCACCACTGCCCGGCTTGTTTTTTGTTTTTTGAGACAGGGTCTCTCTATATTATGTAGCCTTAGCTGGCTTGGAACTTGATATGTAGACCACGCTGGCTTGGAAGTCACAGAGATCCACCTGCCTCTACCTCCTGACTGCTGGGATTAAAGGCATGCGCCACCATGCCCAGCCCTCTTTTCTTAAGGTAGGGCTGTGCTACCCATACTGGCTTCAAACTCCATCCTCTTGTCTCAGCCTTCATTAGGATAATTTCTTTTCTTTCTTTTTTAAACATTTTATTCATTTATTTTATGTGTGTGAGTGTTTTGCCTGCATGTGAGTCTAAGAGAGCACCTGACTGTCTGAAACAAGAGTTAAAAACAAGAATTGTGAGCTGTCATGTGGATGCTGGGAATCGAACACTGGGCCCTTTGGAAGGGCAGTCAGTGGGTGCTCTTACCTGTTGAGCCATCTCTCCAGTCCCCTAGGATAATTTCTAAAAGTAGGTTAATTAGTAAGCACACCTATCAGGTTGGAGGAGGCATGGTCACAAGAGCACATATTTCTGCCTTTCCTTGTGTTCCTCCACAATACATATGCATAGGAGAAAGGTCAGGGCCGTGTTGTTCTTTCCAGCAGGCCCTAGCTGAGCATGACTATGTAAAGTTAAAGTTTGTTGAAAAGAAATGAATGACCCAGAACCTCCGCTCCGGTGGGCACATTTCAGGCTCAACGATCACACACAGCTAGTGCTCTCAGGAACTGGTGGCAGAGAAAATAAATCCATTACCTTGGAAAGTGGTCCAGAACAATGGTCAATCGATGTCAGTCCTCAGGAAAGATTTGGGGTGGTTTCGGAGTCTTTTCTGAGCAGTTACGGATTGTGGCTTGAAAGTTGCTTTGAAAGCTTTATGTCTTCTGCCTTTAACCATCTGTGATAAGCTTGGCTATGTGATTCTTCAGAGCCTTGCATTCGAATCTGAGTTCCTTCCCAGAGACAGAGCTCAGTGGGTGTGAATTAAGAATGTCTGTATGTAGGGCTGGAGAGAAGGCTTTGCAGCTAAGAGGGCTTCCTGTGCAAGCAGGAAGACCAGAGTTCAGACCCAGCATGGGTATAAAAAGCCAGATATGGTCCTGCACATGCCAGCACTGAGGCTGGTAATGAGTGGATTGCTGGGCTTCTTGGCTGCCAGCCTAGGGATTTAGGGAGAGACCCTGCCACAAAGAAACAAGGCAGAAGATGACAAAGGATGACACAGGGTATCCTTCTCTTGCTTCTGTACATGAACATGCATGAACACCACACATACCCTACACACAGACAGACAGACCACACACACACATCTGTACAAGCCTGGCATGGTGATGTCTCTGATACTCCTGGAACTCACAACCCAGTACGTGGACCAAACCCAGAAACTCCAGTTCAGGCCTTTGTTGATGATGATGGGTGTGTCCATTCACTTTGAGGCCCAGAGGTGGATCCATCCTCAGAGTCTCTCCCCTTGGATCAGTGTTTGCCAGGGTGTTTTGTCCTCACTAGGACACAGTGTCTAAGAGAAACAGGGGATAAAGATGTATTCTGGCTCACAGTTCAGAGGATGCATGCCATTGTGGAGGCAAAGGCATGGTGGGAGCAGGAGTGGCTTCCAGCAGTGGAAGCTCAAGGTGAGTAGCTACCATAGCAGTTGGGAAGCAAGCTGTTGGGGCTGAATTGGATCGACCTATGACCCTCAAGCCCCACCCCAGCTAGGCTCCATATCCAAAAGGCTTCATAGCCTCCCAAAACAGTGCCATCAACTGGAGGTCCAGTGTTCAAATACATGGGGTGGGACATTGTACATTCAAATCTTTTTTTTGGAGTTAAATCTTAACAATAATAATAATAATAATAATAATAATTTCTTTGTCACCAGGAGCACCTGGGTGAAACACCTACAGCTGTCATCGGGTTTCTCATGTCAAAAGATCCCAGACAGATAGCATCAGCTCTGCCCTCCCGTCTGCTCATTGATCCCACCCTGCTTATTGCTACATAATGAGTCTATTTATTTCAAGACCCACACTCCCTCTCCCTGTCTTCTTTAGATTTGTGGACTTTGTTAAATGTTGACCTTTTGGGGGAAACCTTACAAAGACACACTTGATCCTGGCTGGGCTCACTATACCTTCATAGTTTTGGCAGATCAGCAGGCATCCCCCAAAGGAGATCAGAGCAGCTAAAACCCAAGGAGCCTTGGTGTTCTTAGGGCCTCCTCAATGTGCTGAACTGGTCTCACCAGCCTCAGCTGATGTGGCAAGGACTGGAATCAGGCAGGCATGGCATTGGATCCCAGTTCTGTCATTTGTTAGCTATGTGACCTTGGGCAATGTATCGGAGCTTCCTGACTGTCAATGCCCTTATCTGAAACCAAAGCCAAACAAAAGAAACAAACCGTAAGGAATGAAACCAAGGCCAGCAGCCGGAGTATTGTAGGACAAAAGGGGATCAAAGGTATGCAGTTGGCACTCAATAAATATCAGCTCTCCAACCCTCCCCTACTATGGACGTTGACACGCTGCAGAGGCGAGGTCAGCTATGCACTTGCTCCTAGAGAGGACTCATACTTTTATTTCAATTTCCTGCAAGAGCAGGAACAGACAGCTTGTACAAGAAAGAGAGCTGTAACGTGGCCATGGAAGGCACATTATGTAGACTGGGAAGGTAGCTCAGTTGGTGGAGTGCTTGCGTGGCATGCACAAAGTCCTCAGTCATTCCCAGCATGCCATGACTGGATATGGGAGCACACATTAGCAACCCCAGAACTTAGGAGGTAGAGGCAGGAGGATCAGAAACTTAAGGTTATCCTTTGGCTACATAGTGAGGTCATCCCGGGCTATATAGAGAGTTCAGGGCAGCCAGGGCTACATAATGAGACCCTATTTAAGTCAATAAATAAATACGTAGATGTATTTACAGAAAAACTTTATGATTTTTTTTGAGACAGGGTCTCTCTATGTAGTCCTGGCTGTCCCGGAGCTCACTGTGTAGACCAGGCTGGCCTCAAATTTACAGAGATCCTCCTGCCTGTACCTCCAGGGTGCTGGGATTAAAGGCATGTGCCACCACACCTGGCCCTTTATGGGTTCTTGTTTTTGTTTTTTAGGTTTTTCAAGACAGGGTTTCTCTGTGTTTCCTTGACTGTCCTGGACTCACTTTGTAGACCAGGCTAGCCTTGAACTCACAGGGATCCTCCTGCCTCTACTTCCAGGGTGATGGAATTAAAGGCAGGCACCACCACACCCAGCCTTTTAGTGGGTTTTTTTTTATAAGTGTTAGGTTTTTTTTTTTAATTTTATTTATTTATTATGTATACAGTATTCTGTCTGCAGGTATACCCTGCAGGCCAGAAGAGGGCACCAAATTTCACTGTGGATGGTTGTAAGCCACCATGTGGTTGCTGGGAATTGAACTCAGGACCTCTGGAAGAGCAGTAGGTGCTCTTAACCTCTGAGCCGTCTCTCCATCCCCTTTTAGTGGGTTTTAACACCATGAATTTGTAATAAATTAGGTACAGGAAGGCGGAGAGAAAAAAATTTTTTGCACCATGTATGTGCACTTGAAAAAGAGTCCACGGCCCTTTGCTTATCTTTGCTACCAAAAATGACTGACCTACAATTACCCCTCTCCCCTGGACCTCTCTCATTGACCGCCATGCTAATGTCTTCCTCTCTACAGATACCAGCTATAAACATGCAAACAGCAGCCTGCTCTCTCTGCTTCACTGTCACATTGTCATAAGACTTGGCCCTCCACCTCCTCAAAAGGCTTACAAAGCCCCCATGTGATGTAGCTCGGGCCTCCAACCCATCTCCTACCTCCCTCACTCTGCCAGTCTCCAAGGTTTTTCTGTTCCTTAAGCAAGTCAACTGTTAAGTCTTAGGCCCCTTGCAACAGCTGTCCCCTCAGCCTGGAGTCCTATGAGTGGCAACCATCTTCGGAATGTTGTAGTCCCTGTTCATCCGTGAAGGATGCGTTGCAAGATCCTAAAGCATTAGATAGTACCAAATCCTATGTGTGTTTTTCCTCTATGTCTATATCGATGATAAGATATGATTCACAAAGAGGTGGATAGTAACCAATAATAAGAGCAAACAATCATCAAAGTGTACTATGATAAAAGTTGCGGAACTGTGTGTGGCTGCTTCTCAGAATGTCTGCCAAGGGGTTAGCAGGCAGTTAGTATGCACGGACAGCATGGCACACGGAATGAAAGCATGAGCCATGAGTTGGTTGAACAGAGTGGCACTGCATGAGATTTTTATCACATCACTCAGAATAATATACAGTGTAAACATTATGAATTGTTTATTTCTAGAATATTCCATTTAATTTCTTTCAAAGCTGACCTTTAACTGGCTACCGAAAGTGAGGTGGAGAGTGAGCAGCTAGGTGAGTGTGTTCGCGGGTCTCTGTCTCAGTTGCATGTTCTTAGAGATCTTTCTCATCACGTTCCTGCCACGGTGACATTGACCATTCTCCTGACGTTCCTTTCAATTTTGCATTTTCACTTCCTAAAATTACCAGGCACTTACATGTCTTGTCACTGCACGTCCCGAGGTGCCAAGAACGCAGCCTGGTGCACAGCAGGTACAGAGCCCTGTTTGTGAAGTGACTGACCCCTTCGCCTTGCCACGGAAGCGTAAGCTGATGATGTCAAGGTTGGGTCTCTGTTCATAGTAGAGCTCCTAATGTGTGAGTGTCTAGACAGTCCTTTTTATTTTCGGTATTTTTGGCAGAGTGACTTTCTTCTGGAATTTAAGAAAACCAGACAACGCCTGTCTCCCTAGAACCTCTTCTTGAATCCACAGAGACTCTGGTGGCCCAGCTCCTGTGTAATAGAAACGAAAATAAGACAAAGGGCTTACAAATCCCTCTGAAATACCCTGCTGCCTGAGAGAGTGGCATGGTGCCTGCTTAGAGTCTCCATCCAGAGTCTGCCTTAACTAGAAGCAAGCCTAGACACATGAGACTGATTTAGACAGGAGCCAAGGAGGGACACACTGCCCAACCAGTGCTAAGAATCTTAAAAGCCGGACTGAAGGAAATCTGGGGTAGGATATAGAGATACAGGAAAGGTTTTTCCTTATTTTCATTAACCCAACAGTTCTTCTTTTCTTTTTTTTTTTTTTTTGTCCCCCGAGTTGGGATGGAATTCAGGGCCTTGGGCCTGTTGAGCTACATCCCTCTATCCTGTGCAAAGGGTCCCTAACCCACTAGAAGTTAAATGTTCGGTTTGAGTCATGGAGGGGAGAGAGAGGGGAGGACGCTCTTTTTTCAATCAGGGTTGTAATAACGTCTGTGCTCCAAAGGTTAAGAACAGTGGTTATGGACGGCATATAATTAGGCTAACCAGTCACCATCCTAAACATGACCCAAAAGTGCCACAATCACGAGAAAGGAAAAGTGTTTTATGCTCCAAAGAAAACAAAGCCACTTCCAACAGGAATTGGCTGTCATAGTCTCTGCACTAGAAAAAAAAAAAAAAACCAACAGAGCATCCGCCCAGCCTGCCCAAGGCCCATCCCTTAAGCCCAGGTCTCCAGGGAAGGCAGTGTGCCTTTGTTTTCCAGTCTGTGGGCAACTGGCTCGGCAAGGAGCCAGAGGTGAGAGATATGGATGGAAGAAAATCCTGCGAGGTGCTGAGCCGTGCAGGCTAGAAGCTGCTAACAGGTGGGCTCTGGCGTTGCCCGGGACAGACATACCCAGAGCAGAGGGAACAATGTTCCTGCAGCAGAGGCAGAGTCCCGGCCTGCTTCCTTCTCGCAGCTCCTGCCAGGGATCTGGGCAGCTTTCCCCGTGTTCCATCCAGCACCAGTCTTTCTCATGGGCCTTGGTGCTTTTAGAAGTCAGCTTTGGGACCTTTCAAAATTGGAACGGCCATGTTTTCTCCCTGGGGGCCCCTCAGCTTTCAGAAGCTCCTTTGCTACATTGGTATTCAGGGACACTCCCTTCCTCTGACCCTTCTTGGCTTTGGAAGAGGAGGACCTGGGAGGTGGCAGATGTCCCAATAAATGTTGGAAGGAGCCCCGTGAGTGCGCAGGCGGTGGAGCCAGAGAGCTGCGCCAGCACTCGGGGTAACCTCCGGGGAGGGCGCAGTCCACACACATCCTGACTTCCAAGGGCAGGCCCTGGGTGTCTGCCCATAATCAGACTCTCCGATTCAACCCTAGGCCTTGAGCCCCAGGGGGTTGTCCTTCAGCATGGAGTTATCCTTCTGCTCTTGAATAAAGCTTCTCATTAATAACCCCCCTCCCCCATGATGCTTAGTTCCCAATTCCAGGCTTCCCCAAGGCCATAAATGGCAATTTCGTCACCTGGGATCATCCTTGGGGCCCCAACTTACTGTGCACTACTTCTTTAGAAAGGTTTTCCTGGTCACCAAAGTGCTTGCACCCACGCACCAACTTTCTTTCATTAAAATCTGCCTCTTTCGTGATCATATTCCCTCTGCATACTCAGTCTACGAAGTCATGGGAGTTTGCAACAGCTACATAGTCTTTCTTCTTCACAGGGGTTTGGCAGCCTCCTCCCCTCCTCTGTGTGTATCAGGGAGTGGATGAACCGGGACAATGCCTTCTACCTCTGCAGAAGCCAGACTCACGCATGTACAGTTTGCACTGACTGATGCCATTGCTCAAGCTCCTGTCCCACTTGCTGACAGGTGGGTGCCCTGAAGCAAGGCACACAGAAAAGACTGGAGAGCTGAGGACAGGATGCAGTAGTGAGCTTTCTCCATGCAATGCGGGCAGCTCTCCTCCACAGTTCTTCCTGGGGATCACCTTGCCACACACCCCTTTTCAGAGCAGTATAGTATTGGCTGCCATCTGCTACCAACGCTGAACTGTTTCCTTATGCCCTCAGACAAATTTTCTCTTGACCCTTCCTACACCCTGCACTTGGTACCTTCATTAAACTTCTCTAATCCAGCTGTTACCTTCCAGGAAGGTTCTAGAGCCATCTCTGATTCACTGACCACTGTCACCTCAACAACACTGGGCTGGCCTATCTTGGGGACTCAGTACACCTGCTTTGAAGAGGTGACTTTATTTTATTTTAGAGCTGTGCTGTTGAATCCAGGGTCCTGAGCATCCGAGGAAAACATGACGTCGCTGAGCTGCATCCCAGTTTTGAAGAATGGGTGAATGAGAAAGATGCTTGAGGCTGGAGAAATGGCTCAGCAGTTAAGAAGGCTTATTGCTCTTCCAGAGGAAAAGGAATTTGGTTCCCAGCACTCAAATCAGGTGTCTTACAACCAGCACCAGGAGACCCAGCACTCCCAGCACATGTGGGCATACCTGCACACAGACACACATACACAAAATTAAAAACAAAATAGCTTTTAAAAAGCTGCTAGCCGCCAGGCATGCTGGCACACAACTTTAACCTCACCACTCAGGAGGCAGACGCAGAGCTCTGTGAGTTTGATGCCAGTATGGTCTACAGAGTGAGTTCCAGGACAGGCAGTACTACACAGAGAAACCCTGTCTTTAAAAAAAAAAAAAAGTGCTATGTTTCCATTTATATTTTATTAAAGCATAATTAATATACCATAAAATTTACCCTTTTAGCAATACAATTTAAGGCTTTTGGCATACTCACAAACCTCTGTGAGCATGGCCACTAACTAAAGGAGGCCTTCATCATGTCCCAAGTGTCATTAATTCTTACTGCTGAATAATTTTATATTGTGCACATGTACATGTGTGCGCACACACACACAGGCATACACACTATATTTTATCTCTGGATATTTAAATAATGCTACTGTGAATACTGTTGTATCTATATGGACATATTTTCTTTCTTTTTTTATTATTTTTATTCTATGTGTATGGAGGTCTTTGCCTGCCTGGGTGTATGTGCACCATGTTCATGCCTGGAACCCACCAAGGTCAGGAGGGGTGTCTGATCCACTGGACCTAGAGTTCCAGATGGTTGTGGCCATCATGTAGGTGCTGGAAATTGAACCTGGGTCGTCTATAAGAATAACAAGTATGCCAGGCGTGGTAGTGCACACCTTTAATCCCAGTGCTAGGGAGATAGAGGCAAGTGGATCTCTGTGAGTTCAAGGCCAGCCTGTTCTACAAAGTGAGTCCAGGACAGTCAAGGATACACAGAGAAACCCTTTCTCGAAAAACCAAAAGAGAGAGAGAGAGAGAGAGAGAGAGAGAGAGAGAGAATAACAAGTGCTCTAAACTGCCGAACCATCTCTCCTGACTTTTCCCACCCATCCCACATTGTTATTTTAAGACAGGATTTTGCTGTGAAGTGTGGGCTTGGCCTCTAACTCATGATCCTCCTGCCTCAGTCTCCTGAACACTGAGGATACAGCTATGTTTCACCACACCTTGCTGAACATGCTCTCAGTTCTCATGGCATGAACACAGGAGGAGGAACTGCTAGGTCACATGACCCCTCTGCCATTACTGTTTCCGGGAAGAACTCTGTGTGTTAGGTTTCTGTGTATCCCACAATACCGCATAGTGCTTTTTTTTTTTTTTTTTTTTTTTTTTTTTGGCCACAGGTATTGATATCTGCATGGTGAAATACCCGAACAGACCAGGACATGGAACAAAGGAGGTCTCGACAACTGCAGATCCACCTTTAGGTACACATTAGGCTATCAGACTACACAAATTAAAATCTTCACAGTAGTGTTGCTGGTTTAAAAAAAATTGAAGTAATCCACTGTCCCCTGAGCATAGATTGCATAAATACTGTGTGGACTGTCCATCAAAGAAAAATAAATGAACTCTCGTTACCCAGAAGAGCCCAGGGGGACCTCACGTTGTGTTGAAAGAACCAAGTCCCAAAAGAATACGTAAGAGATGATTCCGTTCATGTAAACTTCCAAAACAAAGGAAACAGAATCATGTGGCTTAAGGTTATATGTGTAGGTGGAAAAACTATTAAAGTGATTCTAACAAAAAAAACAGGATATCGGTTACCTCTGGCAGCAAGAGGGAAGCCCATGTCAGGGAAGGGCACAGGAAACTTCTGTAGACCAAAGCCAGTTCTCTCCGAATAATTGCGTCCAGATTCAGGGACTTGCCTACTTATCTGCTATTCTGAAGTTAGATTTGATAATTCAGACTAGGCAGAACAGAGCCAAGGTCCAGGTGTGAGGAGGCCTAGACCCTGGATCAGGTCCACCACTCAAAAGCTGTGTGATTACAAAGCAAACTTCTTAATCTCTGCCTCAGATTCCTTATCTCTAAGAGGAGGATGACAATAGCATCAGTTGCTTACCCTCCTGAATCATCCCTGTTTCTGGGTGCTAATGCTAGGAGAGTCTACTTGTGTTATCAGCAGCCATTTTTCAGTTCCAAGGCCGATGAAAGCCACGTCAGAAGAAAAAGTGTTAGAGCCAACCTTAGCTGACCAAGGGTGAAGCTGGGATAGGACCCTGGGGGCTCCACCTCCGGATGGGATGTTGCCAGTTCCAAAGACAGCATCTTCCTCCCTTCCCCACGCTGGGAATGGCTATCTCCATTTCCCAGTCACAGTGAGAAAATGACCACAACTCTCAGGTTTGTGTCTTCTCCATTTAATACAGCAGACCGCAGAACCTAGCATGTTTCAATACAAACTACAAAAGTCACAGGGACAGGATTGGCACTCGCCTAATGTGGGTCAAATACCCACCTCTGATCCAACCAGCTGTGGCAAAAGAGCAAAATCACATGTAAAATGGGACACTGTAGTCGGCTCTGAGCACAGAGAAGTCTAATTCTGTAGAGATACATGCATGGCCTAGAAAGGGTGGGGAAGGGAGCACAGAACAGACCAATGGACATCAAATCCTGTTTAACCAAATCCCTGTGACACCCATTGAGGCAATGTGAAAAAGCCCATTCTACAGACAATGAGACTGAGAATCATGCAGTGCCTGGGGTTCTTTGTGTTGTTGGTTGGTTTTTTGTTGGTGTTTTGGGGTGTTTGTTTATTTGTTTGGATGGTTTTTTGATTTTTGTTTTTTTTTTTTGAGACAGGGTTTCTCTGTGTAGCCCTGGTTGTGCTAGAACTCACTCTGTAGACCAGGCTGGCCTCGAACTCATAGAGATCTGCCTGCCTCTGCCTCTTGAGTTACTGGGATTAAGGATGGTGAACCACTACCACCAGATTGCCTAGGGTTCTTTAAGAGCAGCACTGTGCACATTTTGGGATCAACAATTATCTTTAAGGGGGGAGGGGCTCTCATTTGCACCATGACATGGTTAGCAGCAGGCCTGGCCTCTCTTAACTGGATGTCACTGGCACCCAGCCAAATGTGACAGTAAAAATGTCTCTAGTGGGGGCTTCAGAGATGCATCAGCAGATAAGAGCATTGTTGCTCTTGCAGAAGACCGGGTTTCAGTTCCCAGCACCCACAGCATGCAGCTCACAGCCACCTGTAGCTCCAGTTCCAGGGAATCTTACTACCTCTTCTGGCCTTCTGGGGAACCTGCTCATGAGGTGCACAGGCAAGCAAGCACACACATATACATAAAGTCAAAATACATAAATCTTTTAAAGAAATGTCTTGAGGGGACTGTGAGTGTGCACTGTCCTTAGTGAGTGTAAAAGCCCTCTGTTTAACCCACTCAGAGATGATGTCAAATGTGCCCTGGGGTTGGGAGCCATTGAAACAGGCCTGTGAATTGTGCAATCCTTTTCCACCACTAACACAGAGATAGAATCTAACTCTGGCTGGTCTAACTCTGAAGTCTATTCTTAGTCATGGTCTCCCTCAGAGTATTCTCTGACTTGCACCACACAGTTGCGATGCTATCAGTGTGAACACACCTTGAAGAGTCAGGTGAAACACAGATGTAGCATACCAGGTCCCGTGGGTTTCCAGTTCTGTATAGCTGTTTAACAGGACAGGACTCTCCATTACCAACCAACCACATTCCACATTTGGCTTCCTGGTATGGTTGCTTCCTAGGTCCTTTTCTTCATGGGAATTGAGACTTTTAAAAAAATTATTATTTAGCCGGGCGGTGGTGGCACACGCCTTTAATCCCAGCACTTGGGAGGCAGAGGCAGGCGGATCTTTGTTAGTTCGAGGCCAGCCTGGTCTACAAAGTGAGTCCAGGACAGCCAAGGATACACAGAGAAACCCTGTCTCGAAAAACAAAAAAAAAAAAAACAAAACAAAAAAAAATTATTATTTAGCTGGGCAGTGGTGGCGCACGCCTTTAATCCCAGCACTTGGGAGGCAGAGGCAGGTGGATCTTTGTGAGTTCGAGGCCAGCCTGGTCTACAAAGTGAGTCCAGGACAGCCAAGGATACATAGAGAAACCCTGTCTCGAAAAAACCAAAAAACCAAAAAAAAAAATTATTATTTCTTTACATATTTGTGAACATCTGTGTGTATGGGTGATCATGTATGTGGATGCATGTGTAGCATGTTGAGTGTATAGAAATCAAAAGGTAGTCTAGGCATGGTGGCAGATGCCTTTAGTCCCAGCACTCAGGAGGCAGAGAGGCAGGCAGATCTCTGTGAGTTCAAGGCCAGCCTGGTCTATAGAGTGAATTCCAGGGGATCCAGGGCTACATAGACAGGCCCTGTCTCAAAAAAACAAAAAAACAAAAAAAAAAAGAAAGAAAGAAAGAAAAAGGCAGCTTTCAGGAGTCAGTTCTTGCCTTCTACCAAGTCTGTCCCAGGAATTGAACTCAGGTTGTCAGTACTGGCTGTAGGCTCCTTTGCAGTGAGCCATCTTGCCAGCCGCTTTTACGAGGAATGCTATTTCCAGGTTCTTGTCTTCCTGCATCTAATTCCAACTCTCTATGCTCTGCCTTACAACAGGTGCCTTTGCTAGACTTTCTTCCTCCAGAAGAGTTAGGACTACCTCCAGATAATTGGTTCCTGTATTAGTTCTTTTCTATTACTGTGATGAGACACCATAACCAAAGCAGCGTGCAAAAGAAAAGAGTTTAATTTGGCTTATAGTTCCACAGAGTTAGAATTCATGATGGCAGGACAAAGGCATGGTGACAGGTTTCTGGAGCAGCTGAAAGCTCACCTCTTGATCCACAAGCTGGACACAATACAATGGGAATGGTACAAGTCTGGAAACCTCAAAATCCACCCCAGTGACACACATCCTCCAAGGCCACACCTCCTAATCCTTCCCAAACTATTCCACTACCTGAGGACCAAGTATTCAAACCTATGAGCCTATGGGCGCTGTTCTTTTTCAAACCACAGTCCCCAAAGCCCACTGACTAAACAAATTACACCTCTTCCTTTATGAAGCTCATAGTTGCTTTCTTCTCAACCCAGGTTTCCCTGGAGTGAATTTATCATGACTAACCCCCGCCCCCCAGACACTTGCTGGAAAAAAAGCCCTCCAAGAAGTCTTTAGTCTGTTGGGTTTTATTCTGGTTTTCAATATGAGTTGCAACTCAATTGAGAAACTATGGAGATCTTTCTGAGGTTTTTCATCCAAACCAGACGGGGAAACATTTAGGCTGAGAGAAATGAGTTGGTCTATGTGAGTGACAGAGAAGCTGTATGAAGAGCTTCTGGGAGTTTGTAGAAGAAAACATATCTGGGGCTGACAAGATGGCTAACAGCTAAAGGCATTTGCTGCTAAGCCTGACAACCTGAGTTCAATCCCTGAGTCCACAGTAGGAGAGAACCAACTCCTGAAAGTTGTCCTCTGACCTCCACATGTGTGCTGTGACACACATGCTTCCCTACCCCCATTCATAAACAAATGCAATAAAATTAATTTTATGATTTTTATTACTGCTCATTAATTATTTTAATTTTTATTATTTTTAATTTAATTATCATTTAATTTTTTAAATTGTGTGGGTAGCAGCATATGAGTGTTGGTGCCCTTGGAGACTAAAGGCATTGGATCTACCTGTAAATATAACAAACTAAATAAATTTAAAAAAAGAAAACATATTCCTATAGGTTCTTTTGGCTATCTGGTGAAATGACCATGATATGCCATCTGTGGCCTTCCAGTCAAGATCTGAAAATTGAGGTAGAAAAAATGCACAGCACTTGCGTGTACAGCTCAATGAATTTGCCCAAAGTAAACACCCTCACAAAAACACCACCCCAGTCAAGAAATGGCTAACATTCCAGAAGCCCCCTCAGCCCCCCTCCCACTTACTCCCCACCCTCTCCCCAAAAGCAGCCACTATAATTTTAATCCTCTGACCTCCATATTTTTATATATCTGATGGCCCAGATAATTATCTCTAGAGGCCAGAGTTAATCAGAAGCTGGGAGCATTATTTTCCCATGAGTCATTTCTCTTCAGCATAGTTTATCAGTGAGGATGCTTCCAGCTGTAAGCAATAGAAACCTCAAACAAATAGCCTCAACAATAGGGAAATTTATGCCCTCTCCAGAAATGGAAGGACTGGCTGTAAGACAAACTTTGAAGTAAGTTGTGAGAGCCTACTTGGCCAGGGTAGTCCTGGCATTGGTGGATTTCTCAAGCTAACAAAATGTTCATATTAGTTCCTTCTTGTGGCCTTCTGTCTCTTTTGGACAAGAGATAGCTCCCAGATGTCCCCTCACATCCCAAAAGAAAGAACTGGGTCACATCTGCAACCCACTGCACCAGGTGAATGGGCTTATTCCAGCTGTCTTTCACTAACCACTTGGGCTGGCATGGACATTGAGAATTCTGCTCCATAGTCCGGTATGAAGAACCACGACATGAAACTGAAAACACCTGGTTTGTATTTATCAACATGCTTCATATTGCTAAATGGTAACGAGGGTATATAAACAGTAGAGGCTTGAGGCTGAACATACTGTTGGAGATTCAAGGTTAGGGGTAAGCAACTGAGGAAAGAACAAATTGACCATGACAAAGTAAACACAGCAGCCCTTGTCCTCTCTCTCCTCTGAATGCTAATGATCCTGTCTCTCTGAGCCGCCTGTTTGAGCACTGAGTCATAAAAATATTTTCTGAAAGTTATCGGAATGGTGTCTGTTACCAGTTATGCTAAACCCAGGACATAATGTCTCAGTCTACACTTAGGACAAATTCTACCCCTTTCAAGTCACATGCTGGCCTGCAGCACACAAGAGGTGTGCTATTTCAATGCTACAAGGTATACCAATCTCAGTCATGGGCTCCCCAGAAGAGTCCAGGTTCTTTTCCTTGACCTCAATATGTTCTAGAACATTTGTCTCATGTTAAAAAAAAAAAGCCCAACAATTTCCTTTAAAAAATTATGAGTAGGAGTCATATATATGACTGTATTTATAGATTTTTTAAGATTTATTTATTTTATGTGTATGGGTGTTTGCCTGCATGAATGTCTCTGTGTGCAGTGCCCCCAGAGGTCAGAAGTGGGCATCAGATCCCTGGGAACTGGAGTGACTAAACTCCAAGGTCTGCTGAGAGAACAAGTTCTCTGAACCATCTTTCCAGCACCCACCATCAACACCACTGGGACCAGTGAGGGAACTCAAAAAGGGTACCTGGGCTAGCCTCTGTT
Organism: Lophiomys imhausi; assembly: GCA_907164525.1. Classification (NCBI taxonomy): domain Eukaryota; kingdom Metazoa; phylum Chordata; class Mammalia; order Rodentia; family Muridae; genus Lophiomys; species Lophiomys imhausi. The sequence goes on along the minus strand of CAJQZJ010000896.1, from coordinate 3,264,211 downwards.
CTCAGTGAAACTCCAGTATAGATGGGAAAACAGATCACACGGACTATTCAGGGGACAAACAACGAAAAGCACAGAAAGTGACAGGGATGAAAACAGGAGAATTCAGTCAACCTGGACTAGAGTCATTTAAGATTTCGTGAAGATTGAGACTTGGATTGGACTCTGAAGCAGAGTATACTCAGCGAGGCCCACGTGGGAAATGGACTCCGTATCTCCCATCTCTCTGGTCCTGCCTATGGCAGCATTGCTAATCAATGCCCATGTGGATCCACTGGCCCATCAGACCCAATACGGTGCTCTAGGTAACCTATGGGATGGAGCCAGAAATACTGACAAAACCCAACAAGAGGAAGGAATAGGGTGCAGGTGGGGTCTGCATGTTGGCTCACTGGAGAGATCTCTCAAGGAGAAAGAGCATGGTGGAGGTAGAAAACAATGGAAGTAGCTGGCACTTCACTCCCAACACTCGGGAGGCAGAGGCAGGTGGATCTCAGTGAGTTCAAGGCCAGCCTAGTCTACACAGAGAGTCCAGGAAAAGTCAGGGCTAAACAGAGAAATTCTGTCTCAACAAAACAAAACAAAAAATGGTCTCACTATGTAACTGAGACTGGCCTTGAATTTGCAACTCCCAGTCTCCTGAGTGCTCTACTTTTCCTATATGACACCATTCCTTCCTGGCTGATCTAACTGGTAATCCTTTTTATCCTTTTTATTTTTTTAAGGTTTTTCGAGACAGGGTTTCTTTGTATATCCTTGACTGTTCTGGACTGACTTTGTAGACCAGGCTGGTCTTGAACTCACAGAGATCTGCCTGCTTCTGCCTCTGAGTGCTGGAATTAAAGGTGTGTGCCATTACGCCTAGCAATTAATTGGTTTTTGAAATAGAGATTCTGTCTATAGCTCTGGCAGGCCTGAACTTGTTATACAGAAAAGAGTGCCCTCAAACTTGCTGTGATCCTCCTGCCTCTGCCTCCCAGGTGCTATAGAGCTGCCACACCCTGCTTGCACAAGTAGTTTCTTGATAAACCAGACTGAACTCATTTGAAAACAATGATGCTACCAAAAGCATTTTTACCCAGTGGAGTCACAAACAAGACACATCCTCAGGACACATCCTCTAAGCTGTGGGTAGCAGGGTCTGCCTCATGAGGTCAGCTAATAACTACATTAAGATGAATATGAAGCATTTAACACAAACGAGACAATACCATACATGGTTACAGGAAGGGAGCTAGAGCAAGAGAGCCTAGGAGCAGATTCTGACCCATAATTCACCTTGTGAGTGTATGTCATGTAACCTTTTACGCCTCAGTTTCTCTTTCTATACAAGGGATGATAAAAGTACTTTAGTAGGATTGTTCAAGAGAACCAAATGAGGTGATGTATGTAAAGCGTCTCATAAGCACTGTGAGTGTGAACTGATTTTGTTTCTTTCTTTCTTTGTTTTTTGAGACAGGGTTTCTCTTGTATCCTAGACCAGGCTGGCCTCAAACTCACAGAGATCCGCCTGCCCCTGCCTCCCAAGTGCTGGTGTTAAAGGCACCACCACGTCCAGTGTGAACTGATTTTTAAACAGAGAATTATCACAGCTAATTGTCAGTTCGTTGCAGGCCTGACTCCAGTGTGCTTTGTATTAAGACAGAAAAGTGACAAACTGAACTTGACAATTTTTTTAAACATTCATTTATTTATTTATTTATTATGCAGTATTTGCTCTACATATATGCCAGGGCAGCAGATCTCAATGTAGATGGCTGTGAGCTATCATGTGGTTGCTGGGAATTGAACTCAGGACCTTTGGAAGAATAGCCAGTGCTCTTAACCTCTGAGCCACCTCTCCAGCCCGAACTTGACAATTTTTTATTATTTTCAGTAATTGTGTGTGTGTACGTGTGAGTGTGTGATTTTGAGATATCTCATATAGCTCAGGCTGGCCTCAAACTCACTATGTAGCCCAGAATGCCCTTGAACTTCTCATTCTGCTCTCCTCCCCAGTGGTAAGATTACAGGTGTGTACCACCAAGCCCCTTATCTTAGTCAGGGTCACTATTACTGTGATGAAACACAAAGGCCATGGAGGAGTGCTGCTCACTGTCTGACTCCTTAAAGCTTGCTCTGCCAATTTTCTTATAGAACCCAGGACTACCACCCTGGAGGTGGCCCCACCTACAAGGGGCTGGGCCCTCCCCCATCAATCACTAATTAAAAGAAAATCACCTACAGACTTGCCCACAGCCTGATCTTATAGAAGCATTTTTCTCAGTTGAGACTCTGTTCTGTTGACTCTAGCTTGTATCAAATTGACCTAAAACTAGCCAGCACACCCAGCTTGAAAACTTTATTTTGAGCCAATGCAACACATGTATATATTTGTAAAGTTAAATGGTGTTACAGTTTTCTGCTAGACAAAACTGGTTTTTCAAGCTTCCCACATGGAGAGCTGCACATGAACCTGCCACAAATCCTCTTTCAAGTAGCTGAGATTATAGGAGACAGTTGGTGCCTATAATCAGGTTGGTGCCTCCCCAGTTCTCTTCCCTTTGCTTTAAAAAAAAATTATTTTATTGCCAGGCGGTGGTGGTGCACACCTTTAATCCCAGCACTTGGGAGGCAGAGGCAGGTGGATCTCTGTGAGTTGGAGGCCAGCCTGGCCTACACAGTTGAGTTTCAAGACAGCCAGGGATATACGGAGGAACCCAGTCTTGAAAAACAACAACAAAAACTTTTAAAATTATGATTATATACACACACACACACACACACAAACACACGTGAGTATGGGCATGCATATATGGGGGTTGGGAGTCCTTTCCCTCCTCCCACCTTTACATGGGTTTGGGGGATTAAACTCAGTTTCAGACTTGTGTAGCATGTATTCTGCCCACTAAGCCATCTCACCTGCCCATTTTAAAAAAGTATTATTATTATTATTATTATTATTATTATTATTATGTGTATGGGTGTTTTGCTTGCATGAATGTCTGTACACCATGTGTGTGCCCGGTGCCCTCAGAGGGTGTTGGAACTCTGGGACTGGAGTTACAGATTTGAGCTGCCATTTGGGTACTGGGAATTGAACCTGGGTCCTCTTGAAGAAAGCTAGTAAGTACTCTCAAACCCTGGGCCATCTCTGCAGCCCCAGTTTTGCTTTTTTAAAATGAGGTGTCATATAGACCAGGCTGACCTCCAACTTGTTATATAGCTGAAGATGATCTTCAACTTATCCTGCAGCCTCCACTTCCTACATGCCAGAATTGAAGGGGTGTGCCACCACACCCAGGTTACCTCATAAGGAGATACCACTGTCAGTCAAGTTGACAAGGGTCTGACTTGTGGTGGTAGCCAACTTGACTACATCTGGAATTAACTAAAACCCAAGCAGCTGGGTACATCTGTGAGGGATTTTTCTAAATTAAATCATTTGAAGTGGAAAGACCCACCCCGAATCTGAATCTTTTGCAGTGGGAAGACACACCTTTAATCTGGGCCACACCTTCTGCTGGCAGCGTATGGAATGGACAAGGAAGAAGGAAGCGTGTTCTCTCTCTGCCTGCTTGTTCTGAACTGCAAGTCCATTCCTTCACTGGCATTAAAGCCCACTTTTCCAGGATTCCAGCATATACGGAAGATCACTATGACATTCAGCTTCATGGACTGATCTACTGGATTCTTGGACTTTCTGTTGTTAGAGTCATTGTTGGAGTAGCTGGACCCCTGCCTGTAAGTCATTCTAGTACATTTTATATATATATATATATAATCCATTCTATCAGTTCTGTTCCTTTAGAAAACCTTGACTAATACACTACCCACTTCTTTTTTTCTATTCAAGGCAGAGCCTCACTATGAAGCCCTGGCTGGCCTAAAACTTGCCATGTAGACCAGGTTAGCCTCAGACTCTGCCTGCTTCTGCCCCCCCAGTGACAGGATCAAGGACATTCTCAGCTTTCTTCCCACAACTCATGAGCTACAGGAAAGCTCTTCAACTATTAAGGTTTCTTCTAGAACTGAATTCCATTTGGGAAAAAAAAATGTGGTTTTGTCACTCTTGTCACGGTTTCCTTTCTCAAACAAAGATCAGTTTGCCCTTTCATACACAGCAATCCACATGGACTCCTCTAGGCAGTGATTTTCCTTCAACATTTACATTAGGACTATTCTAAGCACAGTTCTAGAACATGTATCCTTTTCTTTCTTCCTTTTTAATTTTTTTATTTTTTAGGCTTTTTGAGACAGGGTTTCTCTGTGGATCCCTGGCTGTCCTAGACTCACTCTGTAGACCAGGCTGGTCTTGAACTCAGAGATCTGCCTGCCTCTGCCTCCCCGAGTGCTGGGATTAAAGGTGTACTCCACCATGCCTGGCTTCTTTTATTTTTTGAGGCAGGATTTCTGGGCTGGCCTCAAATTCGAGATGTGCTTGCCTCAACCTCCCAGGCACTGAGATTACAGCATTCACTTGGATAGCCAGAAGGCATTTCCTTGACATTCATATATCTGAATATTTTTTAACCATAAGATTGTAAGTGTGTGATATGTGGAAGGCTGGGGTTGGAGAGCTGGTGTTTTTTTTTTTTTTTTTCCGAGACAGGGTTTCTTTGTGTAATATCTCTGGCTGTCCTGGACTCACTTTGTAGACCAGGCTGGCCTCGAATTCACAGTGACCCGCCTGCCTCTGCCTCTCAAGTGCTGGGATTAAAGGTGTGCGCCACCACGCCCGGCTGGAGAGCTGGTGTTCTAAGCCAGGTTAGATTTGAAGCAAGACTCTATATAATTAATAAACACTTTTTGGTGCTGCAGGTGAAACTGAATGGTAAAGTATTAGCTTAGCATGTGTGAAAACCCTGGGTTGGATCCCCAGCACCACCAAAATTTTGCAAGAAAATTGAGTTGGCTAGGCGAGGTGGTGGCACACACCTTTAATCCCAACACTCGGGAGGTAGAGGCAGGCAGGTTTCTCTGAGTTCAAGGCCAGCCTGGTCCAAAGAGTGAGTTCCAAGACAGCCAGAGCTGTTACACAGAAAGCCTATCTCAAAAAACCTTACAAGAAAAAAGAAAAAAAATTGAATCATTTCAATCCTATTATCACTATGGAGTCAAGTGGAGGCATCAAATTATAATCCAGGGCGAGGGAGGCTGAAGCAGACAGACTCAGAGGCCATCCTGGGCCACATGATTAGGCCTTGTCTCCAAAAGTAAAACAAAACAAAAAAAAAAAAAACCAGCCAGCTAGGTTCAAGTTCTGCCCCTTCCTTTAGTGACTTTCTGACTCAATAGTACAATCTGGAAAACCTGGACATCCCATTTCACTTACAAAGCTCCAGAAAGAATAAAGATCAGTCACTGCATAACACACAGCAGGTACCATGCAAATGATAAAGTTTTACAACTGCGTTCTCATAGTTCATCAGAAAAGCAATTGTCTCTTCTCAGTGCTTTATGAAAGAACTGAGTTGCTGTCTTTTTAATCCTCTATATGTGGGTGTTTTGCCTGCATATGTGTTCGTGCATCACATATGAACAGTGACTATAGAGGGCAGAAGAGGATGTCAGATTGTTAGTAGTCACGTGGGTACTGGGAATTGAACCCAGGTCCTTTGGAAGAGCAGCCAGTGCTCTTAACTTCTGAGCCGTCTCTCTAGCATCAAGAATTAAGTTTTCAAAATGCATCTAAGTGACCTAATCTTGGTCACACTAGAAGGTTATCAGTATATGATAGGGATAATTATAAAAGTCTGTTTCCCTGGCTTCACACAATCACTACAACCTCAACCTCTATGTTTAAATTTCCCCAATAGTTTAGCTAGTTCCAAGAAAAACAATCATTTGAGGCCCAACACCACATACAATAAAACATTACCTCTTGTTGGCTTTTCTTTACTGGTAGAAATAGAACTCCAAACTGTTCTCTGGTTCCTACTTCATATTCTCTAACATGACAAACCTAGATGGCTACATGTCTCAACTATCAAATGAGAAACCTATTTCCAACAAAGAACCCTGAAGAGCCACCCTAATTTAGGCTGAACAAAATGTTAGCAGACGCAGAGAAGAACTTTGTGCACCTCGATTGTTTTCATCCCAAACACCTGAAAAGTATAGTAGCACCAATATTTCTTTTTTGTTTTGTTTTTGAGACAGGGTTTCTCTGTGTAATAGCCCTGGCTGTCCTGGACTTGCTTTGTAGACCAGGCTGGCCTCGAACTTGAACACTGCCTCCCAAGTGCTGGGATTAAAGGCGCCACTACGCCTGGCCGATATTTCTTTTTTTAAAAAAAGTTGTTTTTTTTTTTTTTATTTAAAGCAACTGTAGTCAGGACAAGAAAAGGAAAACAGTATCTTTATTGTGTAGTTTTAACAAACATTCACAGTGTGCACATTCCAGTAGAAAGAGACAAAGATCTTTGTTCAAAATAAGCTGAAATCAAATAAGTAAACAAACTCCATTGTTGAATACACAAAAGGAATGTTAATATTAATCACTCACAGTCGAGGGTGCAGTAAAAAGCAAGTTAAATAAATGAAATGACGTTCTGCCCAAGCAGCCGAGTGGAAGGACAGCCACTGAAATTCCTAAGACACTGGGCATAAAGGCAAGTGACTGGCACATGTCTGCTTCTTCAGAGCCTCCCTCTTAGATCACCCCCACAAATTTCAAAGCTGGCCAAATGTGACCAAGCTCTCCGTTACTTTTGGGATAGTTGGCAACTGAATAGCACAGCTTCAAAACTTCAGTTTCTTGTTGAGGAATGACATGTCTGATTCCACTTCCCCTGGGGTAGGAGGCAAATAGCCAGACAGGTCTCACCTGAGACCGAAAGACGAATGGAGTATGACAGACACATCTGGCTTATAAAAGTACTTTTTCAGTGCTCCCCATCAGCGCTGAATGAGCATAAGCCTAGCATCATGAGCCATGATGGCAACTCCGAAAGAGCCAGCTCAGATGATTGCTTTGGACAGACTTGTCTCTGCTTCCGTAATCACACAACGGGGATATAAACACAGTCCACACACTTTGTCCCGTTGCTTTCTTTACAAATGTGCACATCACTTGGAAGTGAAAACCAGCTCCCAGGCCAGCAGACTTTTAGAGAAAGGGTGTTAATACCTTCTATCTTGGGAGGACAAATTTCTCTTTCATTCACCAGTTGTTACCTATATGGGGCGTGGCAACAGCCAGTCATCTCAAGAATTAACAACCAAATACCTCACAAGTCAGGGGATACTGTCAGCCATCAGGGATTGGTGTCCCATGCTCTTTTTTTTTTTTTAACATTTTTTTTTATTTATTTATTATGTATACAGTATTCGCTCTACATATATGCCCGGGCAGATCTCAATGTAGATGGCTGTAAGCCACCATGTGGTTGCTGGGAATTGAACTCAGGACCTTGGGAAGAACAGCCAGTGCTCTTAACCTCTGAGCTACCTCTCCAGCCCCGTGTCCCATGCTCTTAACAACGGTTTCCATGACCCTCAAATGTCACAGCTTGTCTACCAAGTTCAGTCTTTTATTAATGCATTTGGCGCACATGCTGTATTGCTTTGTTGTTTAGGAAAAGCCTCCACAAATGCTCACCTCAACCTACTGCCTCTTGCCTAGCTGTTTACGCAGGCAACAGAATTATGTCAAACAGACAAAAAAGGCTTTTAGGGTTTGTTTTGAAAGAGTCTCACTATGTAGTTTTGGCTGCCCTGGAGCTTCCTGTGTAGACCAGGCTGGCCTAGAACTCAAGAGGACTGTCCACTTCTGCCTTCCAAGTGCTGGGATTAAATGTTTTTTTTAAAGTAGCAGCAGCATTTTTTATAATATAAAATGACATCACATTATTATCAGTAGTTCAAAAGACGCCCTGGGTATTGGATGGATTTCATGGATGGCAAAGACAAAAGTATGAAAATCTTTTCCTTCTGGCTCAGTTAAAAAAAAAAGCTGATATAAATAGGAAAAGAACACAGATGTGAAATAGAAAAACACGCCTATTGTATTGATGTTTACTATAGGAATCTCAAAACACCAATCTTTTTTTTTTTTTGTTTGTTTTTTCGAGACAGGGTTTCTCTGTGTAGCCCTGGCTGTCCTGGACTCACTTTGTAGACCAGGCTGGCCTTGAACTCACAGAGATCCACCTGCCTCTGCCTCCCAAGTGTTGGGATTAAAGGCGTGCGCCACCACGCCCAGGTCAAAACACCAATCTTACTTTAAAATTCAGTTTTTATGTGTGGTGGAGTTGAGACAGGGTCTATGTAGTGTTTACTGTCCTGGAACTTGCTATGTTGACAAGACCTCAACTCAGAGATCTTCCTGCCTCTGCCTCCCTAGCATTGGAATTAAAGGTATGCACTCCCATGCCCAGTCAAAAATACAGTTCTTTAACATTTCCTATAAACCAGATGTTTTTCACTGGATGTGAAGGGATTGTCAACACAAATTCACAACTAATCCAAGTTATCTTCAGGCTTAGTGTTAGCTTGCATGTTCCCTTCCTGTACCTCAAAGTACCTTTGTTCTTTCCCCCTCTACCCAACATACACCATGTAACTTGGCTATCACAGCAAGTGGATCCCAGGCCTCCCTGCACACAAACCTTCCTTGCATTTATGTGGGGGTGTACTCAGTCATGCAACTTTTGTTACAGAATAACTACTCTTCAATCTATCATATATTACAGATGTTTCTAAAGATCAAAGTTTGATTAAGTGTGAATCCCTGATATATAAAAATCACCTAGAAATTACTCTAAAATATCACATCCAAGTATGCAAGGAAAAGGCTAATGTTATTTTGATGAATTCTGAATTCATTCAACTGCTAAATCACAGGATACAAGTCCTGGGCTGAACTTTTTCTTAAATAGTTTGCTCAGGCAAACTAGTTTACCATGTAGTTTCCTGTCCTGTCAAGCCCCTGGCAAGCTGGAAGAGAGGCAGGAGGACACTCCTCAACATCTCTGTTCCTTCTGGAACTCAGTGGCTTCCTGCTGGAAATGACAACAGCCCAGAAGCTGCTGTCCAGAAGAAAACTCATAGATAACTAAAAAACAGCTGGGATACTGTTAGGTATCCTAGGGAAAAAGAATAAAGTCAGAGATACAAAGAAAATGCCTGGCCCAGTGAGAAACAGTAATTTTAAGTGATTACCTACTTTGCAATGAAATACACATCCAAGGGAGGAAAAAAAAAGCTTCCAGATTTATCATTATTATTCTCAGTAGAAAAAGTAGGACAGGCTGGGCGTGTTGGCGCATGCCTTTAATCCCAGCACTCGGGAGGCAGAGGCAGGTGGATCTCTATGAGTTCAAGGCCAGCCTGGTCTACAAAGTGAGTCCAGGACAGCCAGGGCTACACAGAGAAACTCTGTCTCGAAAACAAAAAAAGAAAGAAAGAAACATAGTACAGAATCAAACAAGTCGGAGCCATGGAGGTAAAACACAGATGAAAACAGGAAAGTCTCCTGGAGTGTTCTCCCAATCTGAATTGATGTGCCCGCCACTGACATTTTACGAGTAAGTTACTTAATCAAGATAAACCTAAGGTCAAACTTGAGTTTCTTACTTTAAAACAGAGAATCAAAAATTTGCCAATCAGTAAACAAAAAAGCCTTTTGTGAATCCCATGGGCATAATCAGACATTAGTGAAGCTCCATGGGTAATCACACACTCATCTTTCACCAGTAAAGAGAGTCAGAGTGGAAGATGGCTAGAAACTACTGGCATCAGACCAGAGAGCATGTGTTGGTAACTTCTTTAAACTGCTGTCCTGTAAGTAGTGTTTGGTTCTCTTTTTAAAGGAGATTATTCTGAAATCAGCTTTTCTTTGGCTCTTCTAACCCTAAGAAATCAAAGGGATGCAGTTTTGTGAAGTACTCTTGGGAAAAAAGGGAGTGGACTTAGGGATCGATGGCTAAACTATCTGGGAGCAAGACAACTACATAGTTCTTTATTTTTGGGGGGGGCTCACACTCAAAAAAATTACCCCTGGTATGTATGTGTGCATGTGTACACAAGGGCCACACTACACGTGGAGATCAGAAGACAACTTTTGGGAATTGGTTCTTGTCAGGCTTTGCACCAATTGCTTTTACTCAATGAACCATCTTGCTGTCCCCCTACTTTTTTTTTTTTTTTGGTTTTTCGAGACAGGGTTTCTCTGAATATCTCTGGCTGTCCTGGACTCGCTTTGTAGACCAGGCTGGCCTCGAACTCACAAAGATCCGCCTGCCTCTGCCTCCCAAGTGCTGGGATTAAAGGCGTGCGCCACCACTGCCCGGCTTGTCCCCCTACTTTTAACAATCATAAATAAGATCATTTGGCAGCTGTGTTTTAAATGATACATATCTTAACTTCATGAATTAAATTCCTTAAGATAAATGACAAAATTAAATCAGAATTTCAAAACAATTTACTTAAAAGAAAAATGGAAAAAGACTGCCATTCCCTTAAATATATCTAATGTGAATTCAAAGTATCAGAAATCACGTATTGTCCTGAAAACGTCATGTCACCACAACAGAGGAACTCTAAATCATAGCATAAAGTCTTGAAATGAAGGGAATGAGTGGAAACCAGTGAGAAGAAACCCTGGCAAGGACACAATGTGAGCAGGTGTTTTGGGTGTCAGTCTCTGGCTGATGAAGGACTCTGGTCCTACATTGAAGGAAGAGAGCTATCTGGTCAACCATCTTGGCTCCAAGGGGAAAGAAAAAGCTTGCAGGATTCAAGGAGGGAGCACTGCCGCAGTCTCCAAAGCAAGTCTCTACTTCTCACTCCCAGGAGCGCGTGCTCTCACACTTCAACATGGTCTCCTCAGGAGGATTTGCTGTCAGTCGTGAAGTGACGATACAGGAAACCTATAAGAATAGCTCCCACAATGGGGACAATCCAATATGCCCAGCAACTAGAAAAGTAGGAAGAAAAAGCAATAGAGTTAAGAATATTTTTAACAAATAACTGAATGTTTTTCAGCACCTATGTTTAATACTCATGAGACAGGGGTCTTGATTTCTATTGATTTTTCTCTTAATTAAACTGCTTTTACCACACAGTATTTGAAAGGAAACAAACATAAAAGTCAACTCTACAATTATTTGTATCTGTGCACACATGTGCCCAGGCATGGAATGATGTACATGCATTGTAAGCCATGAAAACATATATACAAGCTGGACACAGTGGCACATGCCCGCAAACCCAGCACTCTGGAGGCTGCGGCAGTACAATTACTGCAACCTAAAGGCTTGGCTACACTACAGGTGCCAGCCCAGCCCCAGCTCTGTGTCAAGACGCTGTCAAGCAAGCGAGAAAACAAACCAAAAACAGAACAACAAAAAAGAAACAAACACATACATACATATGACCCATGATCCCCGAATCTGGATGCTGAGGCAGGAAGATCAGGAGTTTAACAACTAGGACATAGTTACTAAAGTACTTGTTTTATAAGCTAAGAATTTGAGTGTGAGCCCCAGGACTCAAGGAAAAATTCAGGGCACAGTGGGTACGCTTTAAACTTCAGAACTGGGAACAAAGTTGGGCAGATCCACATACTTGCCAGTCTCTAATGTGCTCCAGAACAGTGAGAGGCCATGTCTCAAAGGAGACAGTATTCCTGAGGATGGAACCTGTATCCCATGCACACACATGCATGCAAACACACACACATTAAAAAAAAAAAGTTTATAGTCACTCTGGTGTTTTAAAAGAAAAAGGAGATATGCATACATATCATTCTAGGTATTTTTATAAAGACATTATTATTTCTGGGTTATGGGGTTATCGATATTAAAATTTGCCTTTGTGAATTAAAAAAATAATCACACTACAATATTAATTTTTATATGTATGGAACTAGGGGCTGGACCCCATGGGGAAAATAATCATTCCACAGTTTTTTTTAAACACCAATGTGTTGGTTTTATTATCATCGTGACCAAGAATTCCATATAAATAATTTAAAAGAGGAAATACTTATTTTGTCTCATAGTTTCAGAAAGCTCATGGTGCTGTTGTCTCTGTGGGCTTGAGCAGTCCACATAGATTTTTATAATCCTATTACTAAGTTCAGAAGCAAAAGTATCCATCCACGAGCAATATTTCTCTTTCCCACCAAGAAAACACAACATAATCTTTGCACCCCAGGTAAGAAGCTGGTAATGGGAGTCAGGTGGCCAGACTCTCAATGTCTAGTTTTGTTTTGTTTGGTTCTTTCAAAGATTTATTATTTTATGTCTATGAGCGTTTTGTTTGCATTTGTGTATGTGTACCATGTGGGTTCATGGTACCCTCAGAGGGCAAAAGAGGGCATCAGATCCTCCTGGAACTGGAGTTGTAGATGGTTGTGAGTCACTATGTGGGTGTTGGGAACCAACCCCAGGTCTTCTGGAAGAGCAGCAAGTGCTCTTAACCACTCCAGCCCCTTAATGTCTAGTTTTAATTTTGGATACTAATGAGGATACACAAAGAATGCATAGGTTGTTCTAAAAGAAGTTAAGCAAGTGGCAATTCATAGGAAGTACTGCAGGTGATTTCCCTTAGGAAGTCATAGTAGGCCGAGCGGTGGTGGCGCACGCCTTTAATCCCAGCACTTGGGAGGCAGAGGCAGGCGGATCTCTGTGAGTTCGAGGCCAGCCTGGTCTACAAAGTGAGTCTAGGATAGCCAGAGCTGTTATACAGAGAAACCCTGTCTCGAAAAACAAAAAAAAAAAAAAAAAAGGAAGTCATAGTAGATACCACTCTCCTTAAAGCAATTTTATATATATATATATATTTTAATGTGTATGAGTGTTTGGTCTATATATTTCTATACACTTGCATGCCTTTTCCTTGAGGAGACCAGAAGAGGGTGTCAGATCCTCTGGAACTGAAGTTACAGATGGTTGTAGGCTGTCATGTGGGTTCTGGGTACTAAACCTGGGACCTTTTAAAGAACAGCAAGTACTCTTAACTGCTAAGCATCTCTCCAGTCCCCTTAAAATAATTCTTTAATAGACCTTATTAGCTCTGCCTGGCTTAGACTGTAAGGTTTTTTTTATAACCCAAATGACCTGGCTGCACCTCTACTTAAGACATTTCCAGTCTTGGTATAAAAAAGTTCCAAGCCAATAAAACCAGCTGAGATTGTTAATAAACATTATTCTCTTTGCCTGAACACACTGAGCATAGTGCACATAGAAATACAGCAGCAAGCTACTCTCAACAAATGAGAATAGCAGGCAGGTAGATACTTTGCCTAAAAAGCTGAGACAGCATGCATAGCAGAAACTATGGAACATGGGAACTTTTAGGTGACTGAGGCTTCCTGAAGAGTAATTATGAAAGAATAGAGTCTTTCTTGATAGGACCTTCAAGAAAATACTGAAGAGAATGCTTGCCACCAAGCCTCACATCAGTTTTGCTACTGCTTAAGTGCCACTGTGAAGACAAACAGGACTCCCACAGCACCGAGGGAAACTGAGCACCAATAACCATATCAGAGACAGTATTTTCCTTTTGGACATTTATCCAGGTTATTGCAAATAATTGTGATTTGTTGAATTTTTATTGCTTAGTAATATTTTACCATATGAGTATACTACAATTCATTACTGAATGAATAGCTGAATTTTTTCAATGTTTCAATAAATAATGTTACTTTAAACATTTTTTGTTGTTGTTTTGAGATAGGGTCTCACTATGTAGCATGGGGTGGCCTGGAGCTCACTATGTAGAACAGGCTGATCTTGAACTGATACACATCCACCTTCCTCTGCCTCCTAAATTCTGGGATTAAAGATGTGTGCTTCCACACCTGATTTTTTTTTTTTTTTACAATGTATTTAGTTTATGCGTGTGGGTGTTTTGCCTGGGTGTATGTGCAGCACATGAGTGCCTGGTGCTCTCAAAGGTCAGAAGAAGGTATCAGATCCCCTAGAACTGGAGTTACAGCTGGTTGTGAACTGTCATGTGTGTGCTAGAACCAAGACTGGGTCTGCAAGAGCAGTCAATGTTCTTTACCGTTGAGCCATCTCTCCAGCCCCAGTTATGAACATTCATGTATCTGTTTTCTTGTACCTTTCTTTTGGGCAATAATCTTTCTATGTTGCCAAGGTTGGTCTCAAAACTCCTGGGTCAAGCAATTCTCCCCAGTAACTGGGACCACAAGGCAGGCTCACTATGCCCTGGTTTGTGACAATTTTCTGTTACATATCCCACAGAAATAGAATTGTTATGTCAAAAATTATTTATATTGTTGATTTTGCTAGATATTGCCAAAATGTTCTCAAAGTGAATGTTCCCATCAACACCCCTAAGGAGGGGTTTTTTTTTGTTTTGTTTTTTTGGTTTTTCGAGACAGGGTTTCTCTGTGTAACAGCTCTGGCTGTTCTGGACTTTCTTTGTAGACCAGGCTGGCCTCGAACTTACAGAAATCCGCCTGCCTCTGCCTCCCAAGTGCTGGGATTAAAGGCGTGCGCCACCACGCCCAGCCCCAAGGAGTGTTTAAGAGTCTTGGTAACTCACTTCCTAATAAGGAAGTCTTCTTATGTATGGAAATTGTAGTTTTGCCCAGTAGGTGTGAAATACACCTATGATTTTAGTGATAATGACATTAAACCTTTTTCCACATGCTTGTATTTGTGCAAAGTATTTAAATGCAAATATTTGTGCATATTCTATTGCAATGCTCTTAACTCTTTATGTATTTTTAGATAATAATTCTTTTTAAAACAACACTGATTCTTTGAAAAGTTCACATGTTCATACATATTTTGATGCTACCCTCCCACCACTGCCCTCCTCCAATTTCTTGTAGGGCTCCCACCCTGTCTCCCTCATGTCTTCACATCCTCTTTTAAAAAATAATTAATAAGCTGGGCATGGTGGCTCACGCCTTTAATCCCAGCACCTGGGAGGCAGAGGGAGGTGGATCTCTGTGAGTTCGAGGCCAGCCTGGTCTACGAAGCCAGTCCAGGACAGCCAGGGCTGTTACACAGAGAAAACCTGTCTCGAAAACCCCCACCCAAAAAGAAAAATTAATATCCTCCCTTCCCCAAAATCAATTAGTGCTGTCTGTATGTGTGTAGCAATTCTTTGCTTTGGTTTTTCTTTTTAAAATTTTAGGTATATGGCTGGGCAGTGGTGGCACATGCCTTTAATTCTAGCACTCAGCTGACAGAGGCAGGCAGATGTGAATTCAGAGCCAGCCTGGTCTACAAAGCAAGTTCTAGGACAGCTGGAGCTGCACAGAGAGAAACCTTGTCTCAAAACAAACAAAAATGTATGTATATGTATATTTTGCCCGTATGTATGTCTGTCTGTCTACCACATGCAATGTCCATCTACTATGTGAATGCCCAGTGCCCAGAGAGACCAAAAGAGGCCATAAGACACTGAGCCACGCATGCATGCACGCACCCACACACCCCCGTCCTGAAGTTAGAAATGGTTCTGGGACTCAAACCCAAGTCCTCTAGAAAAACAGTCAGTGTTCTTCACTGTTGAGCCATCTCTCTAGCCTATTTAAAAAGAACCTCTTGACAGACATTATGTAGAGTATAAGGGAAGTCCATTAGGGAGATACTAACCTTTTGCATGTACTGCTTTTTGAAGGATCCTGAAGAAGTCACATGTTCAAAAATAACAAAAAGAAAACATTAGTATAGTACATGTAAGTCTTCTTGGATATCTAGTTAAACTGTAGATAGTAACAGACTTTCCTGTATGCATTTTAATGCTACAAACTCCATGCAATGGGTAGACTTGGAATCTTCTACTTCTAATAACATATTGGTATTTCTTAGCGAAGAATCACCAAGGAGAACATAGAAATGACCTAAGCTTTTTACATGTAAAAATATCAATGATAAAACTCTATTGAAGCCGGGCATGGTGGCACATGCCTTTAAGCCCAGCAGTCAGGAGGCAGAGGCAGGTGGATCTCTGTGAGTTCGAGGCCAGCCTGGTCTACAAAGTGAGTCCAGGACAGCCAGGGCTACACAGAGAAACCCTGTCTTGAAAAACAAAACAAAAGCCGGGCGGTGGTGGCGCACGCCTTTAATCCCAGCACTTGGGAGGCAGAGGCAGGCGGATCTTTGTGAGTTCGAGGTCAGCCTGGTCTACAAAGCGAGTCCAGGACAGCCAGAGATATTCAGAGAAACCCTGTATCGAAAAAACAAAACAAAAAAAAAAAAAAAGAAAAACAAAACAAAACAAAAAGCTCTATTGAAATGGACTACTATTTTGAGTCACAGTGATAGGACTATTAACAGCATAGCTAAGATCACATTTTCTGAAAACATTTAAAAAGCCCTCCTCAAAGTCGTCTGTTCCAAAACTATCAGCTGTCAAACACTCCTGGACATGCAGACTGCTACCTCATGGCTTACATAAATGACCCATACTACTCTTTGAAACTGAAACTAGGGATTTGGGGATTAGTTAACACTTTTTTTCTTGTTATGACTTATTTAATGTTATGTGAATAAGTGTTTGCCTGCATGTATGTATGTGTACAAGGAGAGGGTGTTGGACACCCAGAACTGGAGATATAAACACTTGCAAACCTCCATATGGTTGCTGGGAATCAAACCTTGGTCCTCTCCGCAAGAGCAGGAAGTTAACCACTGAGCCATTTCTCTGACTTGGATTATTTAGCAATGAAAAAGGAAAGAAAATACTAAATGAATCTTTTCTTTCCCACACAGATTCACTCTATGTAGTCCAGGGCAGCCTTAAACTCAACGTCCTCCTGCTTTAGCCTTCTGAGTGCTGAGATTACAAGTACGTATCATCATAACTGGCACCAAAATAATCTTAAAAATTAGATTTTGGGGGCTGAAGGGATGACTTAGTAGTGAAGAGCAGTGCATGCTCTTCCCGAGGACTTGGGTCCTAACACCCACACAGTGGCTCAGAGCTGTGTGACTGCAGTCCCATAGGAATCTGATGCCCTCTTCTGGCCTCCACCAGCACCAAGCTTGCACGTGGTGCACTGACAAGCAAGCAACACACCCACACACATAAACATAAATAAATAAAAGTTTAGGAATCACTGATGCATTTGACAACATGGATGAACCTTCAAGAACATTATGTTATGCTAAGTGAAAAAAGGGCAGACACAAAAGACGTGTTATTTAAGTCCCTTCATATGGACAATGATTTGGAACAGAAAGTAGATCAGTAGTCACCTCAGGCTAGGTAAGAGGACCTGGAAATGAATGGAATATGGCTGCTAAGAAGTCTACGCTTTCTTTCTTGAGTAATTAAGTTGCTCTAAAATAAATTGTGATCATTTTTTATGTACACTGGTATTCTGTATGTGTGCATGTGGGAGTATCCAATCCCCTTGAACTGGAGTTACAGACAGTTGTGAGCTAGGATTTGAACCTGGATCCTTTGGAAGAACAGTCAGTGCTCCTAACCACTGAGCCGCCTCTCCAGCCCCGTGATCACTGTTTTACATTGTTATTAACGAACTAGAAACATTGTCACGTGGATGAGTACATACTTCAAGCCTGCACACACAGATGGAGTCTCTACATTTCAAACCTTTTCTACTCTTCACAGCTGAAGTTCTGAATGTGTGCTAACTACTGGGCTGTGTCAGAATTAAGGAAAAACGAGTAAAAAGCTAAGCCTGCAATATGCTGAGACAGTAATCATTTCTAACAAATAAGAAATAATGTAAAATGTCATGGGTTTTCTTTGTTATTGTTTGTTTGCAGCCCCTTTTCAGTCAGAAATAAGAAATACTTAAGGCACAGCCATTGACAGTCAAGTCCTCCAGTCAGCTTAGAAAGAAGCCACCTGTGCACGCCTTTAATCCCAGCACTCAGGAGGCAGAGGCAGGCAGATCTCTGTGAATTCGAGGCTAGCCTGGTCTACAGAGTGAGTCTAGGACAGCCAGGGATACACAGAGAAACCCTGTCTCAAAAACAAAGCAAAACAAAAAACAAAAGAGAAAGAAACCACCTAAGTTTAGTTTAGTTGTTCAATTCTTTATAAAACTTAAACAAAATAACTTTTTTTGCCTTTTTTTTTGTTTTGTTTTTTGTTTTTCAAGACAGGGTTTCTCTGTGTAGCCCTAGCTGTACTGGACTCACTTTGTAGACCAGGCTGGCCTTGAACTCAGAGATCCGCCTGCCTCTGCCTCCTGAGCGCTGGGATTAAAGGCGTGCACCACCATGCCCAGCTTTTTTGCCTTTTTACACACTTCCCACACTTCTCATTTCTATGTCAAAACTCTGCTGAATCTAATTTATACTTAAGTGAAATTTCCACAGGCTACAGATGAACTCAGTTTATCCTGTTTGGTATTTGGGGGCATCTGGCTGAGTAACTCCATGCCCAGATGTTAGAGCTCTCTACCTTTCATATGGGAAGCAGTAATAGCAACACTAAGATTTTAGTAATGAGTGACTTGTGGTGGCACAACCTTTGGTCCCAGCACTCGGGAGGCAGAGGTAGGCAGATCTCTGTGAGTTCAAGGCCAGCCTGGTCTACAATGTAAGTCCAGGACAGCCAGGGCTACAGAGAGAAACTGTCTTGAAAAATAAAAAAAAAAATTTAGTAATGAGACCAGATCAAATCCTAGGCACCTGCAGCCTTACCACATAATCAATATGTACACTTTATTTCCTAAGGAATATACTTGCAAACAATACAATTTCTGAGTGTACTATTATAGTCCAATATTATGAATAATTAAAATTAACTGCTTAGGTGAACATGGTGACACACCTGTAATTCCAGCTCTTGTGAGGAAGAAGCAGGAGGATCAAGGGCTATGTAAGACCCTCTCTCAAAAACAAAAGCAAACAAAACAAACAGACTGCTCAGATAAAACTGATTCCTGGGCTGAGGCTATGGGATGGCCTGCTGCATAAGGACCTGAGTTTGGATCCTCAGAACCCACATAAAAGCCAGACACGCTGACGTGTGCCTGTACCCTGCAGAAGTGATCTCCAGAGCTCGTTGGCCAGCTACTCTAGCCAATCAGTCAGCTCCGAGTTTAGTCAAAGACCCGATTTCAAACCTAAATAAATAACAAAACAGTGATGAACAATATAGAAGACACCCAGTGTTAATCTCTGGCCTTCACATACACCACATTAACATGTGATCATGCATTTAGATGCACACATACCAACAAAACAAAACAAAAAACCACACACACACAATTTAAAACAAAACTTCTTCCTAAAACACAAGCTATTAAGGGTTTAACTACTCATAAAATCAGTAAGTAAATAAATATATTTCTATGACCAGTAATACCAAAGATGAAATTTATAGGGTAAAGGAAATACTTTATACCCAAGTGTCTTGGTTAGGATTACTATTGCTGTGGTAAAACACCATGACCAAAATCAACTTGGAGAGGAAAGGGTTTATTTCACCCACAGTGATGTATAACAGTACATCATCAAAAGCAACGAGGGCAAGAGCTGATGCAGAGGTCATGGAGAGGGGTACTGCTCACAGGATTGTTCTACATGGCTTGCTCATATAGAACCCAGGACCACCAGCCCAGGGACAGCACCACCCACGATGGGCTGGGCCCTCCCCCATCAATTACTAATTAAGAAAACACCCTACATTGTACAGAGGTATTTTCTTTTTCTTTCTCTTTTTGTTTTGCTTTTTGTCTGGGCTCGCTTTGTAGACCAGGCTGGCCTCAAACTCACAGAGATCTGCCTGCCTCTGTTGAGATTAAAGACCTGTACCACTACGCCTGGCCTTGGAGGTATTTTCTTATGTTGTTGTTTATTTCATGTGTATGAGTGTGTGGCTGCATGTTATATTTGTACCACATGGATGCAATGCCCATGAAAATAAGAAGACAGCATTGGGTCCCTTGGAACTGGAGTTACGAATACAGACGATTGTGGGCTGCCATGTGGGTTCTGGGAACTGAACTCAGGTCCTCTAAAAGAACAGCCAGTGCTCTTAACCACTGTGCCATTTCTCCAGTAAACTTCTTATAAAGCTGCCATAACTGAAATTATGTGTATCTTCCAGCTCAGGACTCACTCAGCTTCTTTTTTGTAGAATGAAGATTCAGATGAACCTGAATTCTAAAAATCATTGTTCCAGCACAATTTTCTGAGTCAAGGCATTTTAGTAAGACCTTTAAGATCAGCATTCTGAGAGGAAACAATGTTCTCGCATGTCTAGGGAGACTGCAGGAGCACCACTCCTCTCTGTCCATCTCTTTCTCCTTCACTAGCTCCACAAGAGAATGTTTTCCCAGATATTTTCTCTAGAGACACTGTACACTGAGTACTGATTTAATCTGAAAATAAGAATAAGAAAGAAACGTTAGTGTGGCAGTCATGGGGAGGGATGCTGGGGTGAGTAAAGGAGGATTTCACTATGAACTCTTGTTTGTAAGAAAACATGAGAGAGAGCACACATTTAAGGAATGTGGTAAACTTCATCACTGTATGAATATCAGACTCATAATGAGAAACTGTCTCAAAATAACAATAGAAAAGAACCCACTGTGATAATACATACAACACATCACTGAAAAAAAAAAAAAGGCTGGGGGTGTAGTTCAGTTGGCAAAATGACTGCCTAACACATAGGAAGCCCTGGGTTTGATCACCACCATATAACAAGGTATGGTTGCCCACACAGCTTACCCCAGAACTTGGGAGGGTCAAAAGCTCAAGGTCATCATCTGCTATATGTGAGTTTGAAGGCTACATAAGATTTTGTCTCAAGAAAAAGTCCGCCGGGCGGTGGTGGCGCACGCCTTTAATCCCAGCACTTGGGAGGCAGAGGCAGGCGGATCTTTGTGAGTTCGAGGCCAGCCTGGTCTACAAAGCGAGTCCAGGACAGCCAGAGATATTCAGAGAAACCCTGTCTCGAAAAACCAAAAAAAAAAAAAAAGAAAAAGTCCTCCCAAGGTGATCAGCCTTATTTGGACCTAAAAGGGGAAATGTGTGACTCAGCAATTCTATTTGGAAAGTATGAAAGGGCATGGCCTGGCTCTTCTCATGCCTTGTTTTTGTTTGTAGAACTTCATAAGAAGGCATTCATCTCTGACACTGCTCAGAAACTACATTTGTTTTTCAAGAGTGATTGGGTCATGACATTTTATGTTTAATTTCCAAAGACCATAAATGTCTAATAAACTACAGGGAGCAATGCCATAGCCAGATAGAAGTCCTTGGTTAGTAGCAGTTACGACTTGTCCCTCTGACGCCTCATTCCAAACTTCAGTAAGTTAGGTGGGTAAGACAGGAACAGTAAAGACCTGTTGTCTTATCGTCAGAAACAGGTTCTCATGTAGTCCATGCAGCTTCAACAGAGGTCTTCAAGTACTGACTCTCTTGTCCCACCTACCAAGAACAAGTACTCTCTTTTTGCTATTTTTTATTTTTGAAGACAAGAGTCTTACCATATGGTATCACCATACCCCAAAGGGCAAAGTTATTTTTAATTCTAATTAGTTATTACTGACTAAAGCCCACATGTCATGACATACCTTTTATCTCAGCACTTTAGGCAAGGGTAGGCAGATCTCTTTGAGTTCCAGACCAGCCAAGGCTACAGTGAAACTATGTCTCAAAAAGAATCTGTTGTCAGATTTATAAATTACAAGTGTTTAAAATTTTTATGTTGTAGTATATCCAAGCCATCAACTAAGGTATTATTGATCTACAATGAAACAATGGTGACCATTATCACTTATTTACCTGTGCTGTAGTAAAAGTAACATGAAAAGCTGTTTCTAAAAGAATTGGGGAATGAAGATTAGACACATGTAAGTCCAGAACTCCAGAAGTGAAAGCCAGAGATCAGAAGTTCAAGGTTATCCTCAGCAGATCCAGCAGCAGACCTTGACTAACAAACAAACAATAAAGAAGTGGGAATGGAAACTGACTTCTACTCCTAAATAGAGACATTTAATATTTCTGGTTTGGGTTTTGTCTTGTCCCCAAAAAGGCTCCATGGGAAGAATGTAGAGGCTATCTGAAGGTTGCAACAAACAAAAGGAGAATGAAAATTAAAATACCCCATAAAGCTGAAGGCTGAGCTTAATGAAGCTTAAAAAATCATTTTTTACAGATTCAGAAACTCTGAACCATAGGGAAGGAAACTAATTAATAAAATGAGCTTCCCTCCCACTTTGAGATGGAAAGAGAACCTGGTATCCTAGAAGTGTCTGGTTCAGGCTCTGTAAGAAACCAGATCACTTCTCAGTCTGGCTAACATCAAGCATAGAAATAAACCTGGCGATCAAGAACTTCTTCCTGGAAAAGAAATCGATTTGGAATATAATTCTATGAAAACCTGGTGTGTAGTCTTGAAATTTTTCCAAAAGGCTCTCTTTGCCTAATCTGCCTGAAGGGTAACAGCCTGACTGGAAACACCAGGCAGAGCCATCCTAATGGAGACAGATCCCTCGAGAACAAGTAGCTGGAGACAAACAGGCTTGAAATTACAGCTTTCCATTCCTCCCTAACCTACTATGGGGCTACACTACATTCCCCGTTCTAAATTATCAAGACCACTTGATGAGCTGAGGAGGCTTTTTTTTTTGATGCTTCTTGCAGGAAAAAAAAAATTCAAGGCCTATCAGCTTTATTTCAGCTGATCAGTCACTAATTAACTCTGTGGCTTATAGAAGGCAGGCAATGTTGCACAGAAGCAAATTTGATATCCCTAGGTTTTCAATTTCAATGACAGGTACATCATTCAGCAGGAAGTGTGGTGCTTGGCTTCCTTCCTATCTAGGCTATTCAAAATGCAAACCCAGTTCAGCTTCAGAGATTCTGAACAGGAATAATGGAAGCCCACGAAATGAACACTTGATTTGTATTTTCATGTTCATTCCAGGGGACCCCAATTTGGGCTGGAGCAAGGGACAGATTTCTGAAACATTGCTGTCTATTCTCCACAAATGTTCTGGCTCCTGAATTAGCAATAAGAAAACCAGCAACAAGAAACAACTGATAGATTTCTAGCCACTGTAACTGCAAAAACATTTTTCTATTGTTTTAACATGAAGAGTACTTTCTGATTGCCGTAGAGAAATGAGTGAAGACTCCTAGGTTCAAGGTGTGTCATTTGTAAAAATTGGAGACTATCCTTTAAATGATATGCTAAACTGTGAGAGTGGCATTTTCTGGACATGTTCAAGTAAGACCATGATTAGTTCAAATTTTACCTTAATGTCACAAGAGGATTGAAGCACTGGTAAGGTACGAGGAGGGAAAGGCAAAAACCAACCACCAGTGCGTACAAACGTTTAGAGAACCGTTTCACCTGCCTTTCTTAACTTAAAGTTCAGAGAAGCAGAGGATCAAGATAGAAGAGTCAATTTACATACACCCTGGATTTCAGGGCAACAGAAGTTAGACACTGCCAAGAAAGCAGCCTCTTGAATTGAAAGAACTCCTGTGTCCGGCCAATCTGAATTGCTGTGTCAAAACTGCTCATTATTTCCTGGCTCAGTGAAGGAAGAGAATCTAGAAGGAAGACAGGAGAGTCTCTATTGTGTCCACGATGAGCTGTCCCTTTAAGTCAGAGGACGTAGAACAGCCGTCTAAAGGACAGAAATCAAGGGAACGGTAAGAGAACATGGGAGGTGGCACCAACCTGTTTATGGGAAGTAGGAAAGGCTTCCCTGCTTTCTTCTTTGTACACAAGTAAGGCAGAGCACATTAAGGTTTTCAAATATTAAAATATTGATCTTTTGTTTTGTCTGCATCAATGAGTAAACTGGGAAGGGCATGGGACAATTTGATCATAAAGGATTTTAAAAACTAATTTGAGGAAATGGGGACAGAAAGGAAGGACTTTATATTACAGATAAAGAAGATATCTTGTAGAAAAAAATTTTAATCAGCGTATATTTATCATCTGTTTTATATAAGTAAGAATAGACGTTTTCCCAAACTGAACCCATAGGCTATGTTTTCTCAGAACCACAGTAAACATTCTACAGAGCCTCAACGGGAAAGCACATGGGCATTGACAAAATGCGCCCTCCTGGACTGAGGAGCTGTCTCGGCCACTAAAGGCTAGGCTTACAACAGAAATATACCTTCTCTTTTCTCCTGACAGGTATAAAGTCCAAATTCCTTAAAAATAGAATTTGGGGGACCAGGTGTGTTGATTTATGTCTTTAGTCCCAGTACTCGGGAAGCAGAGGCAGGTGGATCTCTGAGTTTGAGGCCAGCCTGGTCTACAGAGCACAGAACAGCCATGGGTGCTACACAGAGAAGCCCTGACTTGGAAAAAAAACAAAACAAAAGAAAACAAAACAGAATTTCGGCTCGGATAAAAGTAAACATGAACCCACAGAGATCCATCTGCCTATGCCTCCCAAATGCTGGGATTAAAAGCCATTCTCTCTGGTTCTTTTTATTTTAAGTCTTTATTTTATGTTATGTTAATGAGTATTCTGCCTACATGAATGTCATTTGTGCACCATGTGCACGCAGTGTTAGCAGAAGCCAGAAGACATGCTGGATCCTTGGGACTGGAGTTATAAACAGTTTTGAGCTACCATGTAGGTGCTGGGAATCAAACCCTGGTCCTCTGGAAGAGCAAACAATGTTCTTAACCACTGAACCATCTCTCCAACCAATTTTAACTTATTAAAACTATTTTTAAAGCAATTCTACTCAAATAAATTGAATAGAAATACTTAAAACACACAAGAAAAAGTAATGACTTCTTACCTTGTTACCACCTTTAGGTTTAAGGTCACTCTGTTTAAAAAGAGAGAGAGAGAACAATGTTCAAGGTGTATCTAAATGAACTCTAGCAATGTGTTAGTTCCTATCCTTCAGAAACTTCAGGGTCTGAAGAACAGGCCCAGCTCCACCCTTTAGCTTATCAGGATCAGCTATTAGAATGCTAAGCACAAAGCCGGGCGTGGTGGCGCACGCCTTTAATCCCAGCACTTGGGAGGCAGAGGCAGGCGGATCTCTGTGAGTTTGAGGCCAGCCTGGTCTACAAAGCAAGTCCAGGACAGCCAGGGCTGTTACACAGAGAAACCCTGTCTCGAAAAAAAAACCAAAAAAAAAAAAAAAAAAAGAATGCTAAGCACAAAGGACTTACAAGTACACAGTAAATACCTTTAGCAAGGGTCTTGCAAGAATAACCAAAGCACTAGTTTAAGAAGAGATGCTATTAATTACAAGAATCAATCAACAAAAGTAAGACAAAAACTAGTTCCCTTGGCTTTTCAGATACTATGTGTTACACAGGAAGGCTTGATGATTCTGGAAAAAAAAAACTGGCTTGAGAGCTAGACCGAATGAATTTCTACTCTAAATAATTCATCCTCTCATTCTTTTAGCGGCTGTCTGGTAGTTTTCTCTGCGTAGTAAGTGTCTGCGTTCCATGGCAGTTCTTACCGGATGGACATCACCAACGTAGTACTGCTTAAGCATTTCCCTGGCATCAGGCGAGTGGCCAACATCTTCAAAGCTTTCAGTTGCATCAGCACCAGCTTGTTCCAGCAGAACCTCTTCACCACCAGGATGCTACAAGGAAATAGCATTTGCTAACTAGAGGGTTCTCTGAAAAGCAAACTGAAGTTTTTTCTTTCCATCTCCATTCTTCCTTTCCCCTTTCTCCCTTCAATGGAACAAACTGTGCATAACCTCTGAGGGCTCATCAGAAGGACACAGCAGCATTTTCTACAATATTCTAGCCCAAACTGCATAATATGGGTATTAATTGACTTCCTCTGTCAACATTAAAACTGAAAAAAACCACAAGTGAGAACTCCAGAATTTCTGGAACTCTTTACTCTACTCTTGAAATTTTTTCTCCCCCTACCCCTGCTCTTTTTTGAGATGGGGTCTCATGTGGTGCAGTTGATCTGGAACTCAATACACACCCCAGGATGAGCTTAAAAGCCAGATCTTCCTGTCTCTTGGGATTTTGGGTGTAGGACAGCACATCCAGATTAATGAGGTTCCAGCGACTGAACCCAGGGCCCCATGGACGCTAGGCAAACACTCTGTCCCAACTGAGCTGTGTTCTTGCCCATTCACTTTCTCTCTTTTTAAAAATTTATTCACTTGTGTGTGTGTGTGTGCACGTATGAATTCCTCCTGCCTCCGCTTCTTGAATGATTATTCTTGCAACTTTTCTGTAAATTTAAAATTGTTTTTTCTTTTTGGTTTTCTTTTTTGAGACAGGGTTTCTCTCTGTAGCCTTGGTTGTCCTAGAACTCGTCACTCTATATACCAGGCTGTCCTTGAATTCACAGAGATCCACTTGCCTCTGCCTCATCAAGTGCTGGTATTAAAGGCATGTACCACCATCGCCTGGCTTAAAATTGTTTTCAAAAAAGGGGGGAGGGGAATACTTTAAACTAAAAAAAAAAAAGGGAAGAGGATGGGAGGGTGAGGGGGAGGAGGGAGGAAGGGTGGGACTGGAGGGGGGAGTAGGGAGGGGATCGTGATTGAGATGTAACTTGAAGAAATAAAAAATAATTTAAAAAAAAAGAAAAGAAATAAGTAGATAGGGCAGGGGAAGTACATTCTATAATTACATTAAGAACTGAGATGTTTTTGTCCCCGTATGTGTAAAATAGAGTGCCTATCTTGATAACTAGTGCTACTACAAAGAATAGGCTACAAATACTTGGCATTGGGGTATGGCTCAGTAGGAGAAAGCCCGACAATCCAGGGATTTTGATCCCTGGAACCTATGAAGAGAACTAATTTCCAAAACTTGTCCTAACTTCTCTCCACACTCTGGAGCAGCTTGTACACACACAGCTAATAAAATACATTTTTAAAAATAATTTATTTTTTATTTCTTCAAGTTACATCTCAATTACAATCCCCTCCCTACTCCCCCCTCCAGTCCCACCCTCCTCCCCCTCAACCCCCCATCCTCTACCTTTTTTTTTTTTTTTTGGTTTTTCGAGACAGGGTTTCTCTGTGTAACCCTGGCTGTCCTGGACTCACTTTGTAGACCAGGCTGGCCTCAAACTCACAAAGATCCACCTGCCTCTGCCTCCCAAGTGCTGGGATTAAAGGTGTGCGCCACCACCGCCCAGCGTAGTTTAAGGTATTTCTTTTTCCCCCCCAACAGCTCTCCCTTTCAGTCCAACAAATGGTTCTTTTTCTTATAACTATAAATACAATACAAAACAACAGAAATAAATAGGCCACAATTATGAGTTATATGGCTTAGCATACATTCCCAATGTCCAGTCCATATGTATTTGGCACCTGACTTTAACATTCTACTATCTAACCATCTCCATGAGTTTAAAGTTCTATATCTAACTCAGCTTTCATACTAACTTGCCTCACAATTTTAAAAATATCTTCTTAGATCCAGAACACCCTCTTGATTCCTAAACAACTCAAAATTTAACTATGAGACTCTAGCTATCTATTCTTCAACCACCTCAGAGACCTGAGAGGGATAAATATATCTGATTTTATAGGAAGTACAGGGCCTGCAGCTTCCAAAACTAAGAAATGACATACCAGTGGCTGCCTGGGCAGTTCCCATTTTCTCTCCATACATTACAGCATCGATCTTCAGTCGTTTAGCCCCGTTTCTCTGACAGACATTGATTGTAGAGTAGGGGTTATGAAGGACTTACCTACCCTGTCTTGGCAGAGCTAGGCTTTCGACTTACCTGCTTCTAAGTTTTGTCCTTTTTGGACAGCAGTCTGTCTACAGTTGAAGCAAGGGGTTTTTCTTGCCAAGAGAAAGGCTTACCACCAATTCAATCATCTCCCACTGGAGATTCTTCGATGCTCATCTTCTACTTGGAGTAGAATAGGGGGTGCTGTCAGGAGCTGACATGTCTTGATATCAAAAAATCTTCTTAAGTTAAGCAAACATCTTTGAATGCCATATTCTGCAGATCTCTTGAGGATTTTGAAGATGCCCTATCTATCTCTTATATTTAGATAAGCAAATATTGCTTGTCTCTTAGCAACTTGATTTCTGAATAGCTTAGAAAATAACTGTGATAGACTGTCATAGAAACTAACAAAATGACACGTTTGCATGACTATTAGTTTCCATTTCTTAATTATCCTAAACAGTTTATGACGGTTGGTAGCAAGAGGCCAAAACTTTATATTTCATTTTTAAGCATTACTAGGAACAATACCTTTAAGAAACATTACCCTTGCCGGGCGGTGGTGGCGCACGCCTTTAATCCCAGCACTTGGGAGGCAGAGGCAGGTGGATCTTTGTGAGTTCGAGGCCAGCCTGGTCTACAAAATGAGTCCAGGACAGCCAAGGATACACAGAGAAACCCTGTCTCGAAAAACCAAAAAAAAAAAAAAAAAGAAACATTACCCTTAATTTTGTATCAATATACAAAGATCAATACCAATGTGGCCAAATATAATCTTAATTTTGTATCAATATACAAAGATCAATACCGATGTAGCCCAATACAATCTTAATTTTACATCAATATACAAGGGTCAATACCATTGTGGCCAAATAAAATACATTTTTAAAAATTTGGCACTTGCCAGGCATGATGACACACACCTTTTTTTGTTTGTTTGTTTTGGTTTTGGTTTTTCAAGACAGAGTTTCTCTGTGTAACAGCTCTGGCTGTCCTGGATTTACTTTGTAGACCAGGCTGGCCTTGAACTCACAGAGATCCACCTGCTTCTGCCTCCTGAGTGCTGGTATTAAAGGAGTGCACCACCACGCCCGGCTGACACACATCTTTTATCTCAGCATTTGGGAGGCAGAAGCAAAGAGATCTCTGTGAGTCTGAGGTCAGCCTGGCGTACAGAGTGAGTTCCAAGCCATCCAGGGCTTCAGAGAGGCCCTGTCTACAAACAAACAGACAGACAAAAGGAAGATACCTGGAAATACCATAGGGAACTCTGGTGGTTGCACAAAGTGAACACCATGTCTTTTAAGACTGTATTCATTAAGTAT
The DNA here is from genome assembly GCA_907164525.1 of Lophiomys imhausi. Taxonomy (NCBI): domain Eukaryota; kingdom Metazoa; phylum Chordata; class Mammalia; order Rodentia; family Muridae; genus Lophiomys; species Lophiomys imhausi. The sequence continues at coordinate 3,235,321 of CAJQZJ010000896.1, read as the reverse complement.
TACCTTTATTTTCTACCTTTATTTTATTTATAAAATAAAACTTTATTTTCTAAACTAACACTTAGCAGTCCCTGACTTCAATACTAAGCAAACATTTGCTTCTTAGCAAATTTGGAATTTTCATCAACACACCCAATCCTGTGTTTCTAAAATACTAGTGTTTTTAAATTACCTTTTGTAACAAACACTTAAGCAGCACTAATGTTTTAAACATTAATTCAAGAGAAATACAAGGCACTTCAAAGTCACCTACCAATCACAGTCACTCACTCATCAGCTCCCTGAGGATCAGAATAGCTTCTATTTTGGCCAGGAGAGCCCAGCATTTAACCATGCTATTTTAGTGCAGGAGTAAAACTGCCACCATTCAGCTATCTCATCACTGGATAAAACGGAGATAAGATGACATCATTGCATAGAGAACTGTATCCCAATTAGCTCTATGTCTAAACTATGGAAGACATTTTCCCTTTATGGTATATTTAACAGACAGGCTTTCATAGTAAGAGGATATGCCAAGCCTTGGTGGCACAGGTCCAAAATTCCAGCATCTCAAAAGGCTGAGGCAGGGCATCCCAAATTCAAGTAGCTGGGTCAACATTGTCAGCTTTATCAAAATAAAAAAACAAGCTGGATGTAGTGGCATATACCTTTAATCCCCAGCACTTAGGAGGCAGAGGCAGGGGTATCTCTGTGAGGACTTAGGAGCTGCCCTTAATACTGAGTAAAGCGTGAGTGAGAGAGATGGTCCTCCAAAGGGAAGAACACTAATTGGCTATACTGAAAACATATACATGCACACACACATGCACGCACACACGCACACGTAATGTTATACAGATTTAACAGGTCGTTTTCAGGAATATGAATGTATATACAAATGCATTTATGCCTACAATAGCAACTGGTGAAGAGGCCACAAGTTTGGAGGAGACCTGGAAAGAATATATGAGAGGGTTTAGAGAGAGAAATGGTAATTAAAATAAATCTCAAAATTTAACAACAAATCTTTGAAAAATAAATGACTGTTTAAAAAAAAAAGATTTGCCCTTAACCTGGTAACTACTGCTTGAAATGGAGTCTGAATAAACGGGAGGCTGTATAAGATATGGATATATAACAGGACCATTCTTTCCTGAGCCTTGATACTAGAAAACGAAGGAAATAAGTGTGTGGAAGGAAAACCCAATTTGAAGTTTTAGGGGACTCAGTGGTTAAAAGCACATGTTGCTCATGCAGAGGACCCAGGTTCAGTTCCTAGCACCCGCATGGTGATTCACAATCATCTGTAGCCCAGTTACAGGAGATCCGATTCCTCCTTCTAACTTCTGCAAGAACCAAAGTACACCTGTGGTACACATATATACATGAAGAAAAAACACTGACATATAAAATAAAGGAACAAGCAACAACAAAAAATGCTTTAAAAAAATCCTTTTGCCGGGCATAGTGGTGCACACCTTTAATCCCAGCACTTGGGAGGCAGAGGCAGGCGGATCTTTGTGAGTTCGAGGCCACCCTGCTCTACAGAGTGAGTTCCAGGACAGCCAGGGCTATACAAAGAAACCCCGTCTTGAAAAACCTTTAAAAAAAAAATCTTTTTTTGATGGGGGGATGGGGGCTGAGACGGTCTCACTATATAGCCCTGGCTGTCTAGAAACTCACTATGTAGTCCTTGAACTCACAGAGATTCACCTGCCTCTGACTCCAGAGTGCTGCAATTAAAAGTGCACAGCTTAAAAAAAAAATCTTTTTTTTTTTTAAAAACATTTATTTATTTATTTATTATGTATACAGTACTTGCTCTACATATATGCCAGGGCACCAGATCTCAATGTAGATAGTTGTGAGCCACCATGTGGTTGCTGGGAATTGAACTCAGGACCTTGGAAGAACAGCCAGTGCTCTTAACCTCTGAGCCATCTCTCCAGCCCTTAAAAAAAAAAATCTTTAAAAAAATTAAAAATAAAATGTTTTAGGGCTGAGAGATGGCTCAGTGAATAAAGTGCTTACCTCACATTCATGAAAATCAGAAGTTATGTAAATGCCACATGGATATGGCAGCCTGCCTGTAATTTCAGAGCTGGGAAGGCAGAAATAACAGATTGCTACAGCACACTGGCTAGCTAGACTAGCTATATAGGTGAGCTTTGAATTCAAATGAGACCTTGTTTCAAATTAAGGAAGACTCTCCATGTCAACTTCAGACGCTACAAGCATGTATACACACACATAAAGGGCACATGCAAACATACCCACCCACATCACATATATAGATATATAAAAATGTTTTAATTATTTTCTTTCTTTCTTTTTATTTGTTTGTTTGTTTATTTATTTATGGCTTTCTATTTATTTGTCTGTTTGTTTGTTTATTATGTTTTTCGAGGCAGGGTTTCTTTGTATAACAGCCTTGGATGTCCTGGAACTCATTCTGTTGACCAGGTTGGCCTCAAACACAGAGATCATCCTCCTGCCTCTGCCTCCTGAGTGCTGGGATTAAAGGTGCTGGGTTAAGGCACCACCAGGCCCAGCCTTAACTTTTTTCTTCTGTTATCCTAGAAATAATAGGCAGAGAAAGGGGAAAACCTGAACTACTGAAAAAAATACTTTAAAACCTTTGGGAAAGGATTATCAATTATAACTATTATGTGCAGTCAGTCCTAACTTTAAGCATAATAAACTATTTTTGTGGATAAACACCTTATGTATTTATATTTGTGTTGGTATTTTTATCATTTTCTTTACAAAGTTCAAATTTTTCATTACTAAAAATTTATTAACTATCGAAGAACAAATGAAATTTCTCTGTTCATTTCAACTAACATAAAGAACAAATAAGTGGGGGCTGGAGAGATGGCTCAGCGGTTAAGAGCACTGGCTGCTCTTCCAGAGGTCCAGAGCTCAATTCCCAACACCCACATGGTGGCTCACAACCGTCCACAACGTGATCTGATGCCCTCTTCTGGTTGCAGATGTTCATTAGATAAAGCACCCATACATAAAATAAATAAATATTAAAAAAAAAGAGAGAGAAGAACAAATAAGTCAAAATTTTGTTCACAAAAATTCTTTTCAGCATGAATATCTAGGGCCAGGACAAAATCAGCAAATCTATATCTTTGAATACTGTCTAAGGAAAATGAATGACTCTAATATATTGCTATATTCGTATGTGTTTCCAGGATCAAAGAGGACTTATATTACAAAGTATTACCAAGGTTCTCGCCTTGGAGGTGAGAATCTACCAAATCTTCTGGCCTCCTGAGGCCCCACGTACACATATGGCGCACAACAGACATACATGCATACAAATACTCACACACATAAAATAAACATTTTAAACTTTTTAAAGAATGTATTGAATCCACAGAAAGATTACTGCTGCCGTACAGTGAGTATGTCACGCAGTGAATTAAAGACCTGGCCATTCTGGTTAAGAGGTTTACATGGTGTTGTAAAGGACAGCAAAGACAATGCCTGCAGACACACAGATATGAGCTGCCCAGGATATTCTACTTGGATTAAATGACCTAGAGAAGTGACAAGGTGACATTTCTGTCAAGAAACATGCAGAGCCAGTGAGATGGTTTATCCAGTAAAGCATTTGATGTGCAAACCTGACAAACTGAGTTTAATCACCAGAACTCATGGTGAAAAGAGCAAACCAACCCCCAAAAAGTCCTCTGACCTCCACAGATGTACCATGGCAAGGGCATACCCATATTCACAAATAATAATAATAATAACAACAACAACAACAAATTTTAAGATGTAACTTCTGATTCTACAAATTAAACCAACCCATCTTCCCATTAAAAACAAAGCAAAGCTGGTGGGTGGTAACACACACCTTTAATCCCAGCACTCAGAAGGCAGAGGCAGGTGGATCTCTGTGAGTTCAAGGCCAGCCTGGTCTACAGAGCAAGTTCCATGAGAGTTAGAACTACAAAGTGAGATCCTGTCTCAAAAAGAAACAAGCCAAGCCCAGCATAATGGTATGCCTATAAATCCTGCAACTCAAGAGGTAGAGACAGGAGGATCAAGAGTTCAGCTATATACAGCAAGATCCTATCTCACAAAACCACCCCTACATACATGAAGGGTAAGATGGTAGACTTTATACTAAATGGTTATTTGTTGTTTTTTGGGTTTGTTTTTTGGAGACAGGGTTTCTCTGAAATAGCCCTGACTGTCCTGGACTTGCTTTGTAGACCAGGCTGGCCTCAAACCCACAGAGATACACCTGTCTCTGCCTCGCAAGTGCTGGGATTAAAGGTGTGTGCCACCATGCCTGGCTTTATGCTACATGTTTTTTTTTTTTTCTGTTTGTTTTAGATTTTTCAAGACAGGTTTCTATGTATATCCTTGACTGTCCTGGACTCAATTTGTAGACCAGGCTGGCCTTGAACACACAGAGATCCGCCTGCCTCTGCCTCCCAAGTGCTGGGATTAAAGGTGTGCACCACCATGCCCAGCAATTACAGACAGCTGTGAACTGCCATGTGGGTGCTGGGATTTGAACCTGGGTCCTTTGGAAGAGTAGTTGGTGCTCTTAACCACTGAGCCATCTCTCCAGCCCGCTACATGTTTTTATCATAATATAACTTTAAGTTAAAAACAACTAAAAATAGGAATGTGTATGCTTATATACAAAAATATCTTAAAGCACTATAGGTAATAAAAGAATAGAAATTATGAAAATGGAAGTAGGAATGACAGCTATTTTGAGGTGGGGCAATAGATAAGAGAAAAAATGGGTAATGGTTTATTTGGGTTTTGTTTTGAAATAGGATCTCACTATGTTGCCCTGGCTGTCCTGGAATTCATGACGTAGACAAGGCTGGCCTCAAACTCACAGAGATTTGCCTGCTTCTGCCTCTCCAGTGCTGAGATTAGTGTGGGACACCATGCCTGACATGTAAAAGCTTACTTGATTGATGGTTAAGGTTTTAACTTTTGGTTTTGGTAGTAGTCACCATATTAGCTACTTCTGTATCAGTGTGGTCAAAATATATAACAAAGACTTCAGGAGGAGAATTCTTTTGGCTGAGTTTCAGAGGATTTCTAGTCCACAAGAAGCAGGAAGTCCATCAAAAGCATGGTGGCAGGAACGCACGATACAGATTTGTGGTCTGAACCACAAAGCAGGGAGTAGGACTAGACAGGGGTATGATTTTCAAAAGGCCGGTTGCAAGTGATCTATTTTTGCCAGCTTAGGCCCCATCTCCTAAAAGTCCCACAGCCTCCCAAAACAGCCTCAGCAATTGGCACACAAGTATTCACAAACCTGTAGGGGCATCTCCAAGTTAATCCAAAATAACTGTAAGACTTATATGAATGCAAAAAAGGAGTGCTTTAATTACAGTATATTATGCAAAAAGCCAGCCGTCAGCACCGTGGCCACTTTGGGGAGGGGAGGTACCATTAGGAACAAACACCTAGAGGGCTACCAGATCTTGGAAGGCAGCTTCACAGAAGTATAAACTTAGGAAAAACTCAGAGTAAGCTTTTAGGCTATGTGCATTTTTGTGTTAGTTTTTAAAATATGTCTTCAGAACTATGCGGTGAACATCAGACAAAGAGGAAACACCTGGATATGTTTACTGACTGGACACAAGGCAAAGTTTTTGAATGTTTTTTACTGAATAGCACTTTCTTCAAGCAGTATTTTAGATGGAAGCCCAATATATACATACAATCAAGTACAAGTGAGTGAGGTGTTTATGGTGACCTTCAAGAACCAATCTAAAAACCATCTACACATACAGACTAAATGACAAAGTGTAGTATCAGTAGCAGACACAAAGCAGTGTGTCCCTAATTTCAGTGTCACAGTCTTAGAGAGCACACTTGTAGACCGCCAGTACAGATATGTGTTGCTGTGCTGTTTTAAGAGGCCAGATAGGAAAAAAGAATTAAGAATAGTTCATGAGGCGCTCCGCTCCACGTGACTCAAAGGCTGGAGGCCCTAGGGTACATGAGAGTGCACTTGAGACCTAGCCCAAGAGCTACGAGAGATGGGACCACGTTCAATTTTTGCCCAACCAGCCAGCCATCATCTGGCAGTTTTTGTATTGGTTAAGCCTAACCGTCAACTTAACAGGATTTAAAATCATCTAGAAAACACATCTATGGAAGTGTCTGTGAGGACATTTCTAGAACTTACCTAAGACCCACCCTGAATGTGGGTGACATCAGCACTCACCTCTCTCTTCCTGACTGTACACACACTTGTGTACATCACTCACCTCAGCTATCATCCCCGCCTCACTGGGCCATATTCTCTCAAACCATGAGTCAAATAAATCCCTCCTTCATGCTAGCTATTTTGTCATACCAAGAAGACAAGGAACTAATACAGTAGTGATACTGTCTTGGCTAGAATAAAAAGAAATAAAAAGCCAGACATAGTGGCACACGTCTGCAAAACCAGCACTTGGGAGGCAGAGATGAAATGACCAGAGGGGCTGGAGAGATGGCTCAGCAATTAAGAACATGAACTGTTCTTGAAAAGGACCAGAGTTCAGTTCCCAGGATCCATATTAGTGGGTCACAACCTCCTGCAACTAAATCCATCTCCAGGGGACTCAAACTCCTCTTCTGGATTCTGCAGACACCTGTACTCACACATGTACATATCCACACTCAGACATATGCATATACACATAATAAAAAACAAATTTTTAAAAAGATACTGAAAGACAAATTCACATGAAATAACTTACATAAAAGGCCTCTGCCCTACTCTCCGATCTCCCCAGTTAAATGCAGAAAGGAAATGAATCTGAAATACTGTCATAAAAGGTAAAAAGTATGGGAGGGAGTCGAGATGAGATTGAAGGAGCTGCCTATCACTAACATTTTACACTAACAGTAAATGCATCAAATTTACAAAAACTATAGTTAAAATGTATTTGATTTAATTTAATTTAAAAGAAAACTTTGGATGGCCAGAACTACACAGTGAAACTGTCTTGAAAAACCAAACTTAAAAAAAAAAAAACTTTAACAGTCTAAGCATAACATTTTGTTCTGTTTGCTTCTGAAAACAGTTCTACCATGAACAAAGCATTGAGACTTAAAAAAAAAAGACCATATTAGCTAATAAACAGAATAAGTAGTGTTTTGTGCTCCCAAATCAGTAAGAAATTTGTTTTTTTTTGTTTTTTTAAGATTTATTTATTTATTATGTATACAGTGTTCTGTCTGCATACACACCTGCAGGCCAGAAGAGGGCACCAGGTCTCACTATAGATGGTTGTGAGCCACCATGTGGTTGCTGGGAATTGAACTCAGGACCTCTGGAAGAGCAGCCAGTGCTCTTAACCTCTGAGCCATCTCTCCAGCCCCAAGAAATTTGTTTGTTTGTTGTTTTAAGATAGGGTCTATTTTATAGCTCTGTCTATCCTGGAGATCCATCTGCCTCTGCCTCCCAAGTGCTGAGATTTAAGGCCTGGAACACTTTGTGCAGTTTAGGAATAAATTTATTTACAGCACATTTTACCCACTGAGCCATCTTGCCCACTCAAGTGATTTTTATAGTGAAGCACTGTAATCCCCATCTCAACTCTTTGTGTAGAGAGCATCCGTGACTTAAAGGTTTGCCTACATTCTTGGACTTTGCAATGTTGAAAAACTGATATGCACTCAGTAAAAACCATAGCTTTGTGATAAAAAGTATGATACTCTCTCACCATGCCAGGCAGTGGCAGGGAGGAACTTTCCAATTGGCCATTGAGTCATGAGGGCAAACAGCTGAAACTCTATAATACACTACATAGTACTCAGCAAATTCTAGAAGACATTCAGTGGGGTTTTCTTTGTTGTTTGTTTTGGTTTGGTTTTTCGAGACAGGGTTTCTTTGTGTATCCATGGCTGTCCTGGACTCCCTAGTGCTGGGATTAAAGGTGTGTGCCACCACGCCCGGCCCAAGTGCTTTTTTTTTTTTAAGGTTTTGATAAGCAAACACAATTGCACACACATCCAATCCCAAACACAATGGCACACACATGCAATCCCAAACAATACTTGTACTGTGAGAATAGGACCTGGAGTCCAGTCCTCCTCACAGCAAGTGTGAGATTGGCGTGGGTTGCACACAACACACAGTGTGGGCTTTCTCACTGAGACTGAAGATTACTGCTGCAGTCTAGCACATCAAGACCAGCCTGAGTGTTAGGTAACACACTGAGACTCAAGACTATCCCTTCAAACATCCCAGCACTTAGGGAGACGTAGGCAGGGGAATCTCTGTGAGTTCAAGGCCTACATAGAGTTCTGGGACAGCTAGGGCTACATAGTGAAATCCTGCCTCAAAAATAAAAGAAAAATGCTACTTCTTTAAGCTTCATCCTCACTTTTTTTATTTGTTGAATCAACAAAGAAAACCAGGTCTCAACTTAAAGAGGGAAGGAAAACCTCCTTCTCAGCCTTTTAAAAAAGGATGATTCTCTGTAGGGAGCCACAAATTGTGTAATAACATATTCAGCTCAAGAGCACACCAAAGCAAGCTTTAAGACACATACAGGATTTTTTTTATTACTCAATATTTGCCCCATAGGTGACCTGTGGCATTTAAAGCTCTTAACACTTTCAAGCTTATAATGTCATACTAAAACAAAAGTTGGATTCACCCTGCTCCCAGGAAAGCCAATGAAGGCAGTTCAAAGTCAAAAGCCCATGACTATAAGCAAATAACAGTAACGCTAATAGGCTAGAAATCCCAAGTTGAACTACACCTAAGGCTCAGGGAACATCCTGAGTGGGGGCCAGAAAAACTGTAAGAGCCAGAGTACCAGGATCCTTGCTGCTAGATAGGGAGTCTGCACACATGAAATATGGCCGCCTAAGCTAAATCAGGTAATAACTACACCAGTTAGCACGCCAACATGAATGGGAGAATTTTCACAAGGCCCCAACCCTAGATGATCACCTACAGGTGATCAATGGCTGCTGAGAGAAGAATCAGTCTTCTCCAAGCCTCCTGGTAGGTTATCTAATCCCAAGCGCTCAGTCCTGAACATTTGTCTATATGAGAAACACTAAAGGAAGCATGGGAGGAGCTGGAGGGAAGAGAGTAAGAGACATAAATGATAGTGTATTCATGTACATTTACCAAAAGCCACTAATAATAATAAATAAATAAAAGGCAACTAAAGGATTCTTTTCGTTTTGATCCACCCGCCTCTGCCTTCTAAGTGGCATGTGTCACCACTGCCCAGCAAGAGGATTCTTTAGATAGATAGGTTGGTAGGTAGGTAGGTAGATAGATAGACAGGCAGGCAGGCAGGCAGGCAGACAGACAGATTTCATTTGTTTTGTTTTCTGGCTATCCTGGAACTCACTCTGTATAACCAGACTGGCCTACAACTCAGAGATCCCCCTTCCTCTACCTCCTGAGTGCTGGAACTAAAATATGTGTGTCACCATGCCCTATTTTCTGGGTTGATGTTTTTGTGATCAGTGAGGAGTGGGGGAGACCGTTCAGTCAGTAAAGTGCTTTTCACCCAAACATAAAGACCTGAGTTCATTCCCCATGACCCATGAGTTCATTCCCCATGACATTTAGAAAGAACAAGAACAGACTTCTAAAAGTTGTCTGCTGACTTCCACATGTGTGTTATCACATGCACATGTATGTTATGGCATGCACTTGTGTACACACATCACACACTTTAAATAAATAAATGTTTAATCATAATAAAAATTTTAAAGAAAGTCAAGCGTGGTAACACACACCTTTATTCTCGGCACATGGGAGGCACAGGCAGATCTCTGTGAATCCAAGGCCAGCTTGGTAGACAAAGTGAGTCCAGGACAGCCACAAGCTGTTATAAAGAGAAAACTTGTCTCAGAAAAAAAAAAGTTTTTAAAGAAAAATAAAATGTATCACTGTACCAGATCACATTAACTGAAAGGAAAAACAACTAAGTCATTTCAGGGACACAAGAAAGCATTTGACAAAATTCAACACCCTGATAAAAATTTTAGAAAACTAGAAACAAGGAAATTTCAGCAATAAAGAGCATTTATGAAAAACATACAATAGAACACTCAAAAGTAAAACACTGATCCTTAGATCAATAACAAGATCAGACGCCTCAGATGCCAATTCTCGGGACTGCTGTTCAGTACTGCACTCAAGGTTCTAACCAAGATTTAGACATGCACAGAAATCCAATTAAGAAGAAAGGAGAGAGAGAGAGAGAGAGAGAGAGAGAGAGGAGAAAAACAAGAAAATCCATAAAGAATCGGCAAGGAAAGTATTAACAGCTCACAAACTAACTCAACAAGGTTTTGATGAACAAGCTTTAAAAAAAAAATGTTTTCATAAACCAGCAATGAAGAATCCAAAAAGAAAAAGAAAAGAAAGAAAAAAAGCGATAATATTTAAAATGTAGCACCTGAATTTAATCATAACCAAGAATTCCTAGGTTGGCTTTGAACTTACAGCAATCCTCCTGCCTCAGCCTCCTGAGTCCTAGGATCACCACAGCTGACTTATATGATTCCATTTCTATGGGTGCCTACTGTAGCTAAATTCATAGAAACAGAAATTAGAACAGTGATCTGCAAGGCTGAGAGCATCGGGAAATTGAGACTTGTTGATTAAATTGAATAGCGTTTCAGTTTGGAATGAGAAAGCTCTGAAGACGGATGGATGGAAGTAACAGTTCCCCCCAAAAATGTGAATGTACTTAATGCCAAACTATATACCTAAAAATGTTGAAAATGATAAATGTTATGTTTAAAAAATTGCTGGGCTTGGTAGCACAAGCCTTTAATCCCAGCAACTGGGAGGCAGAGGCAGGAGGATCTCTGTGAGTTAGAGGCCAGCCTGTTCTACAAAGTGAGTCCAGGACAGTCAAGGATACACAGACAAACCTGTCCCAAAAAAACTAAAAAAAAAAAAAAATCATAAGAATGTTTTTCATTTAAAGAGTATAATAAAGGGCTAGTAAGATGGTTCAGCACGTAATGGTCCCTGATGCCAAACTTAATGACCTGAGTTTGATCACTAGAACTTACAAAGTGGAAGAAAGGGTGACTCCAGAAAGTTTTACTACCCAATACTGTAAATGAAATGAATGCAATTGAATTGTACAGGTAAAAATGGTTAAAATGAGAGCTGAGGATATACAGCTGGGTCAATGCTCAATGCTGAAAAAGTAAAAAAGGTTAAAGTAGTTTTAGATATATCAACATTCAGTGCTGTTACACAGAGAAATCCTGTCTTGAAAAGCCAATCAATCAATCAATCTGAACAAAAGAAATTATGTAAACAGGAGCTAGACATACATTTCAGAGTGTTTGCATAGTAAGCCCAAGCTCCCCAATCCAACCTCACTCGACACTAAAACAAAATTTTCAACTAGTTTAAGTAAAACCTAGTATTATACAATACATTATGCCCACTTTCTTTAGCACCTACTTTGCATACAAATCTCTTGTGTATTTGATTTTGGGTTTTTGTTGTAGTTCAGACAGTCCCAAACTCAAGATCTTCCCAGTTCAGCTTAATAGGTTCAGGGATTTCTGATAAGAGACACTACAGCCAGCTTTCATTTGAATGTTATCTAAGTTATCACATAAACTAACAAAAGAGAAGAAACAACTGACTGTGTGGTTATATTTCTAACTCACTCAAGCAAAAGTAACTAAGTAAAACACTGTAAAGCTATGAGAAAACTTTGTACTGTCCTCTTGCGAAGGATCTTAGTCAATCAACCACCCTAAGAATACGTGGGAGAGAACAGAAATAGTCTTAAATTCAGTTACTTTACTAAATACTACTGATAGAGGACAGAAAAAATCCATGCTTTCTGTTTTGTTTTTCAAGACAGGGTTTCTCTGTGTAGCCCTGGATGTCTTGGAACTCGCTTTGTAGACCAGGTTGGCCTCGAACTCACAGAGATCCACCTGCCTCTGCCTCATGAGCACTGGGATTAAAGGAGTTCGCCACTATGCCTGGCTGAAAAAAAATCTATGCTTTAATAGAGAAATGAAAGAACAAATTACTAATGGAAATTTATTCCAGATTATTACATCTATGGAAAGAACAGAGGACTGGTAGACTGACAAGAGAATGTGAGGAATGGTAATTACAGTATAAAACTCTAGCTGGAAAAAAATTATTCAAGTTCTCTGTGGATGGAAATTCCATACCGATGCAGTAAAACTGTGACAATGGAACTGTACTAGAGGCCATCTGATATGGAAAATGGAACTGAGAAACATTAGCTGGAGGAAGCTACAAAATTAGGCTGCATGATAAAGAGCAACCTCTAACCAAATACATTATAGCAACAAAGCCAGACACGAAGATTAAGGTGTGGCAGAGCAGGGAAAGATAAGAGAGGTGACCAGAGGAAATGACGTCATTTGTTGAGGATAACAGTGAGCCTGGGAAGAAAGGGGTGTTGCCTAGGAAACTAGCCTGATGCCAGAGGTTATAACCTGGAAAGATCACCAAACTACCCCAAGTCCCAAATTCAGGTCTACGGATTCCAACATAGCCTGATAGCCTTACCCACCCCAGCCCCCACTGCTACAGATTCTCACAAGCTTATGTATCTTTGTAGAGTATCACAATTTTAATTAGCTAATCATTGTGGGAGAGGCACACACATGCCAAAGCACATATGTGGAGGTCAGACAACAACCCTGTGGAGTAGGTCCTCCCTCCCTCACACAGGTTCCAGGAATCAAATTCACATAGTCAGACTTGCCCAAGAGTTCTACCAGCTGAGCCATCTAGACCATAACCGTTCTCTTTGTTTAATTTTTTTCTTTCCCATTAGACTATAAACTCCTAGGAATAGTGACTGCAGCTGTCTTCTATGTTGAGAACAGACCATGGTGCCTAAGACATAGTCAGATTGGGGAGCGTGCACTCTGTTCTCATAGGTGCATATATGCACACATAGTAGGTACATGCATGCCTATGGCCACACAAAACAAACAAACAAACAATCGAAGACAAAGCCATGGGCTAGGTCACCCGGCCTGTGCAGGGCCAGTGATTAAACCCTGCCTCATCTTATTCCAGTCTCCCCTAGGGCTACCCACATGGACCAGAGGGGACACAGAGTGACATATACATAAATATATATACATATGCCTACTCGCCACCTCGGCAACAAGTGAATTGTGGGTTGTTTGTTGTTTTCACCACCTATGGGAAAACCTACTAAGAATGATTAGTAAAACTGAAGCTTTCAGGGGATCCCCTGGGACTGCACTACACAGAGCTTGTACTCTCTGCCTTCCTTCAGGCAATGCCTGTCTCCTTGTATGACAGTAGCTACTGCCAGCTCCTCCCTGCTGCTCCTAGGCATCTAATTCACCTTTATTATTTCAAAGCACCTGTCACATAGCGTTCCAAAGATCTAGCTGGAATACGTGAAGTCCCAGGTTTGAGCTCCATCACCAATAAATAAATGCTGCTGGAAACAACAGTCCTTGAGATATTGTGTTGGTTTAAATGAGAATACTGTCCTCACCCTCTACCCCCAAATATTTGAATGCTTGGTGCCCAGTTAGTAGAAATGTTTGGAAAGGACTGGGAAGTAGAGCCTTGTTGGAGGTAGTGTGTGACTGGAGGTGGGCTGAGATCTCAAAAGCCCAAACCAGGCCCTGTCTCTGTCTCTGTCTCTCTCTCTCTCTGCTGGCAACTGGATCTGCTACTAACCCTATCCATTCCTATCATTATGTTCATGGACTGACCCTGTGAAACTATGAACAAACCTCCAATTAAAGGCTTCCTTTCATAAGTTGCTTTGGTCGTGGTATATTTTCACAGCAATAGAACAGTAACTAAGACAGATACATAGAAATGCAGGGCCAGGCCTGGTGGCACACGCCTTTAATCCCAGCACTCAGGAAGCAGAGGCAGGTGGATCTCTGTGAGTTCAAGGCCAGCCTGGTCTACAGAGTGAGTTCCAGAACAGCCAGGGCTGTTACAAGGAGGAAACCCTGTCTCAAAAAACCAAAAGAAAAAAAAAGAAAGAAAGAAATACAGGGCCCAGGCTGCTGGTGCATACCTTTAATCCCAGCTTTAGGGAGGCAGGGAAAGGTAAATTTCTGTAAGTTCAAAGCCAGGCTGATCTACATAGTAAGTTTCAGACCACTTAAAGCTTTATAGTGAGAACGTGTCTCCAAATGGATGGATGGATGGATGGATGGATGGACAGATGGATAGATAGAACAAAAAGCAGTGCAGGGGCTAAAGAGATGGCTCAGTGAGTGAAAGTGCTTACAGAGACTCAAATTGGTCCCAGCACCTGTATCAGGTGGCTCATAACTGCCTGAACTCTAGTTTAAGGGGATCCAACCCCTAGCCTCCACAGGTACCTAGCATGAGTTACCTACCAAGCCAGACATTTCCTGGCCCCTGCAGAGTTCTCTGGCCATATCATCCTTTTCTATTCAGCCAAAGAAGTCATCTTCTCATGCAGGCACTTTTCTAGAGCAACTCTCCCCTGTGCTGGAGGCTGAATGCAAGGCCTTGTGCAGCACATAATGTAATGCTTTATCAACAAGCATATACCTGGCCTGACTTCTTGTATGTTTCCATCATAGACAGACACCGAACTTATTTTACTGTTTTTTTTGTTTTGTTTTGTTTTTCGAGACAGGGTTTCTCTGTGTATCCTTGGCTGTCCTGGACTCACTTTGTAGATCAGGTTGGCCTTGAACTCACAGAGATCGCCTGCCTCTGCCTCCCGAGTGCTGGGATTAAAGGGGTGTGCCACCACACCAGCCATTACAGACAGCTGTGAAGTGCCATATAGTGCTGAGATTTGAGCTAGGGTCCTTTGGAAGAACAGCCAGTGCTCTTAACTGCTGAGCCATCTCTCCAGCCCCAGACATTGAATTTAAAATCATTTCATTTGGTTTTGGTTTTGTCTTCGTTTTCCCCAGAATAGAAACTTCAAGAGGGCAGGACCAAGTGCTGAGATTACAGTGTAAATCACTGTGCCCACCTTAAATTACTCTGAGAAAGTTATTTACATACATGCCTAAGTTCTTTCATTTCATTTTTAAAAATTATTTTACTTATTATGTGGGGGTTGTGTTTGTGTATGTGTATGTGTGTGTGTGTGTGTGTGTATGCATGCACGCATACAGGTATGTATGTGCCACAGTGTGTGTGTGTGTGTGTGTGTGTGTGTGTGTGTGTGTGTGTGTGTG
>CAJQZJ010000896.1:3195690-3220116 GCA_907164525.1 Lophiomys imhausi | reverse complement strand
TGTGTGTGTGTGTGTGTGTGTGTGTGTGTGTGTGTGTGTGTGTGTGTAGAGATCAGAGAACAACTTCAGTTCTTTCCTTCCACCATGGGTTCTGCAGACTGAACTCAGTCTGTCAGGCTTACTTAGCAAACACTTTTACCCAGTGAGCCATCTCACTGGCCCAAGTGTTTTTTCACTTATAACACACAGGGAGAAAGTAATTTCACATTATAATCTAATAATAAACACTATATTCATTAACACTATATGTTATATTACATATAATTAGCTGGCTAAAGCTTCAGAAAAGACATACACTGGATAATAGAGATGCATTTTGATATTTTGAGGCCAATGTTATAAAATATTTCCACTACTTTTTTCCTATGATTATTTTTCTCAACTACTAAATAGTGAAAAAAATAAACCCACTGATATGGGGGTAAGGATATAGCTTGGTAGTAGAGGGTTTGCCTAGCATGAACAAAGCCCTGGGTCAGTCCCTTCCACAAACCATGTGTGGAAGTACACAACCTACAATCTCAACACTTGGGAGGGAAAGGCAAGAGAGGATCAGAAGTTCAGACATCATCTTCAACAACCTCAGAATTTGAGACCAATCTAGTATACACAACACCTTGTTTCAAATTAAAACACACAAAAAAAACCCACAAGAAATGATACGTGCTACTTCCATGTCTAAATTTTAATACATTAAACCAATAGCAAGGATTTTTTTTTTTAATGCAAAAGTAATCTGGTAGGGGATATTACCAATTCTAAACCATCACAAACTCTAGTCATATCCCAATCTCATCACAATCATTAACAAAAAAGTGGCAAATCTATAGATTTAAGATAGTCAGATGGGGCTGGAGAGATGGCTCAGCGGTTAAGAATACTGGCTGTTCTTCCAAAGGACCCAGGTACAAATCCCAGCACCCACGTGGCAATTCACAGCTGTCTGTAATTGCTGGGTGTGGTGGTGCATGCCTTTAATCCCAGCACTCCGGAGGCAGAGGTAGGCGGATTTCTGCGAGTTCAAGGCCAGCCTGGTCCTCAAGGTGAGTCCAGGACAGCCAGGGATACACAGAGAAACCCTGTCTCAAAAAAAACAAACAAACAAAAAACAAAGATTGTCAGATCAAGGTCCCTTCACTAATCCCCAAGTGATTTGAGATTGGGAAGAGACAAGACGGAAATCAGTGCAAGTCTTTCCCATCTTATCTAACAGCAACCCTGCTTGCTAAATTCTGAAAGCCCAAAACCCTGGCATCACCCTCAACTCCTTTCCCTTTCACTTCTAGAATCCAATGAATCATCCACCATCACAGCACACGCACTTATTACCCCCGTGGATACCATTCTGGTCCAAGACACTATTCCTTGTCTCAATTACAACATCGTCCTTAACTATGCTCTTCGATTCTACCTTTGTCCTCCATCACTGCTTTCCCAATAGAGCTGTCAGATCGACCCAATTAAACATTAAATGACATCACATCACACTTCTTCTCTAATGATTTTCCATCTCAGAACAAAAATCAAAGTTCATCCTAACACATGATTGGCCCTTGGACCATTCTGATCTCATGTGCTACTATCCACCCATTGAAGCCTCACTGACTGTCCCCAAATATACCAGACATATTCCTCCCTCAAGGCTTCTTGTGCCCTCCCCCAGGAATGCTCTCCATGTAGCTAGCTCCCTCACTTTACTCCTGGCCTTTAGTCATCTTCATGGCACTATCTCTAGCCTTCCTACCAAAAAACGTCAACCCCTCATCTTCATGACCTCACCACATACACCCAGATTACACCATCCTCTCTCTTCTTAGCACCTATCTACTATCTAACCATAGAATACAATTCATTCATTTACTCTGCTTACTTCCTATGCATTGTAGACTCTAGATGGCATAGGTGTTTATTCACTACTGTATCCTGAGTACCTAAAACAGCACTTGGCACCAAGCAAAGGTTTAATATTTGATTAAGCAGATGAATGAAAAACCTTGAACAGGGATGGAGATTATGAAGCAGGTTAATCAGGAACAGCTAACGGCAAGCTCAGCATAGTGGTTCAAGCATGCCATCTCAGCCTCAGGACGGAGACACAGGAGGACTGCCACAAATTCAAGGCCAGTCTGGGGACACAGGAGGACTGCCACAAATTCAAGGCCAGTCTGGGGACCATAAAACCAGCCTAGAATGTGGGTGAGATCCTGTCTTAAAAAATAACATACATAGCCGGGCAGTGGTGGCGCACACCTTTAATCCCAGCACTTGGGAAGCAGAGGCAGGCGGATCTCTGTGAGTTCGAGGCCAGCCTGGTCTACAAAGTGAGTCCAGGACAGCCAAAGCTGTTACACAGAGAAACCCTGTCTCGAAAAAAAAAAAAAAATAACAACAACAAAAGAAACAGCTAACTATAGATAAAGATCTGTATCTCAAACTTCAAGGGAAGCTTTGCCTACCAGATATCATGTCTAGCTACATCAGTGCATGGTGAAATAGGCTGGCAATGATTCCTTACCTGGGTCCTTCAAAATTCACTATCTATGCTTCACCAATCAAGAAATTCTGGAAGGTGGACCACCTACATATTATACACTATGCTTTAACAGAAAATGTAACTGAAGGCAAATACCGGAAGACACAGTCAAACCTAGGTTTTTGAATAATACATGGACAAAAGAAATCAGGGGATCTTGTAAGCCAGACTCCGCCACCTATCAGACAATTATATGATCAGAATCCCACAGAAACTGTTTCTGGTATCCCTATTAATATACTATTACTATATATGTCACTCTCAACTAGTTGTTTAACAAATAAAGCTGGGCCACCTTTAATCCCAGCACTCAGGCAGAAGCAGGAAGATCTCTGTAACTTTGAGGCCACCCTGGTCTACAGTGATTTCCAGGACAGCCAAGGCTATGTAGAAAGACCCTGTGAAAAAAAAAGGGGGAGGAGGGTGGGCTAGGAGTGGTATTACACAGCTATAATTCTAGTTCTTGGGAGGTAGAGGAAGGAGAATCAGGAGTTCAATGTTATATAAGATCCTATCTCAAAATAACAAGCAATATAACAAACAACTGGGCTGAGGGTATAGGGTTTAGTTCAGTGGTACACTGCTTGCCCCGTATTCATCTAAAACCCTGGGCTGAAGCCAAAGACCCATCTTTTAAAAAGGAGGAAGAACAAACCTGAGTCGATGTGGTGGCATAGACTTGTAATCTCAGTTCTCCAGAGGCGGAGGCAGGAGGCCTACTTTAGTGCCTAGCTTGGGCTACAGAGTAAAAATCCTGTCTCAAACAATGACACTCAGGGGTAGAGGACTTTACTTGCCTAGCACATGTGAGGGTCCAGCCATCCTTTCCCAAACTTGGATAGGTGAGAGAGTAGTTCACTATACAAATGTAAGAAATTACCAAATTCTTGAATTTTGTTAAAGGTCTGCTAGAAAAAATCATTAGCATAGTGTTCTCTTTATAAAATATCATTCTGAAACACTGGAGGGAAGGTGTGACTCTCAGAAAATAGTTCAGAAGTAGTGTTTGCCTGGTACGAGCAAGGCCTTCATATGCAATATCCAATACCACACACAAAAAAAAGAAATTAAATTTTCTCAGAACAAAGCTGTATTATAAGATATCAGCCATAAGGTAATATTCTATAAAAAATAAAATGATCACACAAATCCAACCTTCAAACTAATCTTTAGTGACTGCTCATCATTGGCTCCCTGGGTTGACAATGACAGCAAGGAACAAGATGGTACATCTTAGGGGAATGAAAATTCTCAATTTCTTTACCGAGGCGATAACATGGCTGAATACACTTGTCAGACCTAAGGCTAGAAATGTAATTCAGTTGACAGAGTGTTTCCCTGATAAGCATGAAGGACTGGATCCCTAGCATGACACACACAGGAGGATTAAAAATTGAAGGTCTGCATATACATAATCAAGATAGTCTAGCCTGGGATATATCAGACCCTGTCACAGCAAGGGAAAAAAAATTATCTGTTACACAACAGTCTCAAAGAGATCTTGGTAATGAGATTTGATTTTTTTTTTTTTTTGGTTTTTTGAGACAGGGCTTCTCTGTGTAGCCCTGGCTGTCCTGGACTCACTTTGTAGACCAGGCTGGCCTCGAACTCGCAAAGATCCGCCTGCCTCTGCCTCCCAAGTGCTGGGATTAAAGGCGTGCGCCACCACTGCCCGGCTGAGATTTGATTTGAAGAGCTAAGAAAAGGATTGAAAGCCAGGTAGTGGTGGCCCACGCCCTTAATCCCAGGTTCTCAAAAGGCAGAGGCAGGTTTATCTCTGAGTTCCAGCCCAGTCTGGTCTACAGAATGAGTTTCAGGACAGCCAAGGCTACACATAGAAACCTTGCCTCAAAACAACAACAAAAAAAAAAAAGAGAGAGAGAGAGAAAAGAAAAGAAAGGAAAGTTGATTTAGCTTAATGCTACAACACTTGCCTAATATGTCCAAGGCCCAGGTTCAATCCCCAATACTTTAAAAAGTTTTAAAAATAAAAAACAAAGTGAGGGAATATATAATTAATGGCAAAAGGGGGGAAAAAGCTCAATTCATGGCTAGGTCAACTCAAAGTAGGGAAGGAAAAGATTCAAATAGGGAAAAAAATCAGGCTGCCACCCTTTAATCCCAGCACTCGGGAAGCAGAGGCAGGCAGATCTCCCCGAGTTTGAGACAAGCCTGGTCTACACAGAGTTCCAGGACAGACAGGGCTACACAATTAGGCCCTGTCTTGAGCACACACACAAATCTACTGCCTAACATAGGAACAGAGGTGGGAGGAATCTCGGCTGGAGAGAGTGCTCATTGGTTAGGGGCGCACAGTGCTCCCTCTGGGGCGCCAGGCTCAGTACCCAACACCCACATCAGGAGGCTCACAACCTGCTCCAGCTCCCGGGGTTCTGGCCTCTGGCCCCTGCAGGCACCGAAACCAGGATGCACAACCACCCCCGCCCCCCCGCACACATACATAATTTAATTAAAATTTTTAATTAAAAATAAAATCCCCGCTTCTCCTCAAGAAAATAAAAAGCCCTAAAGCCACTGCTCTCTAAGGCATAATTCCTGGAAAGTAAGGAGCACTTATGAAGCGGGTTCGAGTGGATTAGGTAGTTAAGCGTGTGCCCTTGAGAGTTCTCGGCCTCTGCGAGCCTCAGTTTCTCCTTATGGAAAACCAGGTCGATGGCCTGGCGTGGGGATCTAGCCTGCTGCAAGCGCTCCATGCATTAAGAAACGCCGAGGCCGAGACTGCTGTCCCTCAGAGGGCGGCTCCGCGCGTGGCCTCCTCCCCTCATCCCGGCAGCGCGCGGGGGCAACCCCGCCTCCCAGGCCCGCACCTCGCCGAGGAAGCGGGTGATATTGTAGACTCGCCCGTGGATCACCATCCACGTCTCCTCCGCGGAGTTTCGCTTCGCCACCTCCTCCAGCCGGTAGTAGGTGACGGCGGGGTCGCAGGCCTCGCCACCATTCCCGCCGCTGCCGCCGGCTTCGGGGGTCGCCATTGGGTCCGAGTGGGCTCTCAGGCGCTCTCCGCGGTTCTGCGGCTATCTTCCTTCAGGCCGGGCCCGCGCTCGGCCCTCGTCGGCTTCCGTAACCGGGTAAAGCCTGGTCCGACGTCCCGCTAACCAATCAGCGTCTTCCAGCCCCTCCGACCTTGCCAATCAGACACAGTGATTTTGGACCCGCGCCTAAACGTGGCCGGGTGACAGGTGTCACCTCAGGAGAGGAGTCTCAGCACGCAGCCCACCGGAGGGCCGAGTCCTAAGAGAAGAGAGTGGAGCCAGGTCTCCAGAGTCTCTTTTCCCCTCCCGCCACCCTGGGTCCCCAAGTCCCCGGAAACTCGTTTTTCTAGAATTGCAGCCCCACGGGGTTACAGCGTTGCTGTTCCCCAGACTGGGAACGGATGACTGGTTCCCCTTAGGCTCCAAAAGGCTCAGCAATTAAAATGGGCATGCTGACCTCTACCTTCCTTGCTGAGAACGGAGAAGCTTGGCACACTAAATGAGAGTGTGTAAAGAGAGCTCTGAGCTCACAGCAATCGCTGGGTAAAATCGCAACCGGCCTTGGACTTCAGGGATCTAGGCACAAGACCACAGAACAGCAGTTGGGGCCAGGGTAGATAACCCAAGATTCCTACACTATTGACAAAATGATCTCCAATCGAATTCTTCAGTGATCAAGTCCTATCTTCACTGTTTTAGTTTCTAAGTGACCTTAAAATAGGATTTACGTCAGATGACCCCCACTAAAAGTCTAGGTATTTTGGAATTCCAAGTTAATGTGTAGGGTTGTGAGCCCTTAAATTGCCATTAAAACTTATAGGCTGATCATCCTACCACTCATTAATATTTTATTATTTATTTTGAAACATGTCAGTATGCCAGCCTGGCTGGGCTGGAACTCACAGAGAACCATATGCCTCTGCTTCCCAAGTGCTGGATTAAAAGTGTGTGCCCCCCATGTGCCGTGTCCACTTTCCATATATTCCCTAATTACACAAACTATGTGCTGTAGTTTGCTCTGATGGCTGTCATTAAAATACTGGCCAAAACTAGCTTGAGGAGTAGAGGGGTTATTTGGATTGCAGATTATAGGTCATCATCCAGGGAAGCCAAGGCCGGAATTCCAGAAACTGAAGCAAAGACCACAGAGGAGCTGCTGCCTCCTGGCTTGCTTTGGGGATCTTGTTGAGTTAACCTTTCCTGTACAGTCCAAGCCCACACACCTAGAGATGGTGCAGCCCACGGTGGCCTGGGCCCTCCTATTCCAATTAGCAATCAAGGAAATACCCTACAGATATAGTCACAGGCCAATCTGAAAGAGGCAATTCTTCACCTGAGGTTCCCCTTTCCGATAAGGGCAAACTCTAATGACTCTTAGGATCTTCCACAACCACTAAATTTAAACATATTTATATTCATTTCAGGGATTTTTTTCCCTGAAAACCTACTGCCTCACAAGTTTTATAATAGCTTGTTTCCGTTGGTTCTCATGCAGTTTGTCTGTGAATAGCATTGAAAAACACTGAATTTTAAATTGTGATTTAAAAAAAATACCTTTACCATTCATATGATAATTTAGTTAAAGCACTCCCGTCATTTGCTTTCATACACCTCCATATAGGAAAGTAAGTGCAAGGGTGTTTTTAAAGACATTGAGAGGCTAGAATGGGAGAACCTCTTGGCAAAGTGAGAGGTTGAAGAAGCTCATTTGGAGTCCTTCCAAAGCAAAAGTAGATACTCCCTTGGGGTCTGGGACTGGAGTTGGGATTTCAAAGGCAACATGGTTAGGACTTCCTCTAGTATTAGGACCCTCACTCCCCCCTATCTTTCTCAAAGGGATGTGGGTTGATGATAGGACCTCAGAAAAGGAATATACTACAAGCTGGTAGACTGGACCCTATTTGCAGGGTGAGAGACTAACAGAAAGACTTAAACCCTAGCCTAGAAATTATCCTCTTTGCCACAGATCTCTCAGACAGTAAACCAATGTGAACTGAGGGCAGGTGATCCTTCTAGAATGTGTTGCAGTAAGAAAAGCACTGAGCAGGAGATGACTATTTATAAGTGATAGGAGTGGATCTATCATCATTATTGTAAGTAAAATTATTAAATTAAAAGTTTTGAGCCGGGCGGTGGTGGCGCACGCCTTTAATCCCAGCACTTGGGAGGCAGAGGCAAGTGGATCTCTGTGAGTTCGAGGCCAGCCTGGTCTACAAAGTGAGTCTAGGACAGCCAGAGCTGTTATACAGAGAAACCCTGTCTCGAAAAACCAAAAAAAAAAAAAAGTTTTGGGGAGGTGACAAGGCGTGGTGGCGCACTCCTTTAATCCAAGTGCTCAGGAGGCTGAGGCAGGCGGATCTCTGTAAATTCAAGACCAGCCTGGTCTACATAGTGAGTTCTGGGCCAATCAGACCTACACAATGGGACTCTTTCTTGAATAAACAAACAAACAAACAAATAAATAAATAAAATTGAATTATTTACAAGTCAAAGGGTGTTTTTTTGGGGGGGGTTGTTTTTGTAATTCTAGCAGGTAAATTGTAAAAGTCTGCAATAAATTCCCATATGCTTTTAACTTGGGTCCATTAATTGTTAATATTTTTAACATTTCTCCCTGTTTTTAATGTCCTTGTTAATAACTTTAGACATTATGATCTTTACTTCCAAATAATTCTGTATTAACAGTAGTACAAAACTATTATCTAGACAGCTGTGGTAGGTCATTCCTTTAATACCTGCACTCAGGAAGCAGAGGCAGGTAGATTTCCATGAGTTCAAGGCCAGCTTGGTCTAGGACAGCCAGGGTTACATGGTAAGACCCCGTCTCTCTCTCTCTCTCTCTCTCTATATATATATATATATATAATATTAACTTATATGTATATCATAAATCTGTTTATATATATAAAATTTTAAATTCATCTACCCAGGAGGCTAAGTCAGGAGAATAATTTGATCCCAAGAATTCAAGAGTTCAAGGACAGCCTGGACAATACAGTGAGACAAACTATATATGTATTTTGAGACAATAGAGTCTCAAAAAATATATACATATATATATATATATATATATATAAAATCAGTGAAATGCCTCAACACAGAGGTACTTAAGCATAGTGCACACATCCAGAGAAATAAAACAAACAATTGTAATGGTTTTTGGTTTGGTTTTGTTCGTGAAAAATCAAACAGATAAACACAATAACAGCAGATCCTATCATCCACTACTCTGTATCATTTTATAAGATTTTTGAGGTTGAGTATGTTACAGGCAGTACGCTATCACATGTTTTTGTTTTGTTTTTAAATCGAAAAAGGGTCTACAATCCAGCAAATGTTTTTGTTATTCTATTGGGATAGTCATGTGATTTTTTTTTCTTTCTATTAATTTATGAATTAAAAAAAAAGTTCTGCAGTTTGGAGAGATGGCTCAGCCATTAAAGGCTAGGCTCACAACCAAAAAAAACATTCTGCATTTCTGAGATAAACTTTACTCGGTTATGTTAGTCTTTTTCTGTTGTTGTTTGTTTGTTTGCTTGTTTGAGACAGGGTTTCTCTGTGTAACAGAGACTAACTGGCTGTCCTGGACTTGTTTTGTAGACCTGGCTGGCCTCAAACTCACGAATTCACAGAGGTCTGCCTACCTCTGTCTCCCAAGTACTGAGATTAAAGGTATGCACCACCACACCAAGCTATGTTTGTCTTTTTTATATATTTTTAAAATTCAATTTGCTTTTTTCTTTTCTCCCTTTTTTTGTTGTTGTTGTTTTTATTTTTGAGGCAGGATATGGTGATTTGAATAACAACAGTTCCCATAGGTTCGTCTAAATCATCAGGGAGTGGCACTATTTGAAAGGATTATAAGGATTAGAAGGTATGGCCTTAATGAAGGAAGTGTGTTACTCAGAGTGGGCTTTGAGGTTTCAAAACCCCGAGCCAAGTGGCTCTCAGCAACTTTTCTATCACCATGCCTGCTTGGGCCATACTCTCTGCTATGATGATAATGGACTAAACCTCTGAAACTGTAAGCAAGGTCTCAATTAAATGTTTTCTTTTGAGTTCTTTAAAAGAGTTGCCTCGAGCCAGTGATGGTGGTGGTGCACGCCTTTAATCCCAGCACTTGGGAGGCAGAGGCAGGCTGATCTCTGTGAGTTCAAGGCCAGCCTGGTCTACAAAGTGAGTCCAGGACAGCCAGGGCTACACAGAGAAACCCTGTCTCGAAACAAACAAACAAACAAAAAAAGAGTTGCCTTGGTTATGGTGTCTCTTCACAGCAATAGAACAAAGACAAAGACACAGGGTCTCTCTATTATGTATCCCTGGCTGTCCTGGAACTTGCTGTGTAGACCTGGCTGGCCTTGAACTCACAGAAGCCACCTGCCTCTGCTTCCTGAATGCTGGGATTAAAGGTGTGCACCACCATGCACAACTCCTTTCTCCTTTTTTAGAAAACATTTGTTTATTTACTTATTTATTTTGTATAGGTGGTAGAGTAGAATGTGCAGGTGCCAAGGGAGTTAGAGGACAACTTGTAGAAGGAGTGGGTCCCAGGAATAAAACTCAGGGTAAGCATCTTTACTGGCTGAGCCATCTCCCTGACTGACTTTTTGGCTTTTTGAGACAGAATATCACTATGCAGCCCAGGCTGGCCTCAATTCTCCAGCCCCTCACTCCTTCAGGTGCTGGGATTAAAAGCATATACCACCATGCCTAGCCTCAATTTGCTAATTAAAAAAATATATTACATTTATTTATTTCCTGAGGTGGGAGGATCATGTTCATGTGGAGGTTAGAAACAACTTGTAGGAATCGATTCTCTCCTTCCATCTTGTAAATCCCAGGGATATCCCAGGAAAATTCAGATCATCAAGCCTAGTGGCAAGAACCTTTACCTGCTGAGGCATCTTACAAATCCTGCTAATGTCTTACAGAATCTTTGAATCTGTATTCATGAAGAATATTGGTCTAGAGTTTTCGCTTCTTGGATGCTTTCATTTTTTTTCAAGTTCTGAGACAAGTATTTAGAGAAGCTACCGCAACAGACTGTCAGTTAAAATTCTCCACACAGCGCCTGCTGCAGAATCCTCGGTTGAAGCTTGTCACATCTGGACAGATCAAGAAGCCGAGATCAGGGGCTGGAGAGATGGCTCAGCGGTAAAGAGCACTGGCTGCTCTTCCAGGGGACCCAGGTTCCAGGGGACCCAACTCCCTCACACATGCTGGCAAAACATCAATGTACATAAAAAATAAAAATAAATAAATTATTTTTTTTAATCCTGGAGAGAAATGTTATTAAGAAAAATACCCTAAATTAATAGTAAAACAGAGCCATCATGGGCAGAATGATGGGATGAGGCCCAGAAGAGAGCCTCCGCAAAGGAAAATCCTTTTTATATCCTTTCAAGGGATTATAGAAAGTTTTCCACTATGTGATTCAGGACAGGACTGCATTGAGGGCCAGGCATTGGACAGAACTATAAGTTAGGGACTATAAAACCACAGCACAGACAACTTCTAACACAATGTCCCAGAGAAGGGAGGTGGGGTGGCCTGGTTTTCTTCAAGCTGTGTGGTCTGGCTCCAAGTTAAGAGGCAGGACAATGGCCTAACACTTCCCTATTCCAACAGTGATGCCCGCATAGTCCTTGAATCTGCTCTTTTCCTTATCACGAGAAAATGAACACATTCTGGAAACCTATCTCTTCTTTAAAGCGATCATGTTCCCTCACTCTTTTTCCTTCCCAGGGCCAACCTTGAGTCACCCAGTGTCAGAAAGTTCTCGAAAAGCTAGTAACCTTTATCCTCTGGCCTGAAGGTAGGTTTGCTTGTCAGCATTCTGTGGCATAATTCCCACCCAGAGGTCAGCCTGGTTTCCTCCCACCTTTGCCTCTAGGGAAAGCTATGGACAAATAGGCTTTGGTAAGGATGTTTTCTCCCTGGGTTCAGTTGCCCGGTTTGAGAACTTTCAATCTTCCTCCTGCCAGTACTTGTCAGTTTGTTTTTTAACAGGATTAATAAGTATGTTCACATTTCAAGAACCAAACACGAGCTGGAGGTGTGGATCCATGACAGAGTACATGCAAAGCCCAGTGTTTAAGCTCCAGCGAAAGGAAAAAAAGAAGTAAATATAAGTGTATGTTACTGGCCGCTGGCTGCCCCAGCAAGCCAGGCTCAGCCACTCAAGTCTATAAGCCAATTAAAAGAACCAAATAAAAAGTGAAATGAGGAGGAGAATCCAAGATGGCACCAACCAGAGAGCATTGTATCTGAGTAGTAGTTGAATGAGATTAGTCACTGTGGAGTAAATGTGAGGTCCCCTAGCCGACTGTGAAACACAGACGGTGTCTGAATTTCCAGGGTAAACACTGAGACTGGTCACCATGAGAAACAGCTCAAGCAGTTCCCAAGAACGCCACCAGCTCGGTCACCCATCTGGAGAGGAGCGCCAGCTAGATCAGATCTAGCCCAGGAGTGGATCTAGCCCATGGCTCCAGCCATAGATCAGCGGCTATGCCTGTCTGCCTGATATCCAGCACGCAGACCTGTACACCCAACATGGAAAAACAGCCTGACCACAAGAGCAAAGGTAAGTAAGATTTTCTTTCTGGAGTTCCCAACATGGCAGCACAGTGTGCACTGTAGCTGAGTGGCAGAGACCTAACCCAGTCACAGCAAAGCAATTAGGAGCCAAGACTGACTGCAAACAGAGCTGTGTGTTCTCTACAAATATTGGGGTGGGTCACTCACCCTAGCACCCAGGTGTTTGAGGCAGTTAGCAACAGGCACACTGAGGCTAGCACCTGTCTTGGGTGGAGCTCCCTGCCTACACGGTCAGCCTAGCTGCTGAACCAGAACGACTGTGTCAGTGAGGGGAGAACACAGGCCCAATCACAACTCTACCTGCCTTTCTGAGGAGACCTGCCAGCTCCCAGGTCCTCAGAGGATAGCCCCCTCCGGACTCCAATCCCCTGTATATTGGTCCAATTGGGTCACAACCAGTTGAGGAGAGTGGCAGTCACTCTCGGATAGCCAGTCATTTACAAGAACCTACCCACCATCCGGAGGTGGACACCAGGATCTCAGGATCACCCAACCCCCAGAACAGGGAGTTTTCCTGAGCACCAAGGTCAACTGACAAAAGAAACAAACAGACAACACAAGGGTCAATCAGATGACAAAAGGTCAGTACAAGAACATGATTAAAAAAAAAAAAACTCAAAGCAATACGATGTCTCCAGAACCTAGCTATAATGCTACGGACAACTCTGGATATCCTAACACGATTGAAAAAAAGGAAAATGACCTTAATCCTATGCTTATATTAATAATAGAAGGCCTAAGGGAGGAAATCAAATACCTCAGAGAGCAACAACAAAGTACTGAAAAAGAGGTGATGGAAATGAATAAAGCACTTAAAGGAATGGAAGACCTGAAAAGGGAAGTTGAAGCAATGAAGAAAATCCAATCTGAGACATCCATAGAACTGGAAAACCTTAAGAAAAGAAAAGGAACTACGAACACTAGCATCACCAACAGAATACAAGAGATAGAAGAAAGAATTTCAGGCACAGAGGATAAAATTGAAGAAATTGATACATCTGTCAAAGAAAATGTAAACTCTAAAAAAGTCCTGACACAAAACCTTCAGAAAATCAATGACACTATGAAAAGACGAAATCTCAGATTAATAGGAACAGAAGAAAGAGAAGATTCCCAGCTCCATGGACCAGAAAATGTCTTCCACAAAATCATTGAAGAGAATTTCCCAAATCTAAAAAAAAAGAGATGCCTATAACTGTACAAGAAGCTTACAGAACTACAAATAGATTAGACCAGAAAAGAAAATCCTCCTGCCACATAATAATTAAAACACTAAATGTACAGAACAAAGAAAGAATATTAAAACCTGCTAGGGGAAAGGGTCAAGTAACATATAATGGCAAACCTATCAGAATCACACCTGACTTTTCTTCAGATATGCTAAAAGCCAGAAAGGCCTGAACACAGACGTCTTACAGACCCTAAAAAACCACAAATGCCAGGCCAGACTACTATTTCCAGCAAAATTGTCAATCAACATAGATGGAGAAAACAAGACATTCCATAACAAAGCTAAATTCAAAAATATCTGTGCACAAATCCAGCTCTAGAAGATGTTGGAAGGAAAACTCCAACCCAAAGAGGTTAACTACACACAAGAAAGCACAGGAAGCAAATAATGTGCCTGCAGCAAAACCAAAAGAAGAGAAGCTCACTCACACATTATTTCCACCAACATCAAGATGGCAGGAAGTAACAATCAATGGTCATTAATATCTCTCATCAATGGACTCAATTCCCCAATAAAAAGACACAGGCTAGCAGAATGGATGGGAAAACAAAATCCCACATTCTGCTGTTTACAAGAAACACACCTCAGCAAAAAAAAGATAGGCATTATCTCCAAGTAAAGGGCTGGAAAAAGATATACCAAGCAAATGGACCCAAGAAGCAAGCTGGAGTGGCCATTCTAGTATCCAATAAATTAGACTTTCAACCAACATTAATCAAAAAAGATGGGGAAGGACACTACATACTCATCAAAGGAAAAATCCACCAAGATGAAATCTCAATACTGAACATCAATGCCCCAAATGTAAGACCACCCACATTTGTTAAACATTACTGAAGCTCAAATCCCACATTGAACCTCACACATTAATAGTGGGAGACTTCAACACACCACTCTCACCACTGGACAGATCAATGATGCAGAAACCAAACAGAAAAATAATGGATTTCACAGATGTCATGAATCAAATGGATCTAATTGATATCTACAGAACATTTCACCCCAAAACAAAAGACTATACTTTCTTCTCGGCACCTCATGCAACCTTCTCCAAAATCGACCATATAGTCGGTCACAAAGCAAGCCTCAACAGATACAGGAAAATTGAAATTACCCCTTGTAACTTATCAGACCATCATGGAATAAAGCTAGACTTCAACAATAACAAAAACAACAAAAAGCCTGCAAACACATGGAAACTGAACAACTCTCTACTCAATGACCTCTGGGTCAGGGAAGAAATAAAAAAAGAAATTAAAGTCTTCTTAGAACTCAATGAAAATGAAGGCGTGACATACCCAAACTTATGGGACGCATTGAAAGTAGTGCTAAGAGGAAAGTTTATAGCACTAAGTGCCTTCAAAAAAAAACTGGAGAGTTCTCATATTAACAACCCAAAAGCACATCTGAAAAAGCTAGAACAAAAAAAAAAAAAAAAAAAAGCAAATACTCCCAAGAGGAGCAGACGAGAGGAAATTATCAAACTCAGGGCTGAAATCAACAACTTAGAAACAAAAAAGAACAATACAAAGAATCGACAAAACCAAGAGTTGGTTCTTTGAGAAAATCACCAAAATAGACAAGCCCTTAGCTACACTAACTAAAAAGCAGAGGGAAAATACCCAAATCAACAAAATCAGAAATGAAAAGGGGGAAATAACAACAGACATTGAGGAAATCCAAAGAATCATTCAAAAACATACTTCAAAAACTTGTACTCCACAAAAATTGGAAAACCTAAATGAAATGGACAGTTTTCTTGATAGATTCCACCTACCTAGGTTATATCGAGAACAGGTAAACAAATTAAACAGTCCTATAACCATTAAGGAAATAGAAGACATCATTAGAAGTCTTCCAACCAAAAGAAACCCAGGGCCAGATGGTTTCAGCACAGAATTCTACCAGAAATTCAAAGAAGAGCTAACACCAATATTCTTCAAACTCTTCCACAACATAGAAACAGTAGGAATACTGCCAAACACATTCTATGAGGCCACAGTCACCCTACCTAAACCTCACAAAGACCCAATGGAGAAAGAAAATTTCAGACCAATTTCCTTCATGAACATGGATGCAAATATACTTAATAAAACACTTGCAAACTGGATTGAAGATCACATCAAAAGTATCATACACCATGATCAAGTAGGCTTCATCCCAGGGATACAGGGGTGGTTCAACAATAGAAAATCCATCAATGTAATCCACCACATAAACAAGCTGAAAGAAAAGAACCACATGATCATCTCATTGGATGCTGAAAAAGCTTTTGACAAGATACAGCACCCCTTCATGTTAAATGTCTTGGAGAGATCAGGCATGCAAGGACCATACTTAAACATAATAAAGGCAATTTACAACAAGCCAATAGTCAACATCAAACTAAATGGAGAGAAACTTAAAGCATTTCCTCTAAAATCAGGGACAAGACAAGGCTGCCCACTCTCTCCATATCTCTTCAACATAGTACTTGAAGTTTTACCTAGAGCAATAAGACACCTAAGGGAGATCAAGGGGATACAAATTGGAAAGGAAGAAGTCAAAGTATCCCTATTTGCAGATGTTATGATAGTATACATAAGTGACCCCAAAAATTCCACCAGAGAACTCCTACAGCTGAAAAACTCCTTCAGCAAGTTGGCTGGATACAAAATCAATTCAAAAAAATCAGTAGCCCTTCTTTACACAAAAGATAAATGGGCTGAGAAAGAAATAAGGGAATCAACACCCTTCACAATAGCCACAAATAATATAAAATACCTGGTGGTAACTCTAACGAAGCAAATGAAAGACCTGTATGATAAGAACTTCAAGTCCGCCGGGTGGTGGTGGCGCATGCCTTTAATCCCAGCACTTGGGAGGCAGAGGCAGGCGGATCTTTGTGAGTTCGAGGCCAGCCTGGTCTACAAAGCGAGTCCAGGACAGCCAGAGATATTCAGAGAAACCCTGTCTCGAAAAACCAAAAAAAAAAAAAAAAAAAGAACTTCAAGTCCCTGAAGAAAGAAATTGAAGAAATCAGAAGATGGAAAGATCTCCCTTGCTCATGGATAGGTAGGATCAACATAATAAAAATGGCCATCTTACCAAAAGCAATATACAGATTCAATGCAATTCCTATCCAAATACCAACTCAATTCTTTACAGACCTGGAAAAAACAATTCTCAACTTCATATGAAATAACAAAAGACCCAGAATAGCTAAATCAATCATGTACAATAACAGAACATCTGGAGGTATCACCATCCTGGATTTCAAGCTGTACTACAGAGCAATAGTAATAAAAACAGCATGGTACTGGTATAGAAACAGACCAGTTGACCAATGGAATCGAATCAAAGACCCAGAAATAAGCCCATACACCTACAGTCACTTAATCTTTGACAAAGAAGCCAAAACCATACAATGGAAAAAGGAAAGCATCTTCAATAAATGGTGCTGGTCTAACTGGATGTTAACATGTAGAAGAATGCAAATAGATCCATACTTATCACCCTGTACAAAACTTAAGTCTAAGTGGATCAAAGACCTCAACATAAATCCAGACACACTAACATCAATAGAAGAGAAAGTGGGGGAAAGCCTGGAATTCATTGGCACCGGTAGCAACTTCCTGAACAGAACACCAATAGCTCAGGCGCTAAAACAATCAATAAATGGAACCTTATGAAATTGAAAAGCTTCTGTAAGGCAAAGGACACTATCCTTAGAACAAAAAGGCAGCCTACAGACTGGGAAAGGATCTTCACCAACACAACATTCAACAGTGGGCTAATATCCAAAATATATAAAGAACTCAAGAAATTAAACACCAAAAAAAAAAAAAATCAAATAACCCCATCAAAAATGGGTACAGAGCTAAACCAAGAATTCACAGAAGAGGAATCTCTAAAGGCCGAGAGGCACTTGAAGAAATGTTCAACATCTTTGGTCATCAGGGAAATGCAACTTAAAAAAAACTCTGAGATTCCATCTCACACCTGTCAGAATGGCTAAGATCAAAAACTCAAATGATAGCACATGCTGGTAAGGATGTGGAGAAAGAGGAACACTCCCCCATTGCTGGTGGGAGTGCAAACTTGTACAACCACTTTGGAAGTCAATCTGGAGATATCTTAGAATAGTTCTACCTCAAGACCCAGCCATACCCATCTTGGGCATATATCCAAAAGATTCAAAACAAAACCACAAGTACATTGCCTCAACAATGTTCATAGCAGCTTTATTTGTAATAGCCAGAAACTGGAAACAACCCAGATGTACTTCAACTGAAGAATAGATTAAAAAAAAAAAAAAACTGTGGCCGGGCGGTGGTGGCGCACGCCTTTAATCCCAGCACTTGGGAGGCAGAGGCAGGCGGATCTTTGCAAGTTCGAGGCCAGCCTGGTCTACAAAGGGAGTCCAGGACAACCAGAGCTGTTAAACAGAGAAACCCTGTCTCGAAAAACCAAAAAAAAAAAAAAAAAGGAGGAAATGGCCAGGCAGTGGTGGCGCACACTTTTAATCCCAGCACTTTCTGGAGGCAGAGGCAGCAGTATCTCTGTGAGTTCTAGGACAGCCAGGGCTACACAAAGAAACACTGTCTTGAACAAACACACACACACACACACACACACACACACACACACACAAAGGAAATGTTGGAAAGTCATATTTTTTTCTTTTTTGAGACAGGGTTTCTCTGTAACAGCCCTGGCTGCCCTGGAACTCACTCTGTAGACCAGGCTGGCCTTGAACTCACAGAGATCTGCCTGCCTCTGCCTCTCAAGTGCTGGGATTAAAGGTGTGCGCCACCACGCCCAGCAGGAAGTCATATTTCTAATATAAGGTACTTGGGTGTAGACTCTGTAAAGAACTCTCACAATTCAACAGAATATTGATAAACCAGAAGAAGAGGTGGAACAGCAGGGGAAAGTCTTTGTTCCATAAACCTGAGACCAGAGTTTGGTCCCCAGGGCTATGGTAGAAAGAGAGAATCAACCTCATGCCCCACTAGGGCATGCAGCTACACTCACACACATACATCATTAACGCACACACCAAATAAACACATATGTAATCAGTTCATCATTAGTGGGAGGTTTACTTGCTTGTATGGAAGGCAGACAACTTGCAGGCGCTGGTTCTGTGCTTCCACCATGTAGGTCCTGGGAATCTAACTCGGGCTGTCAGACTTGAGGACAAGAGCTTTTTTTTTTTTTTGGTTTTTCGAGACAGGGTTTCTCTGTATAACAGCTCTGGCTGTCCTGGACTCACTTTGTAGACCAGGCTGGCCTCGAACTGACAGAGATCCGCCTACCTCTGCCTCCCAAGTGCTGGGATTAAAGGCGTGCGCCACCAACGCCCGGCTGAGGACAAGAGCTTTTACTGCAACCAGGAGCCATCTCACTTGCCCAATAATTAAAAAAAAAAAAAAGACTAATAGCCAATTTAAAAATGAGCAAAAAGCAGGTCGGGGATGTAGCTCAGTAGTAGAGCATGTGCCGAGCATGTGCACAGTTCTTGACTTGATCCCTAGGAAAAGGTTTGGGGCTTCAGATTCAAAGGATTCTCTGAGGCAGACTGATCTTTTAGAGATTATTAGATGAGTTGCTAAGGCCATAGAATAGACAAGTGAATTCCAGCATGGCCAGGGCTCTTCAGAGTCCAGATCACATGGCAGAGTGGCAGTCCCATCTTACAGCTTCATAACAGGAGGGGTGGCAAAGAGACAGAAAATTTTCCTTGAGGGGAGGGCAGTGGGGCATCGTTAGAAATAACCAGTTAAAGAATGTTAGGTGAACGATAAACATCTTCCCTGGCTGGCCATTACTGGGGATTAATAAGGCATGAACAGCAAAAATCTAGAGAAACAAATTAGTTCTACAAATGTGAACTATCTCCAAAATGCTCTAACAGTCCTGATATTTGTTCCTATAAAGAGGTGGAAAGGGGAGCAGCTGTCATTCCTGTAGCTCTTTCCTAAGGGATAAGGATAACATCTTCATGGAGTCTTGGGGACTAGTGTATCTGGTATCAGAAATCCTAGAAAAGGGTGCTTGTTGACATGTCTTCTAGTGATGTTCTAGATAAAAGAGTTTGGTCTCTAAGATGCAAAAGTTAAAAAGACAGAGTAGAAAACCATGCCTTTTAATTAGGAAGCAGCCAGTTTCATAAATGAAAGTCAGCCAGCAGCCACCTGACAGAAGGCAGGGGTGCTTCGGACAATTAGTGAAAAAGATCCAAATGTCGGAGGAAGCCTCCATCCACGCCCACCGGTATCTGTCTTGTCTTGCTACCTAGCATTTCCCCTAATGAGTTGAGAACCTAAAATCACTTAGGAGATGGACATCAAGTCAATCAGGAAACTTCTGTCTGAAATTAGAACACATAAGGGTTTAGAGCCTCCACTCTTGCTGCCGTCCAGGCATTGGAGGACAACTTAGGGGACCGAGATAGATGGAGTTGGATTGCCACCGGATCAGCTAAATGTGGACTGACTGTCAACAAGAGGAGACAAAAGTAAGAATCAGCTGAGTACACCAAGTCCAAAGATTAATAGTGTCACTGCTAAAATTGTAGCAGAGAAGCTGAGGACACAAGGTCCAAGGATTAATAGTGTCACTACCAAGCGTCCAAAAAACACAATCCACTCTTTACTGCAAGATTCAGAGGTTCAGTTCCCAGGCTGTTCACCAACAGGATGAGGGTGTTCCATGTGATGTTGGTCTCACTTTGTAGGCCTTGTAAAGCAAAAAAAAAAAAAAAAAAAAGACATTAGCAGAATTATCAGGAATATACAAACAATATTTTGTTTACAGTTAGGAAAAGCATGAGAGTCTTCTCACCTAGTTACAACTAGGGAGGCATTGTAATATCCACCTGGCTCATCAGTAGAGCACAATCAGGGTTTATTTAATGGGGAGACCTTTAAGGTCTGGATCCCTCAGCTCTTTTAAAGTATAGTTTAGTGTTTTGTTGCTGTTTTATATTACTATCAATTATTTTACTCCTTAGTTAAACTTTCCTGCTGGGTGTTCAAGACTGTGAGGTGAGGATCTGGTCCCCAAGGGTCACTAGGGCTTAGAAGGAGCCCTGTGGCTTCTGATGAGTCAAGACCGTGGCTGTCCTTGGAAGCACTGAGGGCTAACTCTTCACCGTTGACTTTACTCTTAGCAGAGTGTACTTGGGTTAGAATCCAGTTTGGGGTGGTTCATGGTCTCTCTAAACAGGAGACCAGGTGACTTGCCAGAGTTTCAGAACCTTCTAAGAGACATCCCATAGTCCCCTGGGAACTAGTTTACTGTGGAGAACAAGTTAGTGTCCTTTTTAAGCTTCCTGTCTACACAGGTAGATCCCTTAAAATATGGTTATTACATACCTACAAGCTTTGGAAAAACCCAAATACGTTGAAATAAATCAGGACTAGACATATATACGGTTGTTCTTTAGGGTGACACTTGTAAAGGCTATCAAGAACAGATGAATAACAAAAGAAGTTTATTGACTTAAGTTGAGGTTTGATTGAACCTTAGATATTTTTAATAACCTTTAATTATTGCACACATATCATTTGTCGTCTTATCTTTCAGCTATCTCATGTAACTTAAGACCTTTTGTACCTTGTTTAAGCTTCCTTAGCTTTATTTTTCTATTCTGGAAACATCCAGCCATCTTAACTTTGAACAAAGTCATACAGAATTTCATTCTTTATTAGAAATATCTCGTTTAAGGATTTTACTTTTTTTAAATTTATGAACATGTATGTGTAGGGATGTGAACGTGTGTGTGTGTGTGTGTGTTTCATTGGAGATCAGATAAGAGTGTCAGATCCCTTAGAACCAGAGTTATAGGTGGCTGTGAGCCACGCAGTGTAGGTGCTGGAAACCAACCTTGTATCCCGTGCAAGAGCAGCAAGCTTACTTAGCCACTGAACCACCTCTCCATTCCCCGCTAAAAATGTTTTCATTCTTACATCCTCCTAACATTCTCTTTTCTTACTTTTTTTTGTAGTGAGAATTTTGGTTTCTTAAAAAAAAAAACAGTTATGTTATATGAATATATTTTTTTTAATCCCAGGTGAGGGATACAGGGCTGCTTTGATTGTCTCCAGCTGTTACATTCCACATTGATGCAAATGGGAATGGCAGGGCATAAATCAGACAAAATAAGCAAAGTAATCTAAAGTCCATATATTTCAGGTCAAAAATCAGAGTTGTATGCAATCCTTATGGTATTACTAGATTTTTCCTGAATTTCTCTCTCTCTCTCTCTCTTTTTAAATAATTTACTTATTTTTATGTACATTTGGTGTTTGGCATACATGTATGTTTGTGTGAGGGTGTTGGATCCTCTGGAACTGGAGTTACAGGCAGCTGCGAGCTGCCATGTGGGTGCTGGGAATTGAACCAGGGTCCTCTGGAAGAGCAGTCAGTTCTCTTAACCACTGAGTCATCTCTCCAGCCCCTTTCCTGAATCTCTTAATTACTGACTCTCAGTAGGAGGAAAGGGTTGTTTTGCATAAAGGAACTTCTGGATTTATTCCTGATAATTAAGAATTAACTTTGTTATTTATGCAACAGGCAATCAGAAACAGAAACTATCCACTATATATTACTCATATTTGGTCTCATACAGGTTCCCAGGTCCAATGGCACAAGGAAATTGACCAACTATTAATAGGAAATGTGTTCATCAAAACACCATTTGGTCAGATGTGGTGGTGCATGCCTTTAATCCCAGCACTCAGGAGGCAGAGGCAGGCAGATCTCTGTGAGTTCAAGGCTAGCCTGGTCTACAGAGTGAG
Organism: Lophiomys imhausi; assembly: GCA_907164525.1. Taxonomy (NCBI): domain Eukaryota; kingdom Metazoa; phylum Chordata; class Mammalia; order Rodentia; family Muridae; genus Lophiomys; species Lophiomys imhausi. The sequence goes on along the minus strand of CAJQZJ010000896.1, from coordinate 3,197,973 downwards.
TTCCAGGACAGCCAGGGCTGTTACACAGGGAAATCCTGTTTTGAAAAACCTAAAAAAAAAAAAAATTTGATATCTGTAAGTTCGAGGCCAGGCTGGTCTACAAAGGAAGTCCAGAACAGCCAGGGCTGTTACACAGAGAAACCCTGTCTCAAAAAAAAAAAAAAAAAAAAAAATGTGTTAACGTCAGAATGGAAGCCTGCAATAGTTTTGTGTTGGGGACTTGATTTTGTTTATATTATATTTCTATAGGGAATGAGAAGATATGAATGCCATCAAAACTTATAAAGATTAGAACTGAGCAGGAAAGGTCTCCTGAAAACCTTGACACCTGATATGAAAGGTGTCTAGCTTAAAATGTCTCTGTTTCAATTAATGGCTTAAAATAGAAAGGGGGAATGTAGTGAGAATTTTGGTTTCTTTAAAAACCCACTTATGCTATATAAATATATTTTTGTTTTAATCCCAGGTAAATCATAGCTGTGCTGTGTTTTGTTCATTCTACAGGAAGGGCATGAGCTTTGCCAGCTGCAAATAGTTTATGTTTGGAATTCTGGGGACTATTGAGAGGGTATAAAAATGCCAGAGCCCTGATAGGGCCTGTGGTAGCTGCTGCTCCCTCTGCTGCTGATTCCTGCTGGTGCTGTTTGCTGGTTGTCAGATATTCTGAACACGAAGATTGGACTTGCACCAAGGAACTTGACACCCCTAATCAACAGGAAATAGTCTAAAGAGAATTACACCCCCTTTCCTCTCTAACATTTGTTCTCTCCTACCTAGTGCTGGGATTTGGAAGGGATTGGGGTGGAGACGGGTGGTAAATGTAAGAACCCAATAAAGCAGCCAAAAAGCTCAGCTACACTTTTCCTTACACTGTATTTCCCTTTTTTAAAAATGGGGCATAGTAACATTGAACAGATAAATTTTCCAACCTACTTGGCAATTTACTGTTAAGCCTGATGACATTAAACTGGATCCAGAACACTCAGCAAAAGCAGACAAAAAATGTAGAGAGAAAGGAGTGTGTCAGGTGGGGCGAAGACCACTCAATATCAGTCAGAGAAAAGCAGGTCACAGGAAAGATTAAGAACACCGTGTAACCAGGAACACCAACCATTGAGGAGAAAAAGAGAGTGTGCCGGGGAGGGTCTTTGTGTCTGTGATCACTGCTGAGATCTTAGCATCTTAGGCAACCAGTGGATCGAGACAAGGGATTCAGTTCCAAGCCTAGAGGAACACCCAACGGAGTTCTGGAATTACGGGACAGTGAACAGGGGTTTCAGAAAACTCAAAGGCTTATCAGGGGTAAGGGGAGGAAGGGCAGAATTCCAAACTAGAAGCCACAAAGGAGGGGACAGAATCCTGGGAGGAAGGCAAGGAGCACGTTAAAGACAGAGAGGAGAACCAGAGCTCTGGCTGTAGAACAAAGCCCAGTGCTGTTGCCAGAACCCTGCAATGGAGAACATGAGGGTGGGGAGAGACACAGCTGTCGGTGGGTGTGACCAGAGCAGCTCTGAGAGGGTAGAGGGTAAATGGAAGAGTTCATTCGGGAGCAAGCAGCAAAGGGGCAAGGACCTATAAAGTCTGAGGATTTTATTACAGGGGAGGTTGTGATGAAGGCCTTGGAAAGCAAAGATAGGCTTTCATAGAGTGTTACAGATTTCCTTAAAGTCGATCCTCTTAAGTCATTTCTGAGTTTTGAGAATAAAAATATTCAGTCACATAAGTAGGAAGGTGACTGATTATTGTCTATTTAAAAGACTAAGATAAGCCGGGCGGTGGTGGCGCACGCCTTTAATCCCAGCACTTGGGAGGCAGAGGCAGGCGGATCTTTGTGAGTTCGAGGCCAGCCTGGTCTACAAAGCGAGTCCAGGACAGCCAGGGCTACACAGAGAAACCCTGTCTCGAAAAACAAAAAAAAATAAAAAATAAAAAAAAAAAGACTAAGATAGTTAAAGATAATTCTAGATTGGATCCATAACATTTTAGCTCTTGATACTTACTGCTGAAGTTCTGACAACACAGTAGCTATTAAAGTTTTAACACAATTGTAACATAGAAGCATTATATTTGATATCAAAATTCTCAAAAACATCGAATGTTCTAAAGAAGCAAAGAGCCAGGAAGTAGTGGCACACACCTGCAATGCCAGCGCTTGGGAGGCAGAGGCATGCTGGTCTTTGAGTTTGAGGACAGCTGGGTCTGCAGGACAGCCAGGGCTACACAGAGAAACCCTGTCGAGAGAGAGAGAGAGAGAGAGAGAGAGAGAGAGAGAGAGAGAGAGAG
>CAJQZJ010000896.1:3170107-3195680 GCA_907164525.1 Lophiomys imhausi | reverse complement strand
GAGAGAGAGAGAGAGAGAGAGAGAGAGAGAGAGAGAGAGAGAGAGAGAGACAGAGAGAGAGAGAGACAGAGAGAGAGAGACAGAGAGAGAATATATAAAAATGGGCCTCCAGTGGCAGAGCACACCTCTGTGAGGTCAAGGCCAGCCTGATCTACCACAGTGAGTTCAAGTCCAGTAAGAATAACATAGACACTGCCTCAAAACAAAACAAAACAAAAAAAGAAATATAAAAGTACGATTTTTCCAAAAAAAAAAACAAAAACAAAAACAACTTTTCCTTTCAGGCTGGAGGTTTTGGTTTGTTTGTATGTTTGTTTAATGAAATCACCTGCTTGTCATTACTTTCAGAGGCTTACATAAAATTTACTAGTGACAATGTTTATTTAATAATTGATCTAAAGGACTAGAGATCATACACCTGATAAAATGTTGTATAATGGATACATTTTAGATTGATTTAACTTTTTTCCAGTAAAATACACTCCACGATTACTATGTAGTTTTGCAGGAATGTCCCAAATATGAATAATTACTTGTAACAAGATTTTTTTGCAGGGGTGTGTGGGGGGGGGGGGGTTCAAGACAGGGTTTCTCTGTGTAGCAGTACGGGCTATTCCGGAATTTGATTCGTAGACCAGGCTAACCTTGGACTCAGAGATCTGCCTGCCTCTGCCTCCCAAATGCTGGGATTAAAGGTGTGTACAAGATTGTTTTTTCTGTTAAGATAGCATCTATGTAGCAAATGAAGGTATTACCTAATAGGAAACCATATAAACAGCGTTTGAAGAATTTAATCATAGGCTTGAAATGTCTTATTTAGTAAAAGGAAAAAAATCTCTGTCTTTATAAACACTACTAAGAGCAAATCAACACTTAAGAAAATCTTATTATTCCACATAAAGAATCAGGTATCAGTTCTGTTTGTAACAGAATGCTGATCTTAGGAATTATACTTAAGTTAGTTCAAAAAGAAAAAAAGCAAGAAGAAAAGAAAAAGGAAAAGAAATTGAAAACCATACAGTGAAGTCTCTTTCTTGCCCTTTTACCGAGTGTTCCTTCCCACTCACACATTCCAGATTATCATATATGAGCTTTGTGTGTTTCTTTTCTAAGTTTCCTAAGTTCTTAATACAAATGAAAGTACAAGAATGCTCACTTTATGATCTTTAGTTAGAAAAAGTAGTGAACATCACATGATCTGTGCCATGTTTCTTTGTTTTTTGTTTTTTACTTAATGACTTACCTTATAAGTATTTAGGTAGAGCTGGGGGTATAGCTCCATGGTAGAATATTTACCTAATATGCATGAGGCATTTACTTCCTGGCACCACATCCACACACACACACGCACACAACACACATACACACACACACACAAAAGTTTACCTGCTGATACAGAGGAAATGCCTGGTTCATTGATACAGAGACACAGCTTTGCCTAATTCTAATATTCATAATTGTTGCAAATATACCCTAACTTAATCTTACTGGTAACGATTTGGGTTGCTTCCAGTCCTTTGAAACCTTCAACAATACTGAAATTAGTAACCTTGATCTTACATCATTATGCAATGTACAAAAAAAAAAAAGTGGGACTTCTAGGTCAAAGGTACAAACATGTGCAATGTTAGCAATGCCCAAAATGACATTCTCAATGATAATGCATTTAAGCGAGTTCACACAGCCAGACACACAGAATACTAATGTTTTTGAATTGTGCTAATCTACATTTTAAAATTTTGTAAGTGAATATTATCAAATATTAGTTTTGGGTGTTTCTTTCCTACATCTCTTAATGCGAATACAAGAAAATACAAATATGTTCAATTTTTGACTTTTTGTTAGAAAAGTGTAGTGAACAGCATATAATCTATGCCATGATTTTTTTTTTTACTTAATGACTTATCTTAGAAATGTTTCCTCAGAGCTGAGAGCGTAGCTCCATGGTAGAGGATTTGCCTGTAGAGTTTGTGTGTTTGTTTGTCTGTTTTTGCAACAAGGTCTGGCTGTATATTCTAGGCCTTGAACTTGGGATTCTTCTGCCTTAGTTCCCCAAGGGCTGGGATTACTGATCCTTACCATCGTCTATACCATCAGGCCTGGCTCATGAGCCTGTCTTAGAGGATATTCCACCTACCTGAAAAGGTCACCCCCTTCACCCCAACCTCACATACATATATTCCATCTCGGGTCCAACATCAGCACCTAAGTGAGGCTCAGACTTGCCCCCTCCTCTTAGTGGCTCTCCTGTCTCTGTCTAATACATCTATTTTCCATCTCCCCTTGGAGCCCATAACCAGACGATATCTTCTGACTTGATGTGGATCACCTGTGTCTGCGAGGGTGCTTGGTTCACAAGTAGGTGCTTAAATATGTACTGAGTCAATAAATGCCCAGCTTCTGGAATGAGAAGAGGGCAACAAACTGTCTAAAGATGGTCCTGTGATGTTGGAGTGGGAGAAAAGAATTTGACCTCGTGGGCAGCTTGAAAATGCCTACAGATGGCCCCAAACTTTAATCCTTTAATCTCAAAGCATTTCAACTTCATAACTTTTCAGCCATGGACGTGAGACCCACCCCTAGTTAAGTTCAGGTTACGGTTGGGGCACTGAAATATTTTCTTTCATCCATGACCACAGGATCAAGGTCTATAAATCAAATAGTTAAGACACAAAACACAAACAAGGTCATAATTTGTTTCTTCCTGCCTGCTGTTTTTCTTGGCATGAAAAAACTCCAGCTTTTCCTGACTAGGGATGGGTAATGACATAGGGGGTGATTCATTAAAAGCGGCCAAAGAAAATGGCCTTTTATTTCTTCTTTTTCTTTCCCCAGTCCCTACTCACATTAGGAAACACATTGAATAAAGGAACTCTCCCGCTGATAAAGAACTTTCTTTGACTCTCATATGTTCCCATGATGGAATTCTTGGAGCCAGAGAGGCCCTGGGAAGTGTGGATGTGATGGGTGAAGACATACGTCCTAGAGTCCTGGTTTTTATCACTTCTCTCTCTACCTTTTCTTAACAAAGCTGTCTACTGAGTTAAGAAATTGTTCCTTTCCCAAGGGGTCCTATTCCCAGGGTCTGGCCACACAAACAGGGGTCAAATATGGCTTAAGGTCAGCCTCTGGGAACCTCAGCTCTATTTTGTTCCTGTTTGAAGAAGGGCCCATCTCTCCTCCCTCCCCCACTCCCCAGCTCTGGCTGTCCTGCTTGCTATGTAGACCAAGCTGGCTTCAAGGCCTCAAACTCACATTTGGCTCCTGAGTGCTGGAATTAAAGGCATGCACTGCCAGCCCAGCAGGACCTCAGTTCTTCATCTCTAAAAATCTTGTCAGAAAACTAGCCCCTTCTCAACTGAGTGCTAGTAATTTCAAATATTTTTATGTTGTTTGTGTTGTTGTTGTTTTTGTTTTGTTTTGTTTTGTTTTGTTTTTTTGAGACAGAGTTTCTCTGTGTATTCTTGGCTGTCCTGGACTCACTTTGTAGACCAAGCTAGCCTTGAACTCACAGAGATCCACCTGCCTCTGCCTCCCAAGTGCTAGGGTTAAAAGCATGTGCCACCATGCCCAGCCATTTCAAATATTTTTAAAGCCTAAAAGAGAAAAGAAAGTTGCAAAGTAAAAATATTTTTCACAGAACACATAAAACATGATTACATTAAGAGAAACAGAAAAAAAAAAGAAAAAAGAAATGGCAGACTGCAGGCACACATGGGCCTGTAATGCTAGCATTCTGGAGACTGAAGCAGAAGGATCACAAGTTCAAGGCTAGCCTGGACTACATAATGAGATTTTGTTTTTAAAAAAGAAAGAGAGAATAAGAGATTGTAGGATAGTTCATTTTCATCTTCTACATTATATACATATTTGTATTGTTTGAACTACTTGTCTACATGAGGAATAATTTAAAAATTGAAAATACATACAGTTAGCCGGGCAGTGGTGGCGCACGCCTTTAATCCCAGCACTTGGGAGACAGAGGCAGGCGGATCTTTGCGAGTTCGAGGCCAGCCTGGTCTACAAAGTGAGTCCAGGACAGCCAGGGCTACACAGAGAAACCCTGTCTCGAAAAACCAAAAAAAAAAAAAAGAAAGAAAATACATACAGCAAAAATGATAGTGATCAACCTAAAATCTGATTGCACATGGTGGTATACACTTGTAATTCTATACAAGGGAGGAAGGAACAGACAGACAGATCAACAATTCACAGACACTCTGCTGCATAGTGAATCTCAGGTTATCTGATACCCTGGCTCAGAAAGATAAAGTAAATATGGACTGAGAAGATGTCTCAGGGGATAAAAGCATTTGCAGCTTTTGCCAAATACCTGGTTTCAGTTCCCAGCACCCACGTTGTGGTTCACAACCACCTGGAACTGCCTGGAAGTTCCAATAATTCAATGTCCACTTCTGACCTCCAAAGGTACCAGGCAAGCATGTGGCATACATACATACATACAGGCAAAGCATACGACACACATAATAAAAATAGCTCTTTTAAGAAAATAAAGTTAGGCCGGGCGTTGGTGGCGCACGCCTTTAATCCCAGCACTTGGGAGGCAGAGGCAGGCGGATCTTTGTGAGTTCGAGGCCAGCCTGGTCTACAAAGTGAGTCCAGGACAGCCAAGGATACACAGAGAAACCCTGTCTCGAAAAAACCAAAAAAAAAAAAAAAAAAAAAGAAAATAAAGTTAACAGTAGCTATCTCAGAGCTTAGGACTTGTATTTCATTTTAACTGTCATCTTTGTACTTTCTGCGTATTTTTGCTTCTTTCCGAACTGTTTTTCCGTTAAATATCTTTAGATTGTTTTCGTGGCCCAACCTCCTGTATGTCTCTGCACATGTGGAACAATTTCTTTTCCCAGAGGTAGATGTAAAAGCATGGGAGTGGAACAGACGAGGTGGGGGACAACTGTAGCTCTGATCCAGTCAGAGCAAAGCTGTGGAAAAACACCAGGGCTGCCACGCCCTCCCTATGGATCTCTCCATTGTTTTCCTGCCCCCTCCACATGAAATATCCCAGTTCTCTTACCTGCTGTTGTGAGTAAATACAGCCTTCTTGCCCCCTTCATGACTTCAGAGTCTGCTGTAGTCCTCTGCTATCTCTTTTTTTTTTTTTTTTTTTGGTTTTTCGAGACAGGGTTTCTCTGTATAACAGCTCTGGCTGTCCTGGACTCACTTTGTAGACCAGGCTGGGCTCGAACTCACAGAGATCCACCAGCCTCTGCCTCCCGAGTGCTGGGATTAAAGGCGTGCACCACCACCGCCCGGCTCCTCCGCACCGCCCGGCTCCTCCGCTATCTCTAAATTCCCAAAGCATTCCTTGCTGCAAGTGCTGGGGACTTTCAAGAAAGAAAGAGAGAGTGAGTCTGTAGGTCCTTGGAGAGTTTAGCTGTGCTTCTGGTTGACTTGCAAAAAACATTTAATAAATAACATTCTTCAAGGCTGGGAGTGGCAGCAGTCACCTGTAATCCCAGAGTTTGAGGGTGGTGGCAAGAGGAATGTCTCAAGTTTGGGGCCAGCCTATTGTAAATACAGCTTTAAAAACATAGCAGACCCTAAGCCAGTTTAGAAAGCATAGAAGATGCTTATCTTCTGATAAAGGCTATAGGTTGGAGAAGAGGGCACAAGATCCCATTATAGATGGCTGTGAGCCACCATGTGGTTGCTGAGAATTGAACTCTGGACCTCTGGAAGAGCAGCCAGTGCTCTTAACCTCTGAGCCATCTCTCCAGTCTCTTTCATTCTCATATCATAAACAAGTGTTTTTTTTCCCCAAAAGTTCTGAGGATTAACGGACCAGAATGAAGAGAAGAAATTGTACCCTTTCTCTACCAGGGCTGCATATCAAAATTCTATCTCAATAAAGGGAGGCAGAAGGGAGGACCTAGAGAGGTGGCTCAGTTGGTAGACTACTGGCCTTGAAAACAGGAGAACCCTGAGTTTAGTCCCCAGAACCTACATACAAAAATAGGCGTCACAGTGGCATTTGTAATTCCAGCGAAGGGAGTGGAAACAAATGTGTTCTGGGGCTGACTGACTAGCCAGCCTAGTCTACTTACAAAGTTATAGGTCAGTAAGAGACCCTGTCTCAAAAAAGCAGGTGGATCGTTGCCAGGAGTTCAAGGCCAGCCTGGTCTACAGCGTGAGTTCCAGGACAGCCAGGGATACACAGAGAAACCCTGTCTCCAAAAACCAAAAACGAAACAAACAAAAAATCCAAACACAGCGTGCACATTAATTAATTAAAAATACAGCTTTAAACCGGGCAGTGGTGGCGCATGCCTTTAATCCCAGCACTAGGGAGGCAGAGGCAGGCGGATCTCTGTGAGTTCGAGGCTAGCCTGGTCTACAAAGTGAGTCCGGGACAGCCAGGCTGTTACACAGAGAAACCCTGTCTCAAAAAACCAAAAAAAAAAAAAATACAGCTTTAAAAACATAGCAGACCCAGCTGAGAAAGAGTAGAAGATGCTTATCTTCTGATAAAGGTTACAGGTTGGAAAATATGATGGCATGTGTGGCATAAGTAGGCATCCTTATATCCTAATTAAACAGATTTTTCCCCCTTCTGGAAGTTTTGAGGATTGATAGACCAGAGTTAAGAGAAGTTGTACTCCTCCTTCAGCCAAGCATCCTTCTCAGCCCTTTTTACTGGGAGGGCCTTGTACATGATAATTAAGTGCTCTGCTACTGAGTTACCCTCTTCTACCCCATTCCCAACCTCTTCATCCTCAGACCTCAGGAAGAGGAAGGTGCTGCAAAGCTCAGACCAAATTTCTACTGATGCCCTTCCTCTCTACATGTAGAAGAGCATGGGACAGTGTTCACTGGGGACCCACCACATAGCAGGACGCATGGGGAACAGAAGAAGTGTCCTCCTTCCAAAGGCCATCTGTCCAGAAGGGTGGTCTTAACAATGCTGGGGGTGCCGGGTGGTGGTGGTGCACGCCTTTAATCCCAGCACTTGGGAGGCAGAGGCAGGCGGATCTCTGTGAGTTCGAGGCCAGCCTGGTCTACAAAGTGAGTCTAGGACAGCCAGAGCTGTTATACAGAGAAACCCTGTCTCAAAAAACCAAAAAAAAAAAAAAACAATGCTGGGGGTGTGGGACATGCTACCCATCCCTTTTATGAGGATCTCATTCCCTTCCTGGCTGTTGTGGAGTCACGGGGCTCCCTACAGCAGTGACAACATGAGGTGCCGTGAGGACCTTGGTGGACATTGAATCCGGTCATGAGTGAAATCTTGTCTGGTGAGAGAAAGTCTTACTTTCAGTTTTCCACAAGGTAGCACATGTGGTTCCTGCTCTTAGCACTGCATGCACACACAGAGAACTTGGCCTTCCCTTCCCAGAGGTGCTCAGATTACGAACCCCAAACGTCCACTAGATATTGAGTCCCCTTTTTTTTTTTTTTTTTTTTTTTGGTTTTTCGAGACAGGGTTTCTCTGTGTATCCTTGGCTGTCCTGGACTCACTTTGTAGACCAGGCTGGCCTCGAACTCACAAAGATCCGCCTGCCTCTGCCTCCCAAGTGCTGGGATTAAAGGCGTGCGCCACCACCGCCCGGCTTTGAGTCCCCTTTTTAGTGGTGTCCATTATGAGCTTGGAAATGGGTCAAGTATTCTAAAAGATTAGAGCAGAAATGGCTGCCAAGTTGAAGTAGCAGCGCCGGCTTCTTCATGTTGGCCCATCTCTGCTTGTCAACAGCTTGGGAAACGCAGGCTAAAGGGCTTGTGACTTAAGGGAAAACCAGATGCGTGGGTGTGGTAGAATGCAGAAAATGCTGCAGAAGGTGTCTGCACTACCTGAGAACGGAGAGGCTACCCTAACTTCTCAGCCTCCTTCTTTACACAGAAGGGGCCATTGTTGGAGGTAGGAGAGGGGGAGACAGAATCCCACTCAAACTAATAGGATTTTTGTGCACATTAATCTGCAAACAACAACAACAAAAATTCTGTAAATTTGATGCCAGATGGTGTGGAAATATGTGTAACACAATAGCTACTAACTAACCTTTCATTTACTTATATTTGTGTGTGAGAGAGAGTGTGTGAATGTATGTGGAGTGTGTGCATGTGTGTGTGAGAGAGAGTGTGAGTGTGTGGAGTGTGTGACTGTGTGTGTGGAGTATGTGTGAGTGTGTGTGAGAGAGACAGTGTGTGTGTGTGTGTGTGTGTGTGTGTGTGTGTGTGTGTGTTTTCTCCCATTTGCACCAAGGCTTATTTTTGGAGGCCAAATGATGACCTCCAAAAGTTAGTTTTCCACTGTAACCTCATGGGTTCCAGGGATCAAACCCAAGTCTTTGGGCTGGGAGTCAAGTATCTTTACCTCTTGAGCCTTCTTGCCAGCCTTCATTAGCTTTCCATTAACCATTTTCTTTTAGGTTGATTATTACAATAAGTACTTTACTAGCATTATGGCCATTCCAGATGATGGGTCCTATGTTATTTGTTTGTTTGTTGTATTTAAAAAAACAAAACAAGTTCTCATGGACCCCAGGCTGGCCTCAAACTCACTGTGTAGCCAGGATAACCTTGAGTTTCTCATCCTCCTGCTGGAATGCTCCCCACCACACCAAGTTTATGAAGTGTTAGAGATGAACACAGAATTTGGCACTTGCTGGGTGTGCTGGCTGGTTTTGTGTGTCAACTTGAGACAAGCTAGAGTCATCAGCGAGAAAGGAGCCTGAGTTAAAATGCCTCCCTGAGATCCAGCTGTAAGGGATTTTCTCAATTAGAGATCAATGAGACAGGGCCCAGCCCATGGTGAGTGGGGCCATCCCTGGGCTGGGTGGTCCTGGGTTCCACAAGAAAGCAGACTGAGCAAGCCATGGGAAGCAAGTCAGTAAACAGCAGCCCTCCACGGCCTCTGCATCAGCTCCTCCCTCCAGGTTCCAGCCCCGCTTGAGTTCCTGTCCTGACTCCCTCCAATGATGGACTCTGATCATGAAGTGTGAACCTAATAAGCCCTCTCCTCCCTAACTTGCTTTTGGGTGTTCCGTTGCAGCAATAGAAACCCTAACTAAGACACTGGGCAAGTACTCCAGCAACTGAGGTACATCCCAGTTGGTTTTTACAGCCATTTTATAGATAGTAAACTCACACTGGGGAAGTTAGCACCTTGCCCAAGGGCCTTCCACTTTCTAGTGCCAGCGTGTGTCACAAGCTCCTTCCAAACTGTACACACACAACAGCTGCGCCTTTCCAAGCTAACTAAAGCTGTTTTACTGTGGCTGTCACTTGCTGGCTGAATGACCTTGAGCAAATCAACTTCCCCAATCCCATCACCACCACAAGAGAGAATTTCAGAAACCACGCTGAAGAACATTTTCCCCTCTCAGTTCTACTGTGTTAATGCCTTTTATTTAGGGGACTGAGACAGGAGAACTGCAAGTTTGAGGCCGGTCGGGGCTAGAGTGATTTCAAGGTCAGCTGGACAATTATTTCAAGACCAGATTCAAGACCGACCTCAGCATAAAAAGTAAAGTGAGGACTGGAGCGATGGCTCAGTGGTTAAGAGCACTGGCTGTTCTTCTAGAGGTCCTGAGTTCAATTCCCAGCAACCACATGGTGGCTCACAACCCTCCACAATGAGATCCGGTGCCCTCTTCTGGAGTTCAGGTGTACATGCAGATAGAGCAACTCATATACATAAAATAAATAAATCTTAAAAAAAAAAAAGTAAAGTGAGGGCTAAGGCTGCAGCTCAGTGGTGGAGAGCTTACAGAACACTTAGAAGCCTAAGGTTCAATCCCCAGGGCTCAGAAACAAATTTTAAATCTCCAGCACCGCAAAGCTTGATGTGCATGGGCTGGGCTCTTTTTCTCTCAAGACAACATAGATTGGTTTTTCAGGAATTCAGGATCAAAGGTTTCCTTGGAGCCATATGTTCCTTTGAAATAGATTCATAGGCAGAGAAACTGGAAGCCTTCCCCGTCCAGTCGGTCAGCATCCCATGAGCACAGGTAACCAGTTCTCACCCACCCAACTGTCTGATAAGCCCAAAAGTCACAGCTGTGAACTTGAACTCACTTTCCCTTCTTCCTGCCTCGTGTGTGTGTGTGTGTGTGTGTGTGTGTGTGTGTGTGTGTGTGTTAGACGTCCCAAGTCTTGTTTTTTTTTTTCTCCCTGCAAACACAAATACAGTCCCCAGGATGTGCCCTAGGCCTGATGCAAACTACCCAGCTGCATCCATCCCTGCCCACAGCCCTTTATTGCTGCATTCCAACAAATTAGCCATGTGACAGAAGATTATTTTTAACTTCAATAGAACCAGCTCCCTCTCTCTTTTAATATATCATGCTTGGCCCACATTCCTCCTGGTGAAAAGGGCACCAGCGGCTACTTCTGAGAACTTTTAATTACCTCGATTGTTTGCCAAACTCTGTTAGAAGCTAAAGGGGGAAAAAGTCATCTTTCTCCTTTATCCTCCATTCCCCTTCTTCCTGGGTTTTAGTCTTTGTTATTTAGTTTGAGTGGAGGCTGGTAATTTACCAAAGCTCCCTCAAATCCCCTGACTTTGTGGGTATCATCTTCACCTGAAGAGTTGTCTTTATTTTCTTTATTTTTGTTATATGTTTTGACCCTCTATGAGCATCTGCACTCTCATGCACAGAGGCACCAAACAACCCTGGATCTGGAGTTACAGGCCACCTGCCATGGAGCTGGGAGCCCAACTTGGGTTCTCACCAAAAGGGGCATGTTCTTTTTTTTTTTCTCTCTTCCCTGAGATAAGGTCTCACTTGGTACCTCTGGCTGTTCTGGAACTTACTATGTAGACCAAGTCTGCCTTGAAATCACAGAAATTGGTCTGTCTCTACTTCCCAAGTGCTGGGATTAAAGTCCTGGGCCTGCTCAAGGGGCATTTTCTCTTAATGACTGAGCCATCTCTCCAACCCTGACTTGTAAATTTTTTTTCAAGATTTATCTTATTTAGATATGTGTGTGTCTGTTTGCTTCTAAGTACATGTGTGTGTATGAGCACACACATATGTAGGTACCTGTACTGGTCAGATTCCCTGGAGCTGAAGTCACAGTTAGCTGTGTTCTGTAACTGTTCCTCAGAGATTGAAACTTTCTATACTGAAGGGTAAACTCCTTAAACAGGAAGGTAAACAATTTAAAATAGCTTCAGAAAGTTCCTGAAACTGACCAGATTCACTAGACCTCGCCCTCCCAGAGAAAGCAATAGAAGCTTCTGAGAGTCTTTGTCAGACAAGACAAGGTGCAAAGAGCTGCCTGGACCATGTTTAGACCACAGTCACTTACTTGAAAGGCTGTTCGGAGTGCCCCAGGTTTCCAGTTTCAGTGAACAGTTGTCACTCATGGGGTGGGGGGGGTAGATTTTGGTGATGCAGCTGTCTTTGAGTCATTTCTGCTCCTATAAGTTAACTCCTCACCAAATATTCCTGTAAGAAACCCCAATAAAACTCAGGGTTCACTGAGCATGGTGGTGCACACTTTTAATCCCAGCACTTGGGAGGCAGAGGCAGGCGAACCTCTGTGAGTTTGAGGCCAGCCTGGTCTACAAAGTGAGTCCAGGACAGTCAGGGCTACACAGAGAAACCCTGACTCAAAAAACAAAAACAAAAAAAACCCTCAGGGTTTACCAGTTGCACTTTGGTAATATCCATACTGTGGACTCCCTACCTACGGTGAGTAGACATGTGTCTTGTGTCTCCCTAAGAAAAGTTTTGTCACACAACAGCTGTGAGCCACCCGTCTTCTGTGCTAGGAACTGAACTCTATCTAGTCCTCTGAAAGACAAGGAAGCTCTCTTCACCACTGAGCCATCTCTCCTGTCCCTACAAGAGCTGTTGTTTCATTTTAAGCACAGATCCAACTGGGAGGATGAAGGTAGGGCACACCAATCCCAGTCCTATACAGACAAGTAGCAAAATGGGGATTAGGAGGAGGCTCCAGAAGCACTTAGCTCTAAGCATTCCCTAGGTCTTTTTTTTTTTTTTTTTGGTTTTTCGAGACAGGGTTTCTCTGTGTATCCTTGGCTGTCCTGGACTCACTTTGTAGACCAGGCTGGCCTCGAACTCACAAATATCCGCCTGCCTCTGCCTCCCAAGGGATTAAAGGCGTGCGCCACCACCGCCCGGCCCATTCCCTAGGTCTTAAGACAAGTCCCTGCCTCACTATTTTAAGTAGTTTTCTTATGGAGCCTTCAGTATAGTGGAAGGAGAAAGAGAAAAAATCTATTTTCATATAATACAATATTATTAATAAAAAAGGATAAGAAGTAGAAGAAGAACACCGGGCATGGTGGTATATACCTTTAAATCCCAGCACTCGGGAGACAGAGTGGACCCATCTCAGTGAGTTCAAGACCAGCCTGGTCTACGTAGCAGCTCCAGGACAATCGGGACTACATAGAGAGACCCAGTCTCAAAAAAAAAAAAAAAGGTAGATGACATGAAAATTTTTTATTTTATTACATTTGTTTGTTTATTTTGTGGGTGTGTGAGTGGTCCAATGACAACTTAGAGGAGTCAATTTTCACCATCCGCCAAGTGGGTCCCAGCGGTCAGCTCAGGTGTTTGGGCTCTGACAGAACTCACCTTAACTCAATGAGCTCATTTTTTTATTTACAATGTGTTATTTTAAGTGTATATAAAATCTCTAACACAGAGAAGAGATCCTAGAAACTATCAGATCTGGAGAAGGGAACTGGGAATCTAAGCCACTAAGATGGGGGAACAAATTTAATTTTATGCTTTATATTTTTTTGAAAATTCAAATTATGTGAATGCATGCCCTAATCTGAAATCAGTAGGTACAATTGCAACTTTAAGAAAAAACTGGAGAAAGTATTTGGCAACATTCCCACGCACCTGGGACTTCAGGTCATGGGAAACACCCTGTTGTTTGTGAATCTGGGCAGGAAGAAAGGGCACACTCCCAGCTGTCACTCACTGCAACTGTGAACCAAAGCCACAGCCATCTAGTGAGATAAAAGAGATACCAAGAAGACAGAAGGAAGTCAGTTCAGTCTTCTAGTCACATACGTATCTTGGGTGTTTATCAAGGGCTAGACAGCTCTTTCCTAAATTTGAATTTGTGTCAACAAAGAACCAGTTCAGAAAATATGAGTTCCTCTTTTCAAGCCACTTTGGACAATCCCATTCTGGTATGAAGGCACTGGAGCCAGGTTCATTCATAGGGGACATCTGTGTGGCGGAAGGAGGGAAGATAAGGTCCGGAATAAAGCTGAACTTGGACACCTCTGCCTTTTTTCCCAGGTTCCTTTTTGCTGCCCATTGGTTGGCTATATGGAAAGGAAGGTCTGTGGAGCTTCTATGATTTAAAATTTCGATTTATTCATGTCATCTCATGAAAGTGTCACGGGTGGAAGAGGAGCTTGACTGCAGGCTGCACTCTCTGTGGATGTTTGTGTTCCAGAAGATTCCCAGAGTTGTTAGATATAGCTCTAGGATTAATGTCTTCTTGTGGTCTCAAGTCAACTAATTTTGGAAAAAATAACACAGAAAGCAAAATAAGACAAACAAACAAAACCCTCCACTTTACATAACAAATTTATAATCATTTGTATTGTTTCATAATAAATCACCATCTTTAAATTCTTGCCATTGGGGCTGGAGAGATGACTCAGCGGTTAAGAGCACTGCTGCTCTTCCAAAGGACCTGGGTTCAAATCCCAGCACCCACATGGCAGTTCACAGATGTCTGTAATTGCTGGGCTTGGTGGTGCATGCCTTTAATCCCAGCACTTGGGAGGCAGAGACAGGTGGATCTCTGTGAGTTCAAAGGCCAGCCTGGTCTACAGAGTGAGCTCCAGGATAGCCAGGGCTACACAGAGAAACCCTGTCTCAAAAAAAAAAAATCCTGCCATTATTTTTCTTGTATTATTAACTTATGACTTATTTAGTGGCTGATAAAGGAATAGACTTCTCTGAAGAATAGCATGTTGCAGATGAAGATTTGAATCTCTTTATTTACTTGTCAAAATGCTGGTTTCTTTCTCCCTTTCCAGAAGGAGGCACATTGGAAGATGTGTGCACATTACACGGCTACTCTGCAAGTTTATGAGAGACAAGCATCCATGGATTTTAGTTCATTAGTACTCTTGGTGATGATCCCTCTTGGAAACTGACAAAAGATGTAGTCTTACTTATTCTGCAAACTATATCAAAGAGCACATAAATTTCCTGAGCTCTGTTGTATTTATCATGGAAAAAAAAAAGACATCAAATAAGAGTGTCCTTGTTGGGCTGGAGAGATGGCTCAGCGGTTAAGAGCACTGGCTGCTCTTCCAGAGGTCACGAGTTCAATTCCCAGCAACCACATGGTGGCTCACAACCATCCATAATGAAATCTGGTGCCCTCTTCTGGCCTGTAGATATCCTGCAGACAGAACACTGTATACATAACAAATAAATCTTAAAAAAAAAAAAAGTGTCCTTGCCAGATGGTGGGGGTCCACGCCTTTAATCCCAGCACTCAGGAGGCAGAGGCAAGCAGATCTCTGTGAGTTCGAGGCCAGCCTGGTCTACAGATATAGTTCCAGGTCAGCTAGAGCTACACAGAAAAACCCTGTCTCAAAACAAGTAAACAAACAAACAAAATAATGTGCTTTATAAGGATTTTTGTAGTTACAGAGGTTATTTGGTGCTTTGGTCCATGAGGAACAATGATAAATATCATGTAAATGGAATACCTGCTGTATTAGCTACAGAATACCTAACAAAAGCAGTGTAAGGAAGGGAAGACTTCTCTTAGCCATACCTTGAGGGGATACAATCCATGCAACCAAGCCAGGCGTGGCAATGAGAGGGTAAGGTGGCTTGGTCATGTTATGTCTACAGTCAGGAAACGGATGAATACTGGTGCTCATATGGCTTTGAACTTGTGCCCCTTTGAGCAAGTCAAGGGCCCTAGGCCATGGGGGTGGTGCTACCAACATTCAGGGTGAATTCTCCTTTCGGTTAATCCCCTCTGAAATGCCTTTATAGATAATTCCTAAAGGTGTGTCTCCTAGGTAACTCCAAATTCAGTCATCTTGACAATGGAGATTAACCATTACTCCTACTGTGTGCTAGTCATGCCCAGATGTTTTGAAAATCTTGTCTGAGTTTATCCAATGTCTCCTTATACAGGTGAGGAATTTGAGATGCAGAAAAGTGAAGTATTGAGATCAAGAACTCACCCAGACTGGAATCTGAGCTCAGAGCTTGTACTTGCCTGGTTTTGGGGGTCTCACTATGTAGCTCTGGGTGGCCTGACATTCTCTTTGTAGACCAGCCTGGCTTTGAACTCACAGAGCTCTGCCTGCCTCTGCCTCCTGAGTGCTGGGATTAAAGGCATGCACCACCACCCCTGCCCTATTTTTTGTTTTTGAGACAGGGTCTCACTACGTATCCCTGATTGGTTGGTTTAGAATTTGCTAGATAAATCAGACTGGTCTTGAATTTGTAGCTATCCTGCTACCTCTATCTCTCCAAGTGTGTACCACCACACATATTTTATTGTTTTTGTTTTGAGACAGGCTCTCCTGCAGCCCAGGCTGGCCTCAAATTCCTTATCCACCTTCAAGGGCTGGGATTACATATATGTACCACCATGCCTCACTAAATCTTTCAAATTCTGAAATATCTATCCCTCCTTGCTCTCTTTCAGTGGTTCAAATCCTCATTAATGTGCACAACTCCACTTTTGCTTTGCTTCTGGAATGCTAAAGCTTGCAAAAGAATTCCATTTTCTTTTCGCTGGCTGACTCAGAAGCTTTTAAGGGCATCTGCTCATTACTGTTTCTCCTCTGCTAGCCTACCCAGCAGTCCTTGAGCACAGTGGGCCACTGGCACAGCCTGAGTGACTCCTGGAGACTAGATGTCAAAGTTTTGTTTGTAGAGAGATCTGACCAGCCTCAAGTAGATAATTTTATGCCTCTGAGAGCCAATTTTGCTCGTCTGTGTTGAACATCGACTCTTAGAAGTCATTCGTAGTGGATATACTTACACCACATTACTCGGCTAATGCAGTTCTCCTGGACGATTTCTGAGAACTATTTCTTTACCAGTTACCAGCACACCTTTGCACTCAGAACTACTTAGGAGCAATTAAGACATCATAGGCTTCGTCTTTTGTTCCTCTCTCTTAGGCTATTATTTATTTATTTTCCAAAATTGTTTTAATAGTGCTCAGAGAAGAAAGCAATTTTCACAAATAATTTTTGTCTTTTAAGTAGACTTGTTTTTTGTGACTTAGTATTGTCCTTGAGGTTTCAGACAGGAACCCTGCCATAAAGCTATATCCCTAGCACTCCCCTCTCCCATTTTTCTTTTTTTCTTTCTTTTTTTTAAGATTTATTTATATTTTTTTATGTGCATTTGTGTTTTGCCAGCATGTATGTCTGTGTGAGGGTGTCAGGTCTTGGAGTTACACAGTTGTGAGCTGCCATGTGGGTGCTGGGAATTGAACCTGGGTCCTCTGGAAGAGCAGTCCATGCTCTTTACTGCTGAATCATCTCTCCAGCCCCTCTTTTTTTTGTTTTGTTTTTGAGATATTTCTGAAGTATCCTAGGCTAGTCTTGAACTCGTGATGTAGCACAGACTGGTCTTGAACTCCAGATCCTCCTACCTCAGCCTTTGGGGTAGCTGCACCAACAGGGTTCCTTTTTTTCTTTTCTTTTTTTTTTAAGAGAAATTTTAAATTGCATAAAATGAAGCATAAAATATAGACCCCTCTCCACTCAAAGCCTCCGACATCTGCTACAGCTAGTGAACCTAGATTTACAAATCAGTTTCAACCAAAGACAGTAGTTTCTGTTTGGGCTACTCTTAGCGTTCAGCTTTCTTTTTTCGTTTCTGTTATTGCTTTTGTCTTTTGAGGAGGGGATTCATGTAGCCCAGGCTAACACAGTACTTGATATATAGCCAAGGCTGACCACAAATTCCTAGTCCTCCTGTTCCCAACTCCCAAGTGCTGTGACTACAAGCAGGCATTTCCATGCCTGGCTTTTTTGGTGCCCTCTTTGTGGGTTTTGACACACTACAATGGCATGTAGCCACCCTTTTGTGAATATTTTACAATATGGTTTCATGGCTCTAAAAATGTCCCATGCTTTGTGTCTTCATCTTTCTCCCCTTAGCCACTGACAATCACTGGCCTTTTTACTCATTCCGTCATTTTGCCTTTCATATAATGTCATCTGTTGGAATTAGTTGGAATATAGTCTTTTCAGACTGGCCTCTTTCACCTAGTATTGTGCATTTGTGGTTCACAATGAGTGTGTTTCTTTTTAGCACAGATCCAGGGTCTGGATATACCATAGTTTATCTGTTTAACCTCCTGAAAGAAATCTTGGTTGTTCCCCAAGTTTTGACAGTTTTCAGTAGTATTCCAATTGTTCATGGATAGATTCAGGGTAACTACTGTGGAGAGTGATTGCTGGATTGGATAAGAGTATATTTGTTGCCAGGTGTGGTGATGCACCCCTTGAATCCTAGCTCTTGGGAAACAGAGGCAGGAAGGTCTTTGTAAATTCCAGGCCAGTCTGCTCTACATAACACATTCCAGGACAGTCAGAGCTCATAATAGAGACAGATCCTAACAAGCGCTGGAGAGATAGCTCAGTGGTTAAGAGCACTGGCTGTTCTTCCAGCAGACCCAGGTTCAAATCCCAGCTGCCATATGGCAGTTCACAGCTGTGTGTAATGGTGGCACAAGCCTTTTTTTTTCTTTTTGGTTTTTCGAGACAGGGTTTCTCTGTTTAACAGCTCTGGCTGTCCTGGACTCGCTTTGTAGACCAGGCTGGCCTCGAACTCACAAAGATCCACCTGCCTCTGCCTCGGGAGTGCTGGGATTAAAGGCTTGTGCCACTTGCCGGGCGGTGGTGGCGCACGCCTTTAATCCCAGCACTTGGGAGGCAGAGGCAGGTGGATCTCTGTGAGTTCAAGGTCAACCTGGTCTACAAAGTGAGTCCAGGACAACCAAGTTAAACAGAGAAACCCTATCTTGAAAAACCAAAAAACAAACAAAAACAAGCTAACAAACAAGAGTGTTTGTTTTATAAACTGGGTGTGGCACTGTGTCTGTAATCTCAGCATTGAAGAGGTAGATTTAGTTCCAGGTCTCTTAACAGTTCCATGTCAGCCTGGAAAAAAAAAAGTAACAGACAAAAGTCCATTCTGTATATTCAGTCCTCCTGCCTCAGCCTCCCAAGAGAGCTAGGATTATAGACATGTGATATGGCCACCAAGCCTATCCAGCAATGAGCCTTTTTATATTGCCCTTGTTATCCCCAACCTACCAAACAACATAGCAGAGCAATCCAGTGTGATGTACAGCTCTGCTCTTTTCTTTTGCATGTAATTATTTTTCTGGGAGGTTAGTAAAAGGGTTAAAATTATAACACCCTAAATAATAAACTATAAGAAAATCTAGATGACATTAGCATAGCAGTGTTACCTTACATAAAAACAATAAAGGCACAATGTATTTAAAAAGTATATTATAGATGGCTCCTGACTTACAAAGTTTTTTTATCTAAGGTACATTGTCCCTTTTTACCCCTTTTTCCTGGGGACAGGGTACCTACCCCTCTTTTGCCTGTATTAGTTCCAGAGTAAACAATACAGAAACACTATATTTTATTAATAACTTGTAGGCACTATTCTGGGCAGGTTGTGAGCTAGTCTAATTCTACCGCCTTTAAAACCCACATAAATGCCCATCACTTGCCAATCTGGTGACTCCTAGGTGGCTTCTGCTTCATCAGTCTGTCCCCAGGGCAAACTTCTCTTGGCTGCATGCTCCTGTTCCATCCCATCTAATAGCAAGCTCTTTCCTCTTTTCTTCTCTTGGTCTCTTTCAAGACACACCCACTCAATTCTAAGTCCCGCCTTCCTATCCTCTCTGCCCAGTCATAAGCCTCGGCCATTTATTGACCAATCAGGGACTAATAGGGCACATTTTTTACAATACATTGGTTAATACAATGCCTCAATATCAGGCTGCAATCTGAACAGGTACATAGCAAAATAACTAGCTTACAAGACTAACCCCAACTGTTCTTCATGATTGTGTGACTGGCTAACTGGGAGGTAGTTAGCCTAGCTGCCACTGACCAACATTATGAGACTATATAGCACTGCATGATACCACTAAGGACAGATAAAAGGTCAAACAGTTCATACCATCCATATCTGATATGTATTGCTTTTTTATTTGTTTGTTTGTTTTTGTTTTTTCAAGACAGGGTCTCTATGTGTAACAGCCCAGCTGTCCTGGACTCACTTTGTAGACCAGGCTGGCCTCGAATTCACAGAGATCCGCCTGCCTCTGCCTCCCGAGTGCTGGGATTAAAGACGTGAGTGCCACCACGCCCAGCTCCTTTATTGTTTTTATCTAAGGTAACATTGCTATGCCAATGCCATCTAGATTTTCTCATAGTTTATTATTTAGGGTATTATAATTTTACAACTTATTTTGAGTTAATTTTGTTTAAGGTCAGCACATATGCAAGCTCATTCTGTTGCACATGGATGTTGGGTGCTCAAGTACCATTTGTTGAAAATACTGCCTCTCTCTTGGGCAGTGGTGGCGCACGCCTTTAATTCCAGCACTTAGAGGACAGAGGCAGGAAGATCTCTGTGAGTTTGAGGCCATCCTTGTCTATAGAGAAAGTTCCAGGACAGACAGAGATACACAGAAAAATCCTGTCTTTAAAACAACAAGAAAGAAAGACAGACAGACAGACAGAGAGCGAGCAAAGAAAAAGAAAATGCTGCCTTTCCCACATTATGTTGTCTCTGTTGCTTTGTCAAGATTACTTGACTGTATTGATATGTGTCTGTTTCTGGGATCTCTATTCCATCAATCTGTCTATTCTTTCACAATAAATTACCACCTTGATTACTGTCGCTTTATATCATCTCTCAAAGTTGGATAATGTCAGCCTTCCAGCATGTTCTGCCCTTTTAGTGGTGTCTTCATTATTCTGAATCTTTTGTCTTTCCAAATAAACTTTGGAATCAAGCCAGCCATGGTGGTACACACTTGGGAGGTAGAAGCAGGAAGATCAGAAGTTCAAGGCTAGCCTTAACTGCATATCTAGGTTAAGGACAACCTTATTGTTACAATAAGATGTATTGCTGCGGGAGACCCTATCTCAGAAATAAAATAAACAGCTGGGTCGTGGTGGTGCAAGCCTTTAACCCCACCAGTCAAGAGACAGAGGCAGGTGAATCTCTGAGTTCAAGGCCAGTGTAGTCTACAGAGCAAGATCCAGGACAGCCAGGACTACACAGTGAAATCCTGTCTTGAAAAACAAAAACAACAACAAAACAATCAAAAGAGCCAGGCTTGGTGCCACATGCCTGTAACCCCAGCATTCCAAAGGCCGAGGTAGGCAGATTACCATGGGTTTGAGGATAACCTGAGCTACATAATGAGTTCTAGGCCAACCAGAGCCACATGGCAAGATCCTCTCTCTCTTAAAAAAAAAAAAGTCATTAAAGAAAGTTCTAGGAGATCCAGGAGGTGATCGCACAGGCCTGTAATCCCAGCACTTGGGAGGGAGGCAGAGACAGGTGGATCTCTGTGAGTTCGAGGCCAGCCTGGTCTACAAAGCGAGTCCAGGGCTCTATTACACAGAGAAACCCTGTCTCGAAAAACCTAAAAACAAACAAAAAACTAAAAATATATATATTTATTTACTTACTTACTTAGTTTTGTGCGTGTATGTGGCACTGGTGTGGAGGTCAGAGGTCAATTTTGAAAATAGGTCCTCTCCTGCTACTCTGTGGGTTTAGGGGATCAAACTCCAGTCATCAGAGTTGATGGCAGGTTCTTTTTTTTATCCACTGAGCTATCTCAGTCACCCTCAATGAAGCTTTAAAATAATGATTGATTTGGTTTTTTTCTCTATTGCAATTGACAGATTTTTTTTCCTTTTGGTAATTTATTATGGAAAGTTGAAGAAATAGACTCTGGGCTTAATCCCCGAGAATGACTTCCAAAATCCTGTGGTCCTGGCTGACAAGCAGGTGACAGTGTTGCCTCCAACCAGGAACTTCAGAACTGCCAGGCTGTCGTCACAACTCCTGATCCCAGAAGACGGTCACTTCTGCCTCCACCAGCACCCACAAAACACGTGCTTCCCTTTCTCTGCTCCCTTTTCAAGTGGATTAGAAACAAAAATAGAACATAGTTTCGAGAGTTATGAGAAAGGTGGGCTCTGCAGCCCAAGAAAACAAGTACAAAGGGGTTAGAATGAATTTTGAGCAACCCAGTCTAAAGCAACCTGCCAGGTGCCATGTCTGGAACCATGCCTGACTCTTATCTCATTCCTAGGAGAATCTGAGGAGGAAGGGACTGTAATTATCCTTCACCGACAGATGAGAATGCCAAGGACACAATGGGATGGTGGTTTGGCCTTTATTGTGCTTCAGGAAGCCAAAAGAAACCTGTCCTTCCACTCTTGGAGAGAAGAGAAAGGACAGCTACCTGGAGAACCTCAGGTGGAAAACAAGAGAAGGAAGAATTCAATCCAAGGTGACAGGGGACAGGAGAATGAATTCAAGAACTCCCAAGTGTGCATGCCAGAGTCCAGAGTCCCTGCTTGGTTTGTAAAGCCATACTGCCCCAAATGGAAAGAACCATAATTAACATTCGCCCAACACAGTCTTAAGGATCCTTCTTGGTTTATATCCCCACTACACCTCAATCTATGGCACAGAACACGTAGCGAAAAGTTGAAATCTGGCAGGGAAGGCTTCACGGGGAGGTGAGTTGCAGCAGATTTTAGAGTAGACAGGGACTTCTGTATGGCTGGCAGACGGAAGCGGGTTTCAGATGAAAGAATTCACAGGCACTCATGCCAAGACTGGAGCTGAAGGGCACCGGGCACTGTGACATTTCAAAGCAATGTCCTTGACTGAGAATAAAGGAGGTGAGTCAGTGTTTGGGAGAAAACAGTAAGCAAACTGGCAGGGGAAGGAAATGCTTGCAGAGTAAACTCTGGTGTTGCCCCTCCTGTGGTTGAAGTTTCATGACAGTTTTAGGGCCGAGGAGATGGTTTGCTTGGTGAAACTGCTTGTTGAAGAGCCCAAGGAAAGCTGGCTGCAGTGGCATCCCTAGAAGCTTGACAGCCAGCTAGGCTGAAGTACAAAGACAAAACAGAATGAGTTTTTACCTCGAGTGAGGTGGAAAGGGAAGACTGACCTCCGAGCTAATCTCTGACCAGTGTGCACAAATGCACTTGAACTCACAATCGGAAGCAAAGAATTTTAAAAAAATTTTTTCAGTACAAAGAGCTGTCAAGATGGTTTGGTAGTGAAGAGTGCTTCCTGCTCTTGCAGAGACTGGAGTTCTATTCCCAGCACCCACAGCTGGCAGTTCATAGCCTCGAGTGACTCCAGAGATCTGATACCCTCTTCTGGTCTCCCCAGGCACCTGCAGACACATGGCATACACTCACAAACACACACATATACACATAAATAAATACAAATCTCTCTCTCTTTCTTTAATAAGTACAGTGTGTAATGAAATTTATTTTGGACCAACATGAAAATCTCCGAGAGCAGACCATGACAATTGTGGAACAACTGTTCCTGGTGTTTCTCAGCATGTCTTGATTATCTCATCCTGAGGATGCTTATGGATTCTTAGGCCTCCTTCCCTGAGATCTAGACCAAGCTCCTGTGTGACCTTGGAAACTGGGGCTCCTTCACAGTGTCACTCTTTCCTGGAGACACCCCAGTAGAATCAGATTTTAGTTACAGGGTTGGGTTTGGTGGCTTACCCGCCTGAAGCCCTAGCCCCCAATAGGCAGGAGGATTACAAGTTCAAAGCTTGCTGAGGTACTGAGAGAGTTCAAAGCCAACCTGGCAACTTAGTGATGCCTTTCTCCAAAAATAGAAAGAACAAAAAGTGCTGGGGAAATATATAGCTTAATGATAGAGTACTTGCTAGCAGGTAATGGATGCTGAGTTCTAGTCCTACTACCATCACCCACACATACACACACATACCACAGGAAATAGTTTTATGATTTCTTTAGCCATCTGTAAAAATAACATTGCTATTGAAGCGTGAAAAAAGCTGGAAGAGTTCAAATGTTGTATATATGTAAAGATGTATAATACACAATTCATATGGTGATATAGAACATTTTCTGAAGTGGCATTAGAGCTCCGGTTTTTGCTAGAGCGACCAGAGCTTGCTCTCACCCTCTCAGGCCCTCCCACTGAGGAGAACAGAGCAGCAAGAACAGATAGTTGCGGTTACATTGTAACGTGTTTATTTCTCTACAAATGTTTGCTGTTTAATTTGGCCAGCCCACTCCAGATCCTTTGGAAGTCTGTGTGTGACTCCTGAACACTAGACCTACCAACCTTTGCACACATGCTAAACATTTATAGAGAGGAAGAGTTCTTTGTCTCCGTCAGTGTTCTGAGTAAATACCAATACTCCCACCAAAAACCAGTAAGCTAAAGATAAATTGCTAACAATTCATCCTGATCAGCTGAGTGCTGTCAACCAGATAATTTGATAAGCCAATTAATTTTAGAGGGCACTGGGGCTTGATGCTGATTTTTGTTTGTAAAGTTTATTATTTGTTTGTTTGTTTGTTTGTTTTGGTTTTTCGAGACAGGATTTCTGTGTACCAAGCCCTGGCTATCCTGGATTCATTTTGTAGACTAGGCTGGCCTCGAACTCACAGAGATCCTCCCACCTCTGCCTCTCAAGTGCTGGGATTAAAGGCGTGCGCCGCCACGCCCAGCCCAAGTTTTTTTTTTTTTTTTTAAGTCAGATCATCACTATGTTGCACAGGCTGGCCTTGAACTTACTGTGTAGACCAGGCTGGCCTTGAACTCACAGAGATCAGTCTGCCTGCTTTTGCCTTCTGAATGCTGCAAGGCATGTGCCATCATACCCAGCTAAAGTTTTATTTTATTTTACTTTATATTATTTTATTTGGTGTTTTGGAGACACTTTTCTGTGTAGCCCTGGCTATCCTGAAACTCGGAGATCCACCTGCCTCTGCCTCTCATGTGCTGGGATTAAAGGTCATCATGTGAGGCTTAAAGTGGGTTTTGTTTTGTTTTGTTTGTTCTTTGTTATTGTTTTTTTTTTTAACTGATAGAGAGCTTTTTAAAAAATGGTTTCAGCAAATCCATAAACTTTATCAGATGAGAAAACTGAGCTTCAGGGTAAAAAAAAAGTTTTCAGAGCCGGGTGTGGTGGCACAGGCCTTTAATCCCAGCACTCAGGAGGCAGAGCCAGGTGGATCTCTGTGAGTTCGAAGCCAGCCTGTTTTACAAAGTGAGTCCAGGACAGCTGGGGCTGTTACACATAGAAACCCTGTATTGAAAAACCAAAAAAAAAAGGGGGGGGTTCAGAATCAATAAAAGAACAGTATGGGAAATGTTTTATTCAACAATTCCTACAGCAACTTCCTAAAGTTTCCCGTGGTTATTGTCTTTTGTTCCCTTTGATCTGATGATCCAAGGACAGAACTGGAAACCTGTAGCCACTAGCCCTCAATTTAGCTCTGTTGTCAGGGACATTTGAGAATCGTTGATGCCCCCTGCTGGAAGGAATACACTTCACAGGATCCGGAGGATTCATGAAAAGTTTCTCATGGTGTAAATGTGTAAGTGTGCGTGTATGTATTGTTTTAGACAAAGTCTCTTGTAGCTCTGGATAGCCTCAAACTCACTTGACAGCCAGGGATTACCTTCTGGTCTTTCTGCCTCCATCTCTAGACTGGTGGGATTACAGGGTATGTCAACATGCCTGGTTTTGTGGTTCTCATGTTGGAACCCATGTACTCTAGGTAAGGATTCTGCTAACTGAGCTACATCCTCAGCTTGAAATGGCTTTTCTTTTTTTTTCTTTTTTTGTTGCTTTTTGTTTGTTTGTTTTTGAGACAGGGTTTCTGTCTGTAACCCTGGCTGTCCTAGAACTCACTGTAGTAGACCAGGCTGGCCTCGATCTGCCTGCATCTGCCTCCCAGTCTGCATCTGCCTCCCAAAAGCTGAGATTAAAGGTCTGACCCACCCCACCCCACCGGTCAAAAAAATGTAGTATTTTCAGAGGCTAATGTTTTGACACCATGGAAAGACAAAGACACAAGCAGACTTTCCCTCGTATCTATTCCATTTTCCTCTGCCAATTGTCATTAACAACTGTTCTTTGTGTGTGTGAATGTGAGCTTTATGTGCACGTGTATGCAGGTGTGCTCACCCCCGATATTAAAAAAAAAAAAAAAAGGTTTTTATATGTAGCACTGAATTGCCTCAAACTCTGCCATCCTCGCTGCCTCATCCTCCCAAGTGCTGGCCTTACCGGCATGGGTTCCCACCCCTGGCTCAGTCTAATGAAGAATGGGTAGAAGTGTTTAGTAGTACTATCATTCCCAAACCTGCTGGGACACAGAGAAAAGAAGTTTCACTGGAAACCCATTGGTGCCTTCTCTGTACTCCTCCATTCTCGTTCCCCAGCTGGGGAAGGAAGCAGGAATCTCAATACTGAAGGGCTCCTCCATGATTCACACACACACACACACACACACACACACACACACACACACACACAC
>CAJQZJ010000896.1:3109783-3153746 GCA_907164525.1 Lophiomys imhausi | reverse complement strand
TCTTCTTCTTCTTCTTCTTCTTCTTCTTCTTCTTCTTCTTCTTCTTCCTCTTGCTCTTCCTCCTCCTCCTCCTCCTCCTCTTCCTCCTCCTCCTCCTCTGCCTCCTCCTCCTCCTCCTCCTCCTCCTCCTCTTGTTCTTCTTCTTGACTTACTTTGTAGACCAGGCTGGCCTCCTCCTCCTCCTCCTCCTCCTATTCTTCATCTTGACTCACTTTGTAGACCAGGCTGGCCTTGAACTCACAGAGATCCGCCTGCCTCTGCCTCCCGAGTGCTGGGATTAAAGGCGTGCACCACCATGCCCGGCAATTACAGACAGCTGTGAACTGCCATGTGGATGCTGGGATTTGACCCTGGGTCCTTTGAAAGAACAGCCTTTGAAAGAACAGCCAGTGGTCTTAACTGCTCTCCAGCCCTCTAGAGCCATCTTCTAAAAGTTGTCCTTGGATACACACACACACACACACACACACACACACACAGTTTGTCAAACCCTTACAAGCTGAGCCCTGAGCTGCAGGAACCAGAAATAGTAACTCAGCTCATTTTAATAAAATCCCCACGAGGTACCTCTATTATGTATGCTTGACAGAAAGGGAACAAATACACAAATAGGGAAGTAACTTGGTCAAGGTTTATACAATAACAACCAGAACTGTCAGGATGTAAAGGCAGATAATTTCGGTACTATTAAGTAAAGCAAGCGGACTGGGATCACCAAGTGGCTTTGATTGCCACAGCTGGGACTGCTTCAGAGTGACTCCAAAGCCTTGTTGCACCTGGGCTCTGAAGTGAGTTCAAAGCTAGCCTGGGCAACTTTATTGGACCTGTCTTAGAATACATTTTTACTGGGGTTGGGAAACAGCACGGTTGATAAAGCGCTAGTTATAAAATGGCGAGGACCTAAGTTGATTCTCAGAACAAACCCATGTTTTTGTTTTTTTTTTTTTGTTTTTGTTTTTTTGGTTTTTCGAGACAGGGTTTCTCTGTGTTTCCTTGGCTGTCCTGGACTCACTTTGTAGACCAGGCTTGCCTCTGCCTCCCAAGTGCTGGGATTAAAGGCGTGCGCCACCACCGCCCGGCTACAAACCCATGTTTTAAAAAAATAAAAAAATAAAAAAATAAAAAGGGCTTGCCATGGTGGCACTATCCTTTAATCTCAGCACTGCGAGGTAGAGAGTTCGAGACCAGTTTGGTCTATGGCTTGAGTTCCAGGCCATCCAGGGCTACATAATGAGACTCTGTCTCAAAACAAAGCAACGTTTTCTCTATTATACTTCTTTTCACAACTTGCAAAATGTCTAATAATATGCATGCGCTTATTTTTCCTATTCGTCACAGGGTCCCATGTCTGCAGCATAGCCCTCAAAATAGCGCGCCTGGTTGGGTTGTGTGGACTTCAATCCCCAGCAAGCATTGCGCCAGACACAAGGGGAACTACGGAGGCCGAGGAGGCGGGTGGACCCCCCCCCCCAACCTCAGCCCTTTCTGTCCCAGAAGCCTGCGGGCGGCTTGAAACCCCGTCGTTATCATGGCTGCGGGAACCGGGACAGCGGGCCCTGCTTCCGGCCCGGGCGTTGTGCGTGACCCGATGGCGTCACAGCCAAGGAAACGGCCCAGCCGGGAGGGCGGGGAGGGTGCGCGGCGGTCGGACACGATGGCGGGAGGAGGCGGGAGCAGCGACAGCGGCGGGCGGGCGGCGGGGCGGCGGGCATCGCGCAGCGGCGGGCGGGCTCGACGGGGGCGGCACGAGTCGGGGCTGGGAGGCGCGGCGGAGCGGGGCGCGGGGGAAGCGCGGCTGGAGGAGGCGGTCAATCGCTGGGTGCTCAAGTTCTACTTCCATGAGGCGCTGCGGGCCTTTCGGAGTAGCCGGTACCGGGACTTCAGGCAGATCCGGGACATCATGCAGGGTGAGGGCCGGCCCGGGCCGCGGGGAGGAGGAAGGTCTGTGGGTGTCCGGGACGCGCGGGAGTCAACCATGTCTTCTTTGCCAGCGTTGCTTGTCAGGCCCTTGGGGAAGGAGCACACGGTGTCCCGGTTGCTGCGGGTTATGCAGTGTCTGTCGCGCATTGAAGAAGGGGAAAATTTAGGTATGGCTATTTTTTGTGTTTTTTTTCTGCGCTTACTTACGTAGGGTTTTGTTATTTCAAACTTGATATCCAGGACTGAAAGATTCCGGGTTGAAGTGCACTACTGTTTCTACCTCGGAGGTCTTTTTCATTCAACAATGGTCGAATTCTCTAATTCTAGTTTTCTCCAGTTAAAGTTCTTTGGCAGGTTTTATGTGGGTTTTTTGTTTTCTCCCACCTGTTAATTACACACCCATTTTTGTTGCTGAACGTAAGTATGTCAATAAGGACACGCTCTTCCCCATAGAATGTGAACACCCCCACTACACACACACACACTCTGAGTCGAACTTAGCAGCTGTTTAACAAACTGCAGTGTTGGCCACTTGTATCTGAGGAAAATGTGTTATTCTGGATTTTAAAGGCAAATGCATATGTTATAATTGTTCTGTGTTGAAAAGTATTGAAAAACAGTTACTTGAAATAAGTTGATTTAAAGCCGGGTATGGTAGTACATGCAGAGGCAGGGGGCAGGCGGGTCTCCAGATCGAGTTACAGGACAGCCAGGGCTACACAGAGAAAAGCTGTCTTAAAAACAAAAAGAAATGTGTTGATTTGAATTTGGACCATATCACAAGTACATAAGCAAAATAAATGCAAACTTTACTGGGCTTGCATGGTCCTTTTATATATATATATATATATATTTTTTTTTTTTGAGACAGGCTCTGTCTACATAGCTGTGGCTGTTGCATTGATTGTGTAGACCAGGTTGGCCTCTGCCACCTGAGTGCTAGGATTAAATGCCTGGTTTTCATGGTCCTTTATACAAAAGAGCCTTCTGGTGTTTGCATGCTTCCATAGATAACTGTATATACTTTTTTTTTTTTTTTGAGATAGGGTTTCTCTGTGTATTCCTGGCTGTCCTGGACTCACTCTGTAAACCAGGCTGGTCTTGAACTCACAGAGATCTGCCTGCCTCTGCCTCCCAAGTGCTGGGATTAAAGGCGTGCGCCACCATGCCTGGCAACTGTATATACTTTTTGGACATGTTTGCTGTTTCATAAAAAAGAGGTTAAAGTAAAGTGGAAATTGTGTTCTGTCCTAGACTGTTCCTTTGATATGGAGGCTGAGCTCACACCCCTGGAGTCAGCTATCAATGTGCTGGAGATGATTAAAACAGAATTTACACTGACAGAAGCAATGGTGGAATCCAGTAGGAAACTGGTCAAGGAGGCTGTAAGACACTGTTTAATAGTTTGTTGGGTTTTTTGTTTTGTTTTGTTTTTTTGTTTTGTCAAGCAGAAGTCAGTGGTCTTTGAGGACACAATGGAATCTTTTCTGTGTGGGTAGAGGAAAGAACAGGTAGAGAGCAAGCAATGTGTCATTTCTTCACATGTCCCCTTCCTCACTTAAGGTCAGAGAGTATTCTTCTGCTCTGTGGTTTTGATTTTCTTTGTGACCTGGGCAGAAGGGACCATTGAACTGGGATGTGGGTTGCCATTGAAGACTGCTATTATTGTACCATTCAGGAGCATTGAGAAGAGGCCCCCAAGTATCTCTGGTTGTGAGTTTGGTCACC
The DNA here is from genome assembly GCA_907164525.1 of Lophiomys imhausi. Taxonomy (NCBI): domain Eukaryota; kingdom Metazoa; phylum Chordata; class Mammalia; order Rodentia; family Muridae; genus Lophiomys; species Lophiomys imhausi. Next base: position 3,150,098 of record CAJQZJ010000896.1, on the reverse strand, counting down.
ATTGTCTCTAACAAGCCAGAAGGAATGGCTAGAGCCCTGAGCTCTTTGACTGCTGAAAGAGGGACTTAAAGAATATTGCTGGCCATCAGACTAGAGTCAGAGTCAACTAGGGAAAAGGAGTAGCACAGATAGTATTCTAGAATAACAAAGTAGAAGTCTTTACACAAAACAGAATATGCATAGGTCGTTGTGGAAGAATGGCAGCTCCGTTTTACCTAGGTGAAGGAAGGTTAATGGTAACAGAAGAAAAGAGAACTTCTGAAAAGGGAGTCTTAGAGGTGGAGGAAAGTAGAGGGAAGAAACCCTGTTTCACAAGGAAGATATTGGCTGGGTACAGGGTACAAATATCCTGGGGTTTTTTTTTGTTTTGTTTTTTAAATAGAATGCATTGGGTACAGGATCTGGGGCAGGAACTACTACTGGATTAATCTTGCAAAGAATGCTTGGATAAGTCAGGCATGGTGGTGGACACCTTTAGTCCCAGTACTTAGGAGACAGAGGCAGGTGGATCTCTGTGAGTTTGAGGCCAGCCTGGTCTATAAAACGAGTCCAGCACAGCCAGGGCTATTACACAGAGAAACCCTGTCTCAAAAAATAAAAACAAAACAAAAAAGAATGCTTGGATGATTATTATTCAGTTCAAGGAGAAATAAGCCCATTGTAGGTTTTTAATATAGGTAAATCAGGTTGTGTTGGAGGAAAATGCCAGAAAAGTCACTAACAATGGAGGAAAACCCAGAGGTACTCTGAGAACAGCTCAGGTTCTTCTGAATGGAAGAAATGTCACCTGTTCAGAGCAATTTATTCCACTCCTTTAGAAACAAGAACTATGTTTATCTTCTGGCCTGTCTTGTAGAGGAGTCTCTGTAGGCATGTACACATTATAATTTTATTACTTAAGCACTTGGTTCTCTTCCTATTTTTGTTTATTTGGGGGGGTTGTTTTGTTTTTTATTTTTGGCTTTTTGAGACAGAGTTTCTTTGTGTAGTAGCCCTGGCTGTCCTGGACTTGGGAGAGTGTTTTGAGATAAAGAGTCTTACTATATACAGAGTGCCCTCCATCTCCATCTTTTTGCCTCAGCCTGGATTGCAGGTTTTTACCACACAACCAGCTAAATTATTAAGTTCATGTTTTAAATTTTTGTTTGTCATGTCTGTCAGCGAAATCTAATCTTCCTAGGGCAAGAGAGGTGGCTTAGTGGTTAAGAACACTGGCTGCTCCTTCCAAGAACCCAGGTTCATTTCCTACCACCTACATGGAGCTCATAACAGTAACCTCTGTCCTAGGACCTCTGAAACACCAGGCATGCAGGTAGTGCCCAGACATGTGTGCACACTAAACACCCATATACATAGAATAACAATTTTTTAGTCAGGTGTTTTCTTCTGTTGACTTTGTATGCTTTTTGGCTTACCGTGCTGTCTTATACTTACTATATTATTGGTGGTTTGCAGGGGAGGAAGGGGGACAGAATCTCACCATGTATCCCTGGCTGTCCTGGAACTCACTGTGTAACCCAGGCTGGACCGGAACCTGCTATTACAGACCTCTTGCTTTTGTTTCCTGGGTACTGAGATTATAGGCATGTACTTCCATGCCTGGCTGGCTTTTTTTTTCCCTAGGTTTTTGTTTGTTTGTTGTTTTAATGGTGCTGGGCAAAGGCCAGAGATGAAGGCATTTTCACTAAACTCTTGTTAAATGCCTTTTGAATTTATGTGCACATACTACCCCTTCAGAAGATAAAGTTATTGAACACAGGGCCTCACGTGCTAGGCAAACTCTACTTTAAGCTACATTACAATCCCTACTGTATTTGTCACTTCAATATGAGAAATTTCTGTAAGACTTAACAGCTTAAACAGTGACTGTTAGCTTTCAGTAGCCAGGAAGCTAGTTGCCTACTTAAGTGGTTCTGGCCCAGGATTTCTTCAATAAGGTTATAGTCAGGCTGTCAGCTAGAGTTGGTGGGGGTCCATGTGCCTGGCTTGTGAGAGGCCCTGGACTCAGTCCTTCCTCGGCACTGCAGAAATAAATAAACACAATTGCAGTCATTTTAGGACTCAGCTGGTGCTAGGAATGTTGATGTTTATTTGAAATCCCAGTACTCAGGAGGCTGAGGTGGGAGGATCTGGAGTTGCAAGCAAGCCTCAGCTAGTAAGAAAATCCTGTCTAGGATCTGAAAGATCTGATCCATGCTCTGATGTGGCTACTAGCAGGACTCATACTGTAGACGATCTGTGGGGTGGTATACTGTGGGACTGTGCAAGACGGGAGGGTCACAGAGGACTTCTTTAGAGCCTTGGTCACAGCTACTTTGATCCCTTCATACAAAGTGATACTTTCTGAATTTCTCATTTAGTGTCCTAGAGTCTCTTAGTGGACATCTTAGAAAATACTATGAAGTGCCTAGATTCATTAAAGCCTTGTAATTGTTAAAATAACTTATTTTAGACAGGGTCTTACTATGTAGCCTTGACTGATCTAGAACTTGCTTTTTAGACCAGACTGGTCTGGAACTCACAGGTCCTCCTCTCGCCTCTAGGCCTCCCAAGACCTGGGATTAAAGATAGTGAATGTTATTCACTATCACACTGGGCAAAATAATTTATATTAAAATATGTTGGGCAATGGTGGCACACACCTGTAATCCCAACACTTGGTAGGCAGAGGCCGGTAGATCTCTTGAGTTGAGGCCAGCCTGGTCTACAAAGTGAGTCCAGGACAGCCAGGGCTACACGGAGAAACCCTGTCTTGAAAAACAATCAAAAATGTATTAAAATAGGCTCTGGGAGATGGTTAAGCACTGTTATTCGAGTGACTGGAGTTCAGATCACCAGTGTAAATGCTGGCAGGGCATGGTGGCACTGTAACCCAGCCTCATAGGGGGAGATGAGATCTCCAGTACAATCTGGCTGAGAAGACTAGCTGTGTCTGAGAGCTCTGGGTTTGATTGAGTGACCCTGTCACAGTAAGGTGAAAGAAATAATGTGGGTACTTCAAAAAGAAAAAGTTTAATCAAGTAAATTAAATTAGAACTTCTCAATTCATGTTGAGATATTTCTGGAGGTCTCTTTCAGAGGGGATTTTTCAGAACAAGACACTGTTCTGACTGTTTCTACATACTGGCATTTGCAGTGAGGTCCACGGGAATGATAAGTGGACTGGTTAGTGCTTTGCTGAACTATCTTTCTCTTGCCAGGTGCAATTTCTAAAGAAAGACCAGTTCCTTTTTTAAAAAGTTTTTATTAGTGCCGGGCGGTGGTGGCGCACGCCTTTAATCCCAGCACTTGGGAGGCAGAGGCAGGCGGATCTTTGTGAGTTCGAGGCCAGCCTGGTCTACAAAGTGAGTCCAGGACAGCCAAGGATACACAGAGAAACCCTGTCTCGAAAAAAAAAAAAAAAAAAAAAAGTTTTTAATTGTGTGCCTGTGTGTTTGTGTGCATGATTGTAGGGTGATCAAAGGACAACTTGGCCAAGTCTTTTCTCCTTCCACCTTTACATGGGCTATTGGCATTGAACTAAAGTCTTCAGGTTTGCACATCAGAGTCCTTTACCCACCAAGCCATTTTGATTGCCAAGACTAATAGATATTAATGTGACTAAGAAAGTTTAAGCCAGCCATGGTAGTGCATATATTTAATTCCAGCACTAATGTAGCAGAGGCAGGTGCCAGCCTCCTGTACATGGTGAGACCGTGTCTGAGAGAGAAAGGATTGCTAAGCTTGCTTGTGTTAGACAGGAAAGAAGGTGCAGTCGTCAGGAGCACTGGCTTTTCTTCAAGAAGATCCTAGTTCTAGTCCTGGTGTCCACATGGTGCCTCATAACCCCTGTGACCCCTGTCCCAGGGAATCTGATGCTCTCCTCTGGCCTCAGGCAGTCCACACACCTGGTGCCCAGACGTACATGTAGGCAAAACATCCATACACATAAAATAATATTTTGGGGTGTGGATTCGAGACAGGGTTTCTCTGTTTAGCCCTGGCTGTCCTGGAACCCACTCTGTAGACCAGAATAGCCTCGAACTCAAGAGATCCTCTTGCCTCTTTCTCCTGAGTGTTAGGATTAAAGGCCCGTCCAGCAAAATGAAACTTTTCTTTTTTTTTTTTTTTTTGGTTTTTCGAGACAGGGTTTCTCTGAATATCTCTGGCTGTCCTGGACTCGCTTTGTAGACCAGGCTGGCCTCGAACTCACAAAGATCCGCCTGCCTCTGCCTCCCAAGTGCTGGGATTAAAGGCGTGCGCCACCACCGCCCGGCATGAAACTTCTCTTAAATGAGAGTTTGCTTATTAAAGTTTGATATAAGAGTAGGATCAATGAGGGCCTGTAACTGGTTAGGAAGTCTGTTCAAGGTCAGCATGGTAAACTTAATGAGATCCTATCCTTAAAAAGAGAGCCAGGCACAGTGACACATGCCTTTCATGCCAGCACTTGGGAGGCGGGGGCAGGCGGATCTCTGTGAGTTCAAGGCCAGCTTAGTCTACAGAGTTCCAGGACAGCTAGGGTTACACAAAGAAGTCCTATCTCAAAAAATCAAATGAGGGAGAGAGGTGGTCAGCAGGTCAGGGTACTTGCTCCTAAGCCTGATCAGAACTTGACACCCCAACCCTTGAACCACGTGATAAGGAGGAGAGAAACAGTATATGTTGTCCTCTGACCTTCACATGAGCACTGTGACACATACACTTGTACATGGTCACGCACACGCACAATGAATAATGAAAGAATATTGGAAAATAATGGCCTGTTGTGGTAGTACACGCCTTTAATCCCAGCACTCAGGAGGCAGGGGCAGGCATATCTCTGTGAGTTGAAGGCCATCCTAGTCTACAAAGAATCCAGGACACCCAAGGATGCACAGAGAAATGCTATCTTGAAAAAACTGACTAAATAAATAATTAAGCAAAAATAAAGGCAGTGGTATAGGTTCAAAGCAGATCACTTAGCTGCTATGTCCAAGGGTCTAGATTGAATCCCAGTGCCAACACCCAAGGAAAAGTTGAAGTCGAAGAAGAGCAACAGTTCTAATTAGGCTATTAAAACATTCTTTCCATGAAGACAGGAAAGAAAAAAATCCTCTGACCAGCCTGGCCTTGAACTAGAAGATCTGCCTGCCTCTGCCTCCCAGTGCTGGGATCAAAGGTGTGTGCTACAACACCCAGATGCTATTTTTTTTCTGCTGCTTTATGGTTTATTTCTGTCAGTTTTAGCCCTCCCTCTGTTCAAAATAGGTGCTTTTGGCATTTCTTCCCATTGTAAACCTATCTTACCTGTTTTGAAAAGTCTGCTTATAATGCCCTATTTGTCTAAATTAAGCAGACACCATTCATAGGGCTTACAAACTAAGAACCTTAGTAAGTATAAGAGAGAAGGAATTATACTTGGTTCTGACAACTATAGGAAATTAACATATAAAGCCAAGCTCACAGCATAAACAGGCTTTTAATTTCAGTCTGAAAGTTGTTCACATTCCCTGCCCTGTCTCACAGATTAAGTATAGGTGGACTGTGTTCCAGTTCTGGGCAAGAAGAGCAGAGGCTGTTTCTTCCTTTGATGCACACAGTGCGGAACAGCTACCGAGGATTCAGATATGTAAATGGTGAGGCAAGTGAAGAAGACCAGAATTTGATGTATAGCCAGACTACTGTGGAGTAACCATTTTCTTTCTTCTTTTGGTTTTTGGTTTTTCAAGACAGGGTTTCTCTGTGTAACAGCCCTGGCTGTCCTAGACCAGGCTGGCCTTGAACTCACACCGGGCCATTTTCTTTGTTTCTTGTATCATCTAGAATGGAGTCCGGTATAGGCAGCAAGAACACCTGGATGTGTACTCCAGATGTGAACAGAAAGAGATTCAAAAGACCTTCTCTTTCTGGCCTTAGGAGCTTTCCCGAGGATTAAAGATAATGGAAGGAAAATCCATTTTTCCTTTTCCTTTTTCCTTTCTCTTGTGCCCTGGCCCCCAGGCAGTACTGCCCTGTCGCAGCTGTGCCCAGCAGTGATACTAGCAAAGTGCGGGCACCAAAACCAGGATGAAAGAATGAAGACCTCATTGAAATCATACCAAGTGACCAGAACACGAGATAGAAACCGACAGGGAGCCGGGCGGTGGTGGTGCACGCCTTTAATCCCAGCACTTGGGAGGCAGAGGCAGGTGGATCTTTGCTAGTTCGAGGCCAGCCTGGTCTACAAAGCGAGTCCAGGACAGCCAGAGCTGTTAAACAGAGAAACCCTGTCTCGAAAAACCAAAAAAAGAAAAAAAAAGAAAGAAACCGACAGGGATGAGTGGAGTAAGGCAGGCTCCAGAGCTGGACTGTGGGAGATGAATGCTAAAATGCTCGTCTATAGTGTGTGTGAAGCCCTCGCCACATATGATGGGTGGATTTTTGATATGATTGCAGTTCAATCATTAACTATTATAAATGAAAAGGACAGTCTTCAACAATTGCTGCTGAAATAATGGAATGTCAATATGCAAAAATGAATCATGATCCATGGAACTTTTTGTTGTTTTGTTTTTGAAACAAGGTCAGTATGTAACCCCTGGCTGTCCTGGACCTCCATATGTAGGCTGACCTCAAATGCCTGCCTCTGGACCGTGGTTTGGTTTAGTACTCATGTGGCTTTTTACACTATAACTTTGGAATCTTATGCCCTCTTCTGACTTCTATAGGCACCAGACACACACGTTGCACATACTTACAGGCAAAACATCTGTACACATAGATTACAAATAAGCTTTTAAAACATCCTCAAGAGCCGGGCGGTGGTGGCGCACGCCTTTAATCCCAGCACTTGGGAGGCAGAGGCAGGCGGATCTTTGCGAGTTCGAGGCCAGCCTGGTCTACAAAGCGAGTCCAGGACAGCCAGAGCTGTTAAACAGAGAAACCCTGTCTCGAAAAACCAAAAAAAAAAAAAAAACATCGTCAAGAGGAAAAATTGATACATGGGGCTTCAAATTTAAACTTTTAATTATATATATGTTATCTCTTTTCCCTGACACAAAGTTTCGTTGTATAACCCAAGCAGTGAGGTTACAGGTGTGCGCTACCACCCTGGGTTCAAGTGCTTTCAAGGTTGGTTTTTGTGTGGTTGGTTCGTTGGTTCGTTGGTTGGTTGGGTTTTTTGTTTGTTTGTTTCTGTTTTGGGACCATTGTAGTCCTGGCCTGGAACTTAGTATGTAGGCTTCGGACTTGACATCCACCAGATGTGCTTCAAGTCATGTGCTACCGTGCCCAGCTAATACCTGTTTGGAGCTTTGATAACGTATTTTAATTTTTAGGAGTTTTGTTTTATGTGCATTGGTGTTTTATTTGCATGTATGTCTGTGTGAGGGTGTCAGATCCCCTGGAACTGGAGTTAGACAGTTGTGAGCTGCCATGTGGGTGCTGGGAATTGAACCCAGTACTCTTAACCACTGAGACCATCTCTCCAACCATGAGGTTTATTTCATTTCTGTGTTTATCAGTGTTTTGCTTGCTAGTATATCCATCAACCATGTGCATGTCTGGTGCCCACCCAGCTCAGAAAATCATTAGATCACTTGGACCTGGAATGGCTTGAGCTGCCAGGTAGGTGCTAGGAATTGAACCTGAGTCTTTTGCAAGAATAAATGTTCTTAGCCACTGAGCTGAACAGTGAAGCTGTATGTCTTGTTTTTATTTGGAGATAGAATATTATGTAGCCCATACTCTTTGTTGAACTTGATAAGTAGCTGACTTGAAAGGTGGCTTAGTAGTTATGAGCAGTTGCTATTCTTGCAGCAGTTCTGCATTCAGTTCCCAGCACCCACTTAGAGCTACTATCTGTAACTGCAGTCCTAGGTGATTCAACACCCTTTTCTGGTCTCCCCAGACACCAGGTATGCACATAGGGCACATACATATATGTAGGAAAACACACACAGAAAATAAAAATTTAAAAACATCTTCAATTAAAAAAGCAAGCTGGGGCCAGGCATGTCGGTGCACACCTGTAATCCCAGCACTCAGGAGGCAGAGACAGGCGGATATCTGAGTTCGAGGCCAGTCTGGTGTACAGAGTGAGTTCCAGGACAGCCAGAGACCCTGTCTCAAAACAAACAAACAAAAAAAAAGGGAGTATAATAATATTTCTGCCGAAAATGATGTGTTAAGTAGGCATGGTCATCTGAAAAGATGATTGATTTTGCATCGTCCAAGAATTTATGGTCATGCCTGCTTGTTCAGAGCATTTGACATCTGCTCTGGATGGCTGCACTTGTTAGCATGTTAGAGTTTCGCTTGTCCAGTCGCTGTTATCTTTCCCTGTGTATATTCTCTCGGAGTTTCTTTACAGAAACCTATTTTCCTCTGTGGATGATTTCCTACCTGGCCCTTGGTCGTTTTTATTTGCTGTTGTGGGTGAGCTGTTTGCCATTCTCAGTAATTCCCTGTACACTCTAGCTAGAGTAGTTAGCTGCCATTTATGGTATGAGACTTGTTTCTCAGCCGGGCGGTGGTGGCGCACGCCTTTAATCCCAGCACTCGGGAGGCAGAGGCAGGCGTATCTCTGTGAGTTCGAGGCCAGCCTGGTCTACAAAGTGAGTCCAGGACAGCCAGGGCTGTTACACAGAGAAACCCTGTCTCAAAAAACCAAAAAAAAAAAAAAAAACAAAAACAAAAAAACTTGTTTCTCTTTGTACAGAATTGGCCTCAGCCATTTTCTGAATAGAACTAGCAGAACACTGTGGTCAGCACATCCATTGTTCACTTTTTCCCTACAGTATATCCTCTCTTGCTGAGCCCCACCCCTACTTCAAAACTCCTTTACCCAAAAAAGGTTGCAAACAATTGTGACATTTTGGGACTCTGGGATGACCCTTGTCTGCTGTGTCTTTCCTTAGGCAGTCCAACTCAGAGTGGGTAAGAGTCTGTAAGCCAGGGGATTCAATTTTACTCTCTAAGGCATTTTAAAAACAACAAAAAAACTACACCTATGTTTGCTTGTAGTGCTTGAACAACAGTGTTGGTTTTAGGTACAGGAATTTGATACAATGTGAGAACAGTTGTAGGTAGTTTAAAAAGTAAGCTTTTTAGCAGAGTATGTTTTGATATTTGATATTCTAATGACATCTGTCATTACAGAGCTTTTAAGTTTTTCTCCCTTTTGTAGGCTGTCATTATTTGTATCAAAAACAAAGAATTTGAAAAGGCTTCAAAAATTTTGAAAAAATACATGTCCAAGGACCCCACAACTCAGGTAAATTTGATATATTTTTATTTCTGTGACTTAATCCATCTCACTGCTTTTTGTGGAGCAGTGAAAGAAGGGTTTTTTGTTAAGAATGTCATCTAGGACCAGGCGTGGTGGCGCACACCTTTATTCCCAGCACTTGGGAGGCAGAGCTAGGTAGATCTCTGTGAGTTCAAGACTAGCCTGGTCTACAAATCAAGTCCAGGACATCCAGGGCTATTACTATTATTATACAGAGAAATCCTGTCTCAAAAAAAGAATGTCATCTATCCCAAGTGTGTTAAGACACACCATAAACTCCAGCACTTGGGGAGGCAGATGCAGGTAGATTTTTGCAAGGCCAGCCTGGTCTACATAGTGCATTCCAGGCCAGCCCCCCCACCCCCAATATATATATCATCTGAGTATTCACCTTTAAGTATCCAACATCTTGTCTGTGATCCCATCCTCTGAGAATTGAGACAAGAAGATTTCAAGTTTGGGGACTGCCTTGGGCTTTATTAAGTTCAAGGCTAGCCTAAGTTTAAGGTAACTCTGGCTCTAGCTTCAGTATCTGACACTGGCTTTCCGAGTTTTAATTTTCACAAACCACTTGTTTTCCTTGTTCTGTCTGCTTTGTGATAGAACATAAATTGGTACCAGATATCCAACAAAAAGTAGGAGACTTCTAGCCTTCCCTATATAAATGTTAGCCTTGTAGGCTTAGAAGGCTACTTTGAATAGGACTCAATATCTCCATTAACTGTCAAAAGTGCGGAAGTCAGCCGGGCATGGTGGCGCACGCCTTTAATCCCAGCACTTGGGAGGCAGAGGCAGGTGGATCTTTGTGAGTTCGAAGCCAGCCTGATCTACAAAGTGAGTCCAGGACAGCCAGGGCTGTTACACAGAGAAACCCTGTCTCGAAAAAAAACAAAACAAAACAAAAAGTGTGGAAGTCATTTTGAGCTACATCCTCAGTTGGGTTCCCTTCCCCCAACTTGTATTATTTTATAAACTTAAATTTTAGGCTGAGGAATGTTGCTAAATGGTAGGGCATTTGCCTAACATGGCTTGGGTGTGAACACTGGGACCAAACAAGCTCACAATCTACTTCATACTTTTTTGTTATTTTGAGGCAGGGCTTCTCTATGTAGCTGTGACTATTATGGAACAATGTAGACCAGCCTGCCCTCAAATTAAGATATATTTGCCTGCCTCTACCTCTCGAGTGTTAGGCTTGTACCACCATGTCTGGCAAAATCCCCTTGGTTTTTGAAGAGCTAATGATTATAGTACAAAATTCAAAAGGTATTCTAAGGGCCTGTGAAATCAGGTACATGTGTTTGCTTGACACCAAACCTGGCTACCTGAGTTCCATCCCAAGACCCAATACCTGATTGTCCTCTGATCTCCACACAAAGACGCACCACACAAATACACATACACACATGTAAAAATGTAATAGTAAAACTTAAGTTGTTAGAAAGTTGGAAGTAACAAAAGAGTTGAGTGAAAAATCTCTTGTTGTTCTTCACCTATGTTGCTGTTCTCAGAGGTGGCCATTGGCACTGTCATCCTTTCAGAGGTCCCATGTACAAGCAAGTCTGTTAGGTGTGCACACATGAACCCATTCTGTGTCTTCTATCTGCTTATGGGTCACAGGCAGATTCTACACACTGGTTTGAACACTTGGACTTTTTTCTCTCTTAGTATTGTAGTAAGGGGTTTTCTGTTCACATAATAGAGCAGCTTTCTCCCTTTTTTTGTGACAAGCTGCATAGTAACCCATTGTGGCTGACCCGTGTTCTGTCACAGCTCAGCACTGATGTTTACTGTTCTCCTTTTTTCCTGTTTTGAATGTCAATCTTTCCTGTAGAAGCTAAGAACTGATCTCCTGAACATTATCCGGGAAAAGAACTTGGCCCACCCTGTCATCCAGAACTTTTCCTATGAGACCTTCCAGCAGAAGATGCTGCGCTTCCTGGAGAGCCACCTGGACGACGCGGAGCCCTACCTCCTCACGGTGTGCCTCGGCCTCTTCAGTTCCCACAGCCACGGTCCTTGAGCATGTGGGAGATAGAAATTAGAGACTAGATTATACGCACTTTCTGAGTGCCTGTGAGATGCCTGAGATGAGCTTCTGCCTGTGCAGACAGGACATTCCTGTTTTTTCTCACCTGCATTTTACACTCTTTTAAGTGACCAATCCTGTAGTTCAAGTAACACGTTATCTTGTAATCCATAGTGTTTCACATAGGCAGTGAAATCTGAACTGAGAGGGGGTGTGAAATGTTGGAGGTTGATAGGTGAGGGCATGAGGTGGGGGAAAGAGAGGCCAGCAGTGCCATTCAGTCCAAAGGAGCTGCATAAGGTGACCCTCTTTTTTTTCTCTCCTCTTTTTATTTGTGTACCTGTGTTTTGCCTGCACGGATGCGTGTGTACCACATGTGTGATGCTCATGGAGGCCAGAAGGTGTCAGATTCCCTGGGACTGCTAGAGTTATTGATTGTTGTGAGCCGCCATGTGGGTGCTGAGAATCAAATTTGGTTCCTCTACAAGAGCATCCAGTGCTATTAACTGCCCAGCTATTCTCTTGTCTTACCTCTATCCCTTCTGAGATGGGGTCTCTCACTGTGTACCTCTGGGAAACTGTAAACCAGGCTGGCACCAAACTCACGATTAACCTGTCTCTGCTTCCTGAGTGCTGTGATTAAAGGTGTGGGCCATTGTGCTGTACTAGCTGTATGAAAATGTATAGCCTGAGCTATATGGCCTTCATCTCAAGAACCTAATGGCTGGAGATGTAGCTTAATGATAAAACACTTGACCTGGTGTGTAAAAGGCTCTGAGCTTGATCCTCGGTACTACAAAAAAGAGGGAGTGAAGTAGGAGAACCAGAATTTTGATAATGTCAAAAATAGCCCATTGTAGTGGTGGATCTGAGGCCTCTTACGGTAGTGTTGGTGGTGAATCCTATGATCTGTTTGACAAGTCTCAGGTCACTTGTAAAGCAGGTAGTTGGGATAGCTAGCCAGGAAGTATCTGGATGTTGAAACTTTGGTCTAGGTGTGTGTTTCATTCCTTTGCATTTTGGGTAACTGGACTATTCTTCTCTTTACATGAGGCTAGAACTCATATCTTTTTTTTTTTAAGATTTATTTTATTTATTTTATGCATGTTGCTCTATCTGCATGTACACCTGCATTCCAGAAGAGGGCACCAGATCACATTGTGGATGGTTGTGAGCCACCATGTGGTTGCTGGGAATTGAACTCAGGACCTCTGGAAGAGCACTAGGCAGTGCTCTTAACCGCTGAGCCATCTCTCCAGCCCCTAGAACTCATGTGTTAAGACACCATGTCATGGTTGTGTCTGAAATGAACGGAACAGCCTAACGCTTGGAGTAGGAGGGAGATGGATGAACAGAGTTAGGGCAAGAATGGCATGCCGAGGGCTTCCTGTGCAGTGTCACTAATGATTTCCAAATAACTGTCAGAAAGTAAGACAAAACATATTTGTGCGGATATAGTTAATAAAAATTATATACACAAACTAAAAATCATTCTTTTTTTGGGTTTTGGTTTTTCAAGACAAGATTTCCCTGTGTAACAGCCTTGACTGTCCTGGACTTGATTTATAGACCTGGCTGGCCTCAAACTCACAGAGATCTGCCTGCCTCTGCCTTCCGAGTACTGGGATTAAAGGCGTGCACCATCACGCCTGGCTAAAAATCTTTTTTGTTTGTTTGTTTTTTTTTTTTTTTTTTTTTTTTTTTGGTTTTTCGAGACAGGGTTTCTCTGAATATCTCTGGCTGTCCTGGACTCGCTTTGTAGACCAGGCTGGCCTCGAACTCACAAAGATCCGCCTGCCTCTGCCTCCCAAGTGCTGGGATTAAAGGCGTGCGCCACCACCGCCCGGCTGTTTGTTTGTTTTTTGAGACAGGGTTTCTCTCTGTATAGCCCTAACTGACCTGGACTCACTATGTAGAACAGACTGGTCTTGAACTCACAGAGACTGGCCTGCCTCTGCCTCCCTAGTGCTGGGATTAAAGGCATGTTCTACCACACCTGGCTAAAAATCATTCTTTTTTTTTTTTTTTTTGGTTTTTTTGAGACAGGGTTTCTCTGTATAACAGCTCTGGCTGTCCTGGACTCACTTTGTAGACCAGGCTAAAAATCATTTTTATCTATCAGTTTTCCTAAGTTTAACAAAAAAACAAAAAAAACGTTCGAGCCGGGCATTATGGCACGTCCTTATAATGCCAGCACCTGGAAAACAAGCAGGAAATCATAGCAAGTCCAAGGCCAGCCTGGTCTATCTGTCAGAGTCTGGGCCATCCAGATCTATATACTGAGACCCTGCCTCAAAAGAAAAGAAAAGGAAGGAGGGTCCTGGAAAGGTGGCTAGTGGTTAAGAGCACTTGCTGCTCTTGCAAAGGGCGCAAGTTAGATTCCCAGTACCCACAAGGTGGCTGCCACCTACAACTCCAGTTCCAGGAAATGTAATGCCCTCTTCTGGCCTATATGAGCATGTGAACATGAACTCGGGCAAGCTCATGCACATATATGTGAAAATAAAAAATATTTTTTAAAAGGAAGGAAAGAAATTTAACTTTCGTATTTGACTCCAAAAATGACTGGGGAAGCAGGGACTGAATTAGGACTGAGGTTGGAAGGACAAAGATACAGTGCAAGAAAGTTCTCCTTAGTATAGCTAGCCACTTGTGGAGGCGTTACTGTGGTAGATCTGTTGTTATTCTGGTTCAAGGTGAGGGTAAGAAGTTTGAGGGTGCCCCGTCATGCTGTGCCCAGCTACGTCCTCCATCCAGTGCCTGGGTTGGGTTTATAAATGCATTGCCTATGTGTTGAGTGTGTACTTGGTAAAAGAAGCAGACTAGATGAACCTCTGTGGCTTCCTCTTCCTGATGACACCCTTCCTTTCCTAGATGGCCAAAAAGGCTTTGAAATCTGAATCTCCTGCTTCAAGTACAGCAAAGGAAGAAAAGCACCCAGTCCCGGAGCCAGTGGAAAAACCGCTTAGAGAGCCTCCAAGGTGAGGCTGTCCTTTTGTGATTGTGGAGAAAATTTTTGCCGGATCAGCTTCTCTTAGTGAATGGTCTTGCTCAATAACCAGGTTATTGGGATACCAGACTGTGAGAGGCAGGGAATGTGGCCTGGGAAAATGACATTAGCTGCCTGGGGTCTGTAAGTGAAGATCCTGCTTGGCACTTCCCCAAAGGTTCTGTTATTACTTCTCTGTCTCACCTGTAACTTAGGGATCATATCACACACACTCACGTGCACGCTTGTCACATTTTGTGGAGATAGTCTCACTTTGTAGGCCTGGCTAGCCAAGAACTCAGCAGTAGTACTTCAGCTTCCCATGTGCTAGGACTGCCGTGTGAACCACCGTGCCTGGCTGGTGGTTAATTAATTAAATTAATACTTTAATTCACTTGGGAAACTATTCAGAGAAATGAGTCAGAGATGGCATGGTGGCAGATAGCTTTGTTTTGGGTCGTTGAGGCAGGGTTTCTCTGTGTAGTCCTGGCACCTTAGAACTTACTCTGTGGACCAGGCTGGCCTTGAGCTTAGAAATCTGCTGCCTCTGGTAGTATATAGCTTTAATCCCAGCACTAGGGAGAAAGAGGCAGGAGGCCCTGAGTTAGAGGCCACATGGGTGACACAGTGAGACCCTGTCTCACAAACAAACAAGTGAAAAGAACTGGTTGCAAACGTCAAAGAAAAGGAAGGAAAGAAGACAAGTCAGGATTCCAAGTCTGGTGATAGAAAAGTCAAAATGGTGGGGCTGGAGAGATGGCTTAGAGGTTAAGAGCACTGACTGCTCTTCCAGAGCACCTGGATTCAATTCCTAGCAGCCACATTGGCAGCTCATAGCTGTCTGTAACTCTAAGATCTGATACCCTCACACTGACATACATGCAGGTAAAACACCAATGTATTTAAATAAAAAGAAATTATCTCTTAAAACAAGTCACCGGGCGTGGTGGCCCACACCTTTAATCCCAGCACTTGGGAGGCAGGCGGATCTCTGTGAGTTTGGGGCCAGCCTGGTCTACAAAGTGAGAGTCCAGGACAGCCAGGGCTACACAGAGAAATCCTGTCCTGAAAAACAAAACAAAGTCAAAATGGTAGATTCCCGGGGGTCGGGGCCAGCTGTGTTCTGATTGGTACATTTTTATTAACCACAGGAAAGAGATTTATTTAGCTCACAGTACTAGAGATTTGAGGATCCATATGTGGTGATAGCCTTCTTGCTGGCATGCCACTCGATAGAGAGGAAGTGGGAGGGAGGGAGGGAAAGAGGAGTGTGTCTGCCTGTCTCTCTGTGGTCTTGAGCACATTGGTAGTTTTTCTTGGGGGCTCTACCCTGATGGCCTTTTCTAGTCCTAACTGCTTGTTGGGGCCCTACCTTCAAACCAAGGAGTTAAATGTCAACATGTGACTCACTGAAACTATCTGAATCATAGCGCCTTGGTCTGAAATAAAGAGGGACCAATGGACACTAAATTAAGACATTCCAAAACAGGACACTGGAAAGGAGAGGCAGGCTTTTCTGATTTTGGCAGGTGCTACTTTGTGAAGAGTGTCCAAGCATTCCAAAATGAGTTCATATTTTGTGTGTTAGATACCCTTTTTTTTTTTTGGTAAGATTTTTCAAGTTTTAAACAGATTTGGTTTCTATTTTAATTGTGGGCATGAGTGTGTATGGTGAATATAGGTGCCTGTGGAGCCCAGGAGAGGGATTTGGAGCCCTTGGAGCTGCAGGTATACCCAGCTAATGAGCCGCCTGATGTAGGTGCTGGAAACTGAACTTGTGTCCTCTGCAAAAACAGCAAGCATTATTAACCACTGAGCTACATTTCTCAACTTTATTTTTTTTTTTTTTTCCGAGACAGGGTTTCTCTGTTTTAACAGCTCTGGCTGTCCTGGACTCGCTTTGTAGACCAGGCTGGCCTCGAACTCGCAAAGATCCACCTGCCTCTGCCTCCCAAGTGCTGGGATTAAAGGCGTGCGCCACCACCGCCCGGCTCATTTCTCAACTTTAGAATGCTGATTTTAGAAAACAACTCTGCGGCAGCCGTGGTGGCACACACCTTTAATCGCAGCACTTGGGAGGCACAAGCAGGCAGATCTCTGTGAGTTCAAGTCCAGCCTGGTCTACAAAGTGAGTCCAGAACAGCCAAGCATACACAGAGAGACCCTGTCTCGAAAAAAACCAAAAAAGAAAAAAGAAAAGAAAACAACTCTGCATGTGCTAGAGAATATGGCATGCTTGTTAGAGGAGGCTGGCCTTTAAGCTGCCAGTTTTCCTTTCCTGGCAGATTTTACTGTAAACTGACTAGTTGTTCCAAAAGATCTATAAAATTTTTGTAAAACACTGGCCGTGGTGGCATATGCCTTTAATCCCAGCACTCGGGAGGCAGAGGCAGGCAGATCTCTGTGAGTTCAAGGCCAGCCTGGGCTACAAAGCAAGTCCAGAACAGCCAAGGCTATTATACAGAGAAATCCCCTCTCTAAAAACAAGTGAAAATTTGTAAAACTCCCAGACCAGCCAGGTGTGGTGGTACACGCCTTTAATCCCAGCACTTGGGAGGCAGAGGCAGGTGGATCTCTGTGAGTTCAAGGCCAGCCTGGTCTACAGAGTGAGTCCAGGACAGCCAGGCTGTTAGAGAAACCCTGTCTCGGAAAAAAAACCTCCCAGACCACATGACATATCAGTTCCTCAGAATTCTCAAGACACTGTTACTAAATGTCCTGTGGATCTAGACCACTTAGTTGCTTCTCATATGATGTTTGGACTAGGATGGCTGAAAGAGTGGGGATTTCACAGTGATAGCGTAGCATTATCAGCTGGCTGCCCGGTAGATATGAGGTTGATAGGTGCTACTCAGAGCTCTTACGTAATGGAAAACATTGCTTTGCTTTGATCTCACAGACTGAAAGGGTTGCCATCACATAGACCAGAGGCCTCCAGAGAGAGTAGCACTGCTTTGGCTCCTGTAAGGTTCTCTGTTTAGAATTTAAACTTGATACAACTTCAATTTGTGCTCATTAAGTGAAGGCTTTATAAAGACACCTGTGCAAAGGAAGCAGCCTGCTCCCCCACCCATTTTTTTGTTGGTTTGTTTTTTTATTTTGAAGGAGAGTTTGAAGCCTTACACTTTGCAAAAGTCCTGACTAAGTTGGGTATGCTTCCACACTGGGGAGACTGACTCTCCTGTGTGTGATTTATTTGCAGACAGCCACGGAACACTCCAGCCACCATTGGAATCAGGACTCTGAAGGCAGCTTTCAAAGCTCTGTCTACTGCACAAGACTCAGAGGCAGCTTTTGCAAAACTGGACCAGAAAGATCTGGTACTTCCTAATCTAGCATCCCCATCATCACCAACCCACAAAAACAAGAGACCCAGGAAAGATGAAAATGAAAGCTCAGCTCCTGCTGAGGGTGAGGGAGGCTCAGAACTACAGGCCAAGAACAATCGCATGACAATAAGCAGATTGGTTTTGGAGGAGGACAGCCAGAGTACTGAGCCCAGCCCAGGCCTCAACTCCTCCCCGGAGGCCATGTCAGCATCACCATCCAAGCCCAGAGCTCTCAACCAACCCCACACAGGGGAGAAGAATCCCAAGTATGAAGACCTTCTTTGTAGCAGTTTTGGGGCTGGTTGGCGGGCCTGGTTGGGCCTGGTTTTACTTCCGTGAATGAAGTAACCTTCAGCTAAGTTACTCCACCAAGTCTTGATCAGACTGCTAGAATGAGACTGGAGCAGGGAGTGACAATGTAGCAGTCCCTGCCAGTTCCCAAGCCCCACTGTAGTCTGCACAACACTACCTTAGAGCATGAGTAAATCAGGAGGGTTTCTGAGCCTTCTGCCGGCCATCTGAGTGCCTCAGTGACTAAATATTAGTCTTATTTCTGAAATTTGTCTGAGTTGGGCCTCATTATACTTGATTTTTATGAAAGACCAGTAAGTACTTAGTTTTGTACCTTTCTTGAGCATTTCAGACTCAGAAATTCAGTAAAGATTTCCTAAATCTTCCATGTTTTGCTAGCTGTGGGGCAGTGGTTAGAATACATTAATTCTATTAATTTTATTCCCCATTGTGACTCCAAACCCAGGTTTTGAGTTTGGCTGCCCTTTGTGGCCTGCGTAGATCCACCCTTGCAGGCACTGGTTTGCTTGCTCTCTCTTTTCTCCTGCTGTACATTTACTTCCTCTCATTCCCACAGTGGACTGTCATTCCCCCATCTTTGCCTGTCAGAATTCCATTGGTGCTTCAAAGAAACTTAAGTGTTTTCTGGGCTCAAGCACTTCCATATGTCATCTTAGGGAATCTCCAGTGCTCGCTACATGTGATGGTGTTAGCCCTATTGTTAGATGAGGAAGGCTCAGAAAAGTTCCTAGCTCACCTGATGTCACACGGCTGAAAGTAGCAAACGTGGGCTTTTGGGTCTTAAGCTACATAATGTTGACACTGCAGCTGGGGCCACATCCACAGCTACCTCTTGAGATTCTTAGCTCCTCTACGAACTCTTGTATGGCTGTTACTGCTGTAAGTCATCTATCTGCCTCACTGACTTCCCGAGGCCATTGCCATCTCTACACACTGCTGTGTGTTGTGATTGTCTGGAGACCCTGTTCTGACCTGCAGTGCGAATGGCCATGGCATGTGGCAACATGGCTTCCCTGGGCACAGATCAGCACTATGTGGACCACTCTTGCATTCAGAAACAAGTCACTGGCAGCTCTACACACCTCACTTGATGCATGATCTGTTTATTCCTCACAGAAAACCTGTGAAGTGTAGATACTGCTCCAATGAGCAGATGAAGAAACAAGAGCATGCAGGGTACCAGTAGGATTGCAAATGGGACTTTGCAAAGGTGGCAGATACACCAAATGCTGTCATATGTCCAGGGCATAAAGTATGATGGGTACTCTGTACCAAGAGTTGACAAAAATCCACCTGGCACTGTTCAGATGTGGCTGTCATTAGTGGGACATAGCCACATTCAGCAGTAAGGACCTGCCCATGGCTGCTGCAGTGCTCTGGCTATGAAACAAGTAGGTGACAGAGAAGGCAAGGCTTGCAACACTGAAAACACTGTCCAGCGAGCCCAGCTTGAGGAAGTGTGGGAGACTTCCTGAGCCTGCTTATATAAGTCTTGGGTGGACTGCATCCTGTAGATGAATAAATGTTGGGCAGGCCTTGAAAGAGTAGGTAGGTAGCAAGCGTATTATAGGGAAGAATTCTGGCAGTATTGCTGCTTGTCTGTGGCCATGGAAAACCCGGTGTTAGTAACCAACCATTGGGAGAATACAGCACAGGGGAACAGCAGGAATGGGGTGTTGGGCCAGATCTTGAGTACATTGTAGTTAAGCAGACAGTTTCTCAAACTGCGAGGGTTATAGTTAACAGACTTCTTTTTTTTTTTTTTTGGTTTTTCGAGACAGGGTTTCTCTGTGTATCCTTGGCTGTCCTGGACTCACTTTGTAGACCAGGCTGGCCTCGAACTCACAAAGATCCGCCTGCCTCTGCCTCCCAAGTGCTGGGATTAAAGGCGTGCGCCACCACCGCCCGGCTCAGACTTCTTTTAAGGTGCATGTTCCCAGGCCTATGAGGCACCACTGAGAGCAGGGTGTGAAGCTGGTGGAAGCTGTAAGTAAGCAGGAAAGGCAGTTAGGGGAACTGCCTGAAAGGCAAGGCCCTGATACCTAGATTTTTATATCTCCCACAGCACCTTGTACATGGTAGATATTTGCTAAGGGTTTATTGATCAAGTAAAAAGGATTCTTAGACCTTGTGTTTAAGGGATGACATCCCCTAAATGTAGGCCAGCAGAGGGTTACATTTTGTTCATTTGGAGAGAGGGGAGGGACCAAAACCTCAAGGACAAAACCCAGCAGCCACAGGCTGGTTGACAAGCCCCTGCTAGATTAGAGTTTGTGAAATTTAACCAGTGAGGAACATAAGGATCCAAAACTGGCCTGACTAGTCCCGGACCACACAGCCACCTGATAGTACTGTTCTCAGTCTCTTCCACATGGGCGAATCAACAGCGGCAGTCAGCAGGACTCTGTACATGATTCCCCTGGCAATCCCTACTGAAACACCTGTGCCCAGGGCAGTGCTAAGAGTACAGGAAACTAACCACCTGCCTTTGAGGACTGCAGGAGACAGAACAGCAGCAGCTCAGGGGAAATGGTGGCCAGCAGGGAACCAAGATTCAAACTGACTTCTTGTCAGGATTGGAGGAGTAGAGAATTTAGTAACCTAGCTGTCGCCTGCCTCTTTGTAAATAGTGATCCACAGTAAAACTGAAAAAAGACTGCTTGTAAATGTTTGTCATTCTGTTCAAGTAAATCACTCTCAAGATCTAATGGAAATTAAGCACAGCACACATTGTCATCAGTCTGTCTCAGCTACTTGGTTAAGTAATTTCCTAAGAAAACCACAAGGAGAGGGGGTGCTCAACTAATTTGTTATTATAAGCTGGGGTCTAACTAGCTCTATAAGGCCTCAAACTGACAGACAGGAGCAGAGTCCTGTATAGGGCTCAGTAGCTTCAGGCTGGGGATGCCGCTTGCTTTGTAGAGTGCTTGCCTAGCATGCATGAAGCCCTTGGTTTGTCCTCAGTACCACAAAAGGCCTAGTGGCACATGCCTGTCAGAGTAGAGGTAGGAGGATGGAAAGACAAGATCTATGATGATGTAGTGCAGTCAAGGCCAGCCTGGACAACAGAACCTTGTCACAAAGGAAAAAGGGGAAACAATTGGCTTTTATGGTATTTAAAGACCTGTAAGCTTCCTGAGACAGGAACGGACTCCTAGGCAGAAGTAATAACTCATGAGCAAAGCA
The DNA here is from genome assembly GCA_907164525.1 of Lophiomys imhausi. NCBI lineage: Eukaryota > Metazoa > Chordata > Mammalia > Rodentia > Muridae > Lophiomys > Lophiomys imhausi. The sequence goes on along the minus strand of CAJQZJ010000896.1, from coordinate 3,129,024 downwards.
GCCTGAGTTGCTGTAGGTCAGTGATTCTCAACCTGTAGGTCTCCACCCCTTGAAAGTTGAATGACCCTTTCGCAGGGTCGCATATCAGATGTCTACTTTATGGTTCATAACAGTAACAAGATTATAGTTATAAAGTAGCAACAAAAATTATGGTCGGGGCTCAGCACAACATAAACTGTATTAAAGGGTCACAGCATTAGGAAGCTTGAGGAGCCCACTGCTGTAGGAAGTGGTAGACAAAATGGCCTGGATTCATAGACATAGAGGACAAGTGTGCTGATTTTGTTGTTTAGCCTAGCATTTGTATTTCAGGCTGACTTTGAACTTGTGGTCTTCCCATGTGAGTCTCCCATGCACTGTCATTACAGTTATGGGCTCCTGTGCCCAGTCGATACACTTACAATGTTGACTTTGAGGGGAGAAAAGGCTGCTGCAATACTGACGAAAGGTATATAGAGCTTAACTGTAAGAACAGGGAGAGTGAGTACCAAAGTAAATACAGGAGCAGAGCCTGGCCCTGAAGGAGAGGGAAGAGCTTGTAGCTTCTAAGTCAGAGAAATGCTGAGACAGTTGAAGGAGCCCAAACAAGCGTTCCTGTAATCCCAACACTGAGAAAGGCGATAGAGGAGGATGGAGAGCTCTAGGCCAGCACGTGCCCAGAGTACAGCCCTATCTAAAACAAAACTAACAAGCGAGGAAATTAATGCTGAGGGACATTGCCCACTTGTTACTAGGCCTGCAGCCTGGGACGTGTTCGTGTGTGGAGATGCATGGCTACCCAGGACAAATGACAGTGAGTTCATGTGTGCTGAAGGTGAGCCAAGTTCAGAGTCTGGTCTGAAGGGAGTGTCTCATGGCTCATCTTCATTGCTCTCCCCAGAGTATCCAGAGGCAAGTGGAACGGCCCTAACGGGCTTGAAGAAAAAGAAGTATGGGTGGAAGAGGACCAGCTATTTGAAGTTCAGGGTAAGCCCCAGGTTCTTCATGCCCTCTTGTGGATGTTTGCTGACATGTGATGCATGTTACTGTCATGTTCATGTTCCAGAATCATCTGCCTCCCCGTTACACAGCTGAGTAAGTCTCAGATCCCATTTTGAATCAGATTGTTTTGTTTTGTTGCAATCAGGGTCTTGCTGTGTAGCCCAGGCTGGGTCTTATTTTGGGGATCTTCCTGCCTCAGCCTCCCAGGCGCTGGGATTACAGGTGTGGACACACCTCTGGCTCCCTGGTTTCTTTTTCCTTTTGTTTGTTTGTTTGTTTTCTTGGTGGCATGATAGTGGTGAGACAGGTCTCATGTAGTGCAGTCTGGCCTTGAACTTCTGAACCTCATGCCTACACTTCCAAACTTCTGGGATCATAGGCATCCACTGTCATACCTACTTTTTCCTTTTTATTTATTTATTGTTCAGGGTGGAAAGGTAGCATCTATGCATGTAGGAGTCAGGACAACTTGTAGGGATGTGTTTTCTGTTGCCATGTAGGTCTTGGGGATCGAATTCTGTTCTCAGACTTGGCAGCAGATGCCTTTACCATCTCCCTGGCCCCTGTATTTCTTAAATAAAAGACTCTTTGTGTATGTGTGTTAAGCTACATCCCCAGTCAAAGTGGGGAAAAAAAAAATCTCTTAGCAGTTTCTGTACACATATGTATAGGATAGGGAATTTCACTTCTCTGTAAAAAGCTCTTAACATCTGCACCTAAGATCTTTCCCACTGAATATTTTGCTTTTTTTTATTTTTCTTTCTTTATTTTTGAGACAGGGTTTCCTGTGTAGCCCTGGCTATCCCGGATTTGCTTTGTAGACCAGGCTGGACTGGAACTCACAGAGATCTACCTGCCTCTGCCTCCCAAGTGCTGGGATTAAAGGCTTCCAGCTACTTAAAAAAAATGTTTTTAAATAACTTTATAATAGAGACTGGACATGGTGACACATGCCTTTAATCTGAGCACTCCTATGGCAGAAAAAGGAGGTTCTCTGAGTTCAGACAAGTTCAAGACTATGTAGTGAGACCCTGTCTCAGAAAAAAAGAAAAGAGTGCTTGTTTCGGCAGCACATATACTAAAATTGGAAAAAGAAAAAAAAAAAGAAAAGAAAAAGTAAATTACATTTATTTGTGTACACACGTGTGGATTGTGTATGGAGGTCAGAGGACAACTTGGGGGAGTCAGTTTTCTTCCACCATGTGGGTCCTGGGGATTGAACCCAGGTAGACAGACTTGGTCACATGAATTCTCACCCACTGAGCTATCTGAACAGCCCCCAAGTATTTTAAATTCTTAGCAAAAAAACAATAAAGTGATAATTTCAGAACAGTGGTTATCAAGGGTTGTAAATCAGAGATTATATATGTGATCTTTGCACATATGTAGTAAATCTTTTTTTTTTTTTTCGAGACAGGGTTTCCCTGTGTTGCCATGGCTGTCCTGGACTCACTCTGTAGACCAGGCTGGCCTCAAACTTGCAAAGATCCGCCTTCCTCTGCCTCCCAAGTGCTGGGATTAAAGGCGTGCGTCCCCACCGCCCGGCTTAGTAAATCTTTTTAAGATTTTATTTTTCATTATGTATATGTGTGTGGGCCTGTGCCAGTGCCCATGGAATTCAGAAGAGTGTCAGCTCCCCCAGGGTTAGAGTTAGAAATGACTGACAGCTGCCTGATGTAGGGACTGGAAACCAAACTTGAGTCTCAAAGATATAAACCATCTCTCCAGCCCTACATTTTTGAGATTTTGGCCATGGAATTTAGCCCCTTGTGCATGCTAGGAAAACACACTTCAGTGGATTTAGAAAATGATGGTTTTGGTAAAGACCTTGAAGTCTTGTCATTGATCAGAATTTATTAAAGCTGGGCAGTGGTGGCCTACCCCTTCTAGTTCCAGCACTAGGGAGGCAAAGCCAGGCCGATCTGTGAGTTTGAGGCCAGCCTGGTTTACAGAGTGAATTCCAGGACAGTCAGGGCTACACAGAGAAACCCTGTATTGAAAAAACTCAAACAAAATATATCCAAAGACTGTTTGTAAAGCATTTCTTTGTACAGGTTTTCAGAGCTGAGGTGACTGCAAACCAAAACCAGAAGGAACTTACCTTTTAGTGATGTCCTTTTTATTCTCAACATTAGTGAAATTTGGATTTTGCTGTTCTGGGGATCAAACTCAGCCTTTTCAAGCTAGACAGCCACTGTACCGCTGAGCTGCATCCGCAGCCCTCAGTGCTTCTGAGATGTAAAGCAAGTTCTCTGTCAGGGACACTCAGCTTCCTTCATGTGAACTCTAAACTGCATGTACTTCTCATGTTTTCAACAGCACCAGGTGAAGACAAGTCATCCAGTTTAACAAGAAAGCAGGTAATTTAAAACTTTTAAAAACTTTATGTGTGGCCGGGCAGTGGTGGCGCACGCCTTTAATCCCAGCACTTGGGAGGCAGAGGCAGGCGGATCTTTGTGAGTTCGAGGCCAGCCTGGTCTACAAAGTGAGTCCAGGACAGCCAAGGATACACAGAGAAACCCTGTCTCGAAAAAACCAAAAAAAAAAAAAAAAACTTTATGTGTGGATGCTTTGCCTACACATAAGATTTTATTTTTGATTATATATATGTAGGCTTCTGCATGTGACTACAGTGCCCACAGAATCCAAAAAAGCAAGCATGTCAGGTCCCCCAAAATTGGAGTTACAGGTGACTGCCCACACCTGATAATGGTGCTGCACACAGGAACTGGGTATATCTGTGCACCATGAGTGTGCAGTGCCCCATGAAGCCAGAAGAGGGCATCAGATCACCAGGAACTGAATTACAGATGGTTGTGGGCTGCCATGTGGGTGCTGGGAATGGAGCCAGGTCCCCTAGAAAGACAGTCAGTTCTCCCTCTAACTGCTGTGTCATCCCTCCAGCCCTTACCTCTTTTCTGATGTGAATTTTATAAGAACTGCTAAAACAAGTCCCCCTTCTCAGGCAAAGATTACCCATGCACCTGGTAAAAATACCTTTTAAGACAGTTCAAAATCCAAATACTGGATTTTGTTGTTGTGTTTTTGGTGCTAGGGATAAACCCAGGTCCTCTCATGCCTGTTGAGCAGTGTGCTGCTGAGCTGCACCCTAGTCCTTTCAACTCTCCTTTTAAGTTTCAGGGTTTTGGGGCTGGAGAGATGGCTCAGCGGTTAGGGGCACTGATTGCTCTTCCAAAGGACCCGGGTTCAAATCCCAGCACCACATGGCAGTTCACAGCTGTCTGTAATGGCCGGGCGTGGTGGCACAAGCCTTTACTCCCAGCACTCAGGAGATAGAGGCAAGTGGATCTCTGTGAGTTCAAGGCCAGGCTGGTCTATAAAGTGAGTTTAGGACAGCCAGGGCTACACAGAGAAACCCTGTCTTGAAAAACCAAAAAAAAAAAAAAAAGTTTCAGGGGATTTTGTTTGTTTCTTACTTTTTTTTAAAAAAAATTATTTATTTATTATGTATAGTGTTCTGTCTGCAGGTATACCTGCAGGCCAGAAGAGGGCACCAGATTTCATTATGGATGGTTGTGAGCCACCATGTAGTTCCTGGGAATTGAAATCAGGACCTCTAGAAGAGCAGTCAGTGCTCTTAACCTCTGAGCTCTCTCCATGCTTCAGGGGGTTTTGTTGTTTTTTGTTTTGGTTTGGTTTTTTGGTTTTTCTTGACAGCATTTCTTTGTGGTTATCCTGGAACTCACTCGTAGACCAGGTTGGCCTTGAACTCATAGAGATCTACCTACCTCTGCCTCCCAAGTGCTGGGATTAAAGGCATGCGACACCATGCCCAGCCATTACAGACAGTTTCAAACTGCCATATGGTTGCTGGGATTTGAACCCGGGTCCTTTGGAAGAGCAGCCAGTGCTCTTAACCACTGAACCATCTCTCCAGTCCCCAGGTTTTTCTTTTAGTTTGTTGGGGTTTTTTTGTTTTTTGGTTTTTTACTTTTCTGGGTTTTTTTTTCTGTTTGTGTTTTGTCTGCATGTATGTCTGTATACTACAAGTGTACAGTGCCCCAGGAAGTCAGAAGAGGGCATCAGATCTCCTTAAACTAGAGTTTACAGATGGTTGTGATCCACCATGCAAGTGCAGGAAACCAAACCAGGATCCTCTGCAAGAGCAGGAAGTGCTCATAACCAGTGAGCCACCTCTCCAGCCCCACAGCCATGATTGTCAGTGAAAAATCACGTCAGAACATTGATGATTACTAACTATCCAGACCCACAGTGTTTGTTTGTTCTTTATACTGTTGTTTTATTTTTTTTTTTTTTTAGACAGTGTCTCTCTCTGTAACTCTGGCAATCCTTAAAACATAGATCCACTTGTCTCTGCCTCTGCTTTTGGGCTCAGAGTATGCTTATAGGATTTTTGAGTTTGATTTGATCAATATGTTGGAAAAGAGTTAAGTGGCAACAGGTTTTGACAAGTCGTTTGGTTCTCTTTTGCAGAAGTGGACCATAGAAGAAAGCGAGTGGGTGAAGGCTGGAGTGCAGAAGTATGGGGAAGGAAACTGGGCTGCCATCTCTAAAAGTTACCCCTTTATTAACCGCACAGCCGTGATGATTAAAGATCGCTGGCGGACCATGAAAAGACTTGGCATGAACTGAAAAAGGCTTTCATTTGCACAGGATTCTCAAGAGCATGGTTCTGAACAATAGCCCTGATGCTGTGGTGTCTCTCAGAAGCTAGGCTGAGATGAGAATTACGAGCAACCTCTTTGTGTACTGGGAAGTCCTGGGTACACTCCCACCACTGTTGTTAGAGATCGTGGAGCTAAAAAGCAAAGCCAGGTTTACCCCATGTCTGGGGCAGAGGTGACAGGCACACAGCTTGTACAGAGCCAGAATATCATTAGTGTTTCCCTTTAGTGGTTTGCTTTATTTGAATCCCCAGTAATCCATAGAATCTTCTAAGAAATGATGGAATCCATTAGGAGCACTTATGATCCCATGACCTGTTTTTTGAGACAGGATTTCTCTGTATAGCCTTGGCTGTCCTGGGACTCACTCTGTAGACCAGACTGGCCTTGAATTCACAGAGATCCGCCTGCGTCTGCCTCCCGAGTGCTGAGATTAAAGGGTGTGTCACCACACCCAGCTCCCATGACCTGTTAAAAGCAGCAGGGTGAGCATTATCTGGAACAAACTGAATCCTCGTTGAGTTTTAGCCTCTGACTCAAGTACAAAGGAACGCCATGTGCTGAGACCGATAAGAGACTTTTCAGTCCTTGTGGAATCAGATTCCTTTTAAAAAACTGTTTGGCCACTTGCATCATCATCAGGACCTGACTGTCCTGACATGGCTGTTCATGGATGCTGGGCTGCTCGGCAGGGTCCTCCTCCACACGTCTCATGTAAAGTGGTGACTGTAGATAAGCTTAGCCCCTTCCTCCCCTCTCGCAGCCCGCCCTTATGCTGGACCTTTAAAGCCTGACCATCAGTTGTTCAAAGCAATGCCTAACTCACCCTCTGTGAAAAGCTTGTTCCCACATTGCCCAAGTTGTGCTTTGCCCATGTCTCACACCGAGATCTGATAATGCCCTTCTCCTTTTGTGCTGTGTTGTGCTTGCGGTCTCTCAGACACCCTTAAAGACTGTCTTTTTAGCAAAAAAAACAAAAACAATTTAGTAAAGTGTTTTCTGTAATCTTTTTTTAAATATGAGAAGGAATTGTTCCTACTTGTAGCATTCTTCATTAAAGTCTTGCTTCTCTCAAATTTCCGCTGGTGAATTGCAGTGCAGTATGCATTCAGTTTGGGCAGCAGGATTTTAACAAGCTGTTGCAGGGTTGCTGTTGAGCTGATATGAAGCCACTTTGGAGTCCTTGGATGCCATGCCACACATGCTGTGGACATCTCTCAATTTGTCCCTTTCCCCACAAGTATCACTTTATCTCGGGACCGAATCCCTATTTTCTGTCTGCTGAGTGAGTGAAAGGTGAGTTTAGAGATGTGTGGGAGTTTCCATTTCATCTTCTGTAATTGACTGAAATGGGGAAAGGGCGGTTTTAGCACATGTCAGCCGTGACTGGCTTTTGACACTCCTTTGAAGGGTCAAAATGGACGCTTTGAAAGAGGAAGATGTTGCTGCTGTCCCTGCTGGTGCTCCTCTTCCTCTGCACTGGTGCTCCCCTGCGCTGGTGCTGGTTTGCTGGACTGCTGGATATCCTGACGACTGACATTGGTGTTGCCCCAAAGAACCAGATGACCCTATTCAGCAGGAAGTAGCTCAGAGACCTACGTCCCTTTCCCTTCTATCCTTTTTCTCCTGCATAGTGTTGGGGGGTTGGAAGGAATAAGGGTTGAAAGGGAGGTAGAGGGTTTTTTTTTTTTTTCAAACATTATTTATTATGTATACAGTATTTGCTCTACATATATTTCCCCGGGCATATCTCAATGTAGATGGTTGTGAGCCACCATGTGGTTGCTGGGAATTGAACTCAGAACCTCTGGAAGAGCAGCCAGTGCTCCTAACCTCTGAGCCATCTCTCCAGCCCCAGCTTTCTTGTTTTTAAAAAACTTTATTACTTTTCTATTGCTGTAAAATGTAAAACACCATGATGAAGGCAACTTATAGAAGAAAGTTTTATTTGGGCTTATGGTTCTAGAGGGATAAGGAATCCAGCATGGCAGGAAGATATTGCAGCAAGCAGCAGGCATGGCAACTGAAGCAGAAGCTGAGGAGTCACATCTTGAACTACAAGCACAAAGCAGAGAGAAGGAGCTGAACATAGTGGTGCATACCTTTAGTCCCCAGCACTTGGAAGGCAGAAACAGGTGAATCTGAATTTGAGGCCAGCCTGGTCTACAGAGTGAATTCCAGGATAGAGAGACCCAGTCTCAAAAAATTATTAATCATAATTTAATTAAAATGGAGAGAGAGAGAACAAAAACTAGAATAGGAGAGGCCCATCCCTAGTGGCATACTTCCTCTAGCAAGGCCACACTTTATAAACCTACCCAGTGTCACCAACTGGGAGCCAGGTATCCAAATGCCTGAGATTACTGGGAACATTTATTACTAAAACCACCACAGAATGCCTGAAATAAAAATGCTAAGACGCCCAGTGGCACCCAATACTTGGAAGGCTGAGGCAGCAGGATCACAGATACTAGAACATCTTGGGCTACACTGGGAGATCCTATTTCACCTGCCCCACCAAAAAAAAAAAAAAAAAACGAAAAGAAAACAGATGTTTGAATTTGGAAACCAACAGCTTGAGAAATTGTCTTAGAACATAAAGACTCCAGCTGTGCCAACTACTACTGTGGGACCATGAGCCACTTCGGTTTGCGTCTGTGTCCTCAATGCTGATATAGTGGATGACAGTATCTCCCTGTAGTGCTTTTTCTAAGAATGAGAGAAAATATTGGTAAAATTCTGAGCTCAGTACCTGTCACAGAGTCAGTGGATGTTGAAGTCATGCATAGGAGATTAAGGATTTGGATATATAATATAGTTTTAGGATTGGAATATATAATGGTTTTCAAGTGAACTTTGGACAGCTTTTCCCTCCTTGTGGGTGCCAAAGAAGTCATGAATAAAAGAAGAGAAGGAAAGTTCAAACTCTCTTTCCGAGGGTTTTGGAGAGCTTTAGATGAATGAGGTTAAAGTCAGCAGAAAGAGAGTTCTCAGTGGAACGGTAGACCACCTTCTTGTTCACTCTGACTTAATGTGGGTTTGTGTTGCTGTGACAAACACCATGACCGAGAGCAAGTTGGGGAGAAAGGGTTTGTTTGGCTTACACTCCACATCACTGTTCATCTTGGAAGAACATCAGAACAGGAACTCACACAGAGCGGGGTGCAGAGGCCATGGACAGATGCTGCTGATGAGCTTTTTCTCCTTTTTATTTTATTTTTTTGCTCTTCCTGTTTTCTTACAGAACCTAAGGCTGTCAGCCCATGGGTGGTCCCACCCACAATGGACTGGGCCCTCCCCCATCAATCACTAACCAAGAAAATCCCCTGCAGGTTTCCCTCTGATTTTATGGAGGCATTTTCTCAGTTGTGGCTGCCTCATTTCAGATGGGTTTAGCTTGTGTTAAGTTGACATAAAACTAGCCAGCATTTCTTCATATATTAAAACTTTTAGGTAGCTGGATGTTGAAGCAAATGTGTTTAATCTCAGCACTCAGAGGCAAGCAGATCTCTGAGTTCAAGACCAACCTGGAGGGCTGGAGACAGGCTCAATGGTTAAGAGCACTGGCTGCTCTTTTGGAGGTCCTCGGTGCCTGGAACTGAACCCACATGGCAGCTCGCAATCCTCTATAACTAGTCCCATGGGATCCAATGCCCTCTTCTGGTGTGCAAGATACATGCAGACAAAACACCAATATACATTAAAATAAATAAATCTTTGAAAAACAGTCTAGTCTACATAGGAAACCCTGCAGTGCACCCCTCCCCACCCCCAAAAAGAGAGAAAAATGTATTTTGTATGCATATATGCACTGTGCTTTGTTCTAGACCATGAAATCTGTTGGCCAGATGCTGACCTGGTGTGAATAGACAGTAAGTGGCACCTCGCCATTTGCCATAAGAGAGACCTCACCCCAACCAGCTTTTGTCAGTATGCACAATGGCTGAAAATTAACTTGCCACATATTTAATCTGCAAGAGGCAAGAACTGAGAAAACAGCACAAAGAATGGATGGAGAGCCCTCGTGATAAAGCACATTTCTTGCACCCATTAACTAGCTCTGGCATGCGACTTTCTTGAGGTGAAAGCAAAAATTTTCTGTGAGCCCACAGAGAGGGGGTGGGAGGGCTGCAGTGCATGGCACCTGTATTGTAGTATCTACCATGGCCCAAAATAGTCCTCACTGTGAGTGGTGGGGTTAATGATTAGCCGGATGCTTGTCAGACCTCCTTTCCACAGGACTGCATTCGAGCAGCTCACCTGTAGAAGAATCCACAGAAGGCAGCATGCTCCCTTTGGTCCTTGTGGCTGGGCTGGTGGTCCTGAACCTAGGGACTTCTGCTAGGAGCCAGGAGACAGAGCCCCTGCTTGACTCTGAGGACCAGCCACTCTTCCATGGAGGGGATCAACATGACTTTGCCATCGTGATCCAACCAGGAAACACAGAATGTTTCTGGCAATTTGCTGACCAGAAGGGTTACCTCTACTTCAGCTATGAGGTGCGTGGAGGCCCCTGGCCATATCTTTTATAAAGTGAGTCAGGCTTTACATAAAGCCAAGGTCTGGTTACCTACAATGCTGTGGCTGCCACTTGTGAATCAAATGGACCTTCAGTTAGAGGGAAACTTTGGATGAATAGCCAGCACCGGGGGCTAAAGCATATGGGTTGGTTTAGAACTGGAAGCTACAGAAGTATGCTCAAACCCCAGGGACAGAGCCATGCTTCTTCAGGAGACGCACCTTTCACCTTTCCTATGATTGGACTTAGCAGAAAAGACAATACGTGGGGCTGGAGAGATGACTCAGCGGTTAAGAGCACTGGCTGCTTTTCCAAAGGACCTGGGTTCAAATCCCAGCACCCACAGCTGTTTGTAATTGCTGGGCATGGTGGTGCTCGCCTTTAATCCCAGCACTAGGGGGTCAGAGGCAGGCGGATCTCTGTGAGTTCAAGGCCAGTCTGGTCTACAAAGTGAGTCCGGGACAGTCAAGGATACACAAAGAAACCCTGTCTGGAAAAACCTAAAAAATAAAAATAAGAAACCTGTTAACTTTTTTTTTCTTTTTACTTTTTTTTGTTGTTGTTGTTTTTTGGGTTTTTTTTTGTTTTTTTGAGACAGGGTTTCTCTGTGTAACAGCCCTGGCTGTCCTGGACTTGCTTTGTAGACCAGGCTGCCCTCGAACTCACAGAGATCTGCCTGCCTCTGCCTCCCAAGTGCTGGGATTAAAGGCGTGCGCCACCACGCCCGGCTTTCTTTTTACTTTTTGAGACAAGATCTCAATATATAGGCCTTGCTGGTGAGAATTTACAAGGTTCCTGCATTTCCCAAAGTGTGTGCTGCCACACCCAGCCATGACTTTCACATTTTGATTTACTTAGCAGTAAACTATTACTCTTACTCTACTGAACTGTAAGTTGGTATTTATTTTTTATTTTTATTTTTTGGTTTTTCCAGACAGGCTGGCCTCGAACACATAGAGATCGGCCTGCCTCTATCTCCCAAGTGCTGGGATTAAAGGCATGTGCCACCACCACACCAGGCACTTGGTATTTATTTTAAGTTAACTTACCAGTCTTTTTTTGTTTTTGTTTTTTGAGACAGGGTTTCTCTGTGTAGTCCTGGCTGTCCTGGACTCACTTTGTAGACCAGACTGACCTTGAACCTAGAGATCCACCTGCCTCTGCCTCCCGAGTGCTGGGATTAGAGTTATGCACCGCCACAGTCCGGCAATTTACCAGTCTTTTATGATTTATGTTATGCTAGACTAGAGCTGCTATTCAACTTACTGTGGACAAATGTCCATAGAGTGCTGCTTGCTTTGGACAGGGGACTCTCAAGCAGCAAGGTCACACCAGGGAGCTCAACAACCCCTACTTCAGCCAGAAACTCCCCAGGCAACTGGGAATGGCACTGACCCATACCTGCATGGCAGGAGACTTGCCTTCTTCCTCAGCAGGGGAACTGTTAGCATTGGAGTGACTCTGTCTTACATCCTCTGTGTGAGACACTGCAGAATGCTCAGCATTGATGACTCCCACAGCACCATTATGGTGGCAACTAGACAGCTAGAAGAGGGCTGGTGGGTGGTACCCTCAGACAGGGCTGCGTGGTGATGACTGTGGGTGGTGATGAAGTACGCATCTTTCTCTTTACTGGTGATGGAAGGTTCAACGCACTCTCGGGATGTCACATGACCGCCGTATTACTGCCACTGCGCATACTCCACAGGGTTTCCTTATTGACACTTCCCAGGATGTTCGGGGCCAGATTAACTTCGCTACACAAGAGACAGGTGTGTATTCATTTCCAAGGCTGTGATAATAACCACAAATTTCTATGAAATTGAGAAAAAAAAGTCTGCGCAGCACTTGGGAGGCAGAGGCAGGAGGATCTCTGTGAGTTTGAGGCCAGCCTGGTCTACAGAGTGAGCTCCAGGACAGTCAAGGCTGTTACATAGAGAAACCCTATTCTGAAAAATCAATAAATAAATAGGTGGATGTATGGATGGATGGATAGATAATAAAATTAAATTAAAAGAGAAAGAAACTCCAAACTTTCAGTCACTGAGCAGAACACTTTGTAGGGAATCACTCCAATTAGAACAGTTTTGTCCATAATATGTCAATTTTTCCTAGGTTGTTTCTCTCTCTCTCTCTCTCTCTCTCTCTCTCTCTCTCTCTCTCTCTCTCTCTTTGTGCTGGACATTAAAGGCGTGCACCACTACCTACTGCCGGCAATCTTTCCTAGTTTCAAATTCAGGATGTCACCCTCCACTTCTTTTTTTTTTTTTTTTTTTTTTTTGGTTTTTTGAGACAGGGTTTCTCTGTGTATCTCTGGCTGTCCTGGACTTGCTTTGTAGACCAGGCTGGCCTCGAACTCACAGAGATCCCCCTGCCTCTGCCTCCCGAATGCTGGGATCAAAGGTGTGCGCCACCACCGCCCGGCTCACCCTCCACTTCTAACAGTCTACAGAGAACAAGAAAACACACTATGTTTTTGCGGGGCTTGGTGGCACACACATTTAATCCCAGCACTGGGGAGGCAGAAGCAGGCAGGTATCTGTGAGTTTGAAGCCAGCCTGGTTGTCTGAATTACTTTTCTATTCCGGTGACAAAATGTTGTGACCAAGGTAACTTCGAAGAAAATGCATTTAACTGGGGGCTTGCTTACAGTTTCAGAGGGCGAGTCCCAACATCATGTTGCGGAACAAGGCGGCAGCAGGCATGGTGTTGGACCAGTAGCTGAGAGCTTACATCTGATCCACAACCATGAGGCATAGTGGCAGAGAGACTGGGCTTACTTTTGAAAACTCCAAGCCCACCTACAGGGACGTACTTCCCCTGACAAGGCCTCACCTCGTAATCCTTCCCAAAACAATTCTCCCAACTAGGGACCAAGCATTTAAATACATGAGTTAAGAGGCCATTGTCATTCAAACCACCACACTGGTCTTCATAGCTACAAAGTGAAACCCTAACTCAAAACAAAACAAAAAACAAAGTAGGAATTAGTGTTGGAAGAGAAAAACATTTTTGTATCTAGTATAGGAGTTATCATTTAGCAGAGTGTAATTATGAGTAACATTTAGTAAGTTGCTAGTAAAGGCAGTGCCCCTTTGTGTCAAAAATGGTCCTATGCCTAAATAAACAGGGGCAATAATAGCAATTTTGAAATCAGGGAACAAATTAAAAGTGGTAGTACAGAAGCCGGGCGGTGGTGGCGCACGCCTTTAATCCCAGCACTTGGGAGGCAGAGGCAGGCGGATCTTTCGGATCTTTGTGAGTTCGAGGCCAGCCTGGTCTACAAAGCGAGTCCAGGATGTCCAGAGATATTCAGAGAAACCCTGTCTCGAAAAACCAAAAAAAAAAAAAAAAGTGGTAGTACAAGCCGGGCAGTGGTGGCGCACGCCTTTAATCCCAGCACTTGGGAGGCAGAGGCAGGCGAATCTTTGTGAGTTCAAGGCCAGCCTGGTCTACAAAGTGAGTCCAGGACAGCCAAGGATACACAGAGAAACCCTGTCTCGAAAAACCAAAAAAAAAAAAAATTAAAAGTGGTAGTACATGACTATCATTCCAGCATTTCAAAGTCTGAGGCATGAGAATTCTGGGTTTAAGGCCAGAGTGAGCTACATAGTGATTCCTGGCCTCAAATTAAAAAATCAAACAAAGCCGGGCGGTGGTGGCGCACGCCTTTAATCCCAGCACTTGGGAGGCAGAGGCAGGCGGATCTTTGTGAGTTCGAGGCCAGCCTGGTCTACAAAGCGAGTCCAGGACAGCAAGAGATATTCAGAGAAACCCTGTCTCGAAAAACCAAAAAAAAAAAAAAATCAAACAAACTGGAGAACAGCTACACATCTAGGGGAACTGAAGATAGGGTGGGACACCAAAGACCTGCTAATGAGATCTAGGAAATCCCACAGGTTTTTATCAGCTTTGTCTAAAAAATGAGCAGAATCGCTTCAGTTCTGTACAAGTATATCTCAACTTTGGAGTCTTCTACGAGGGGCTGGAGATGGATCACAAACGGAATCCAAGAAAACAGCTGAACGACACTCTGGATGCGATTGAGGTAATGGGCTTGAGCATTCTTGGGGGTAGAGCCCAAAAGTGGGAGGACTCATGATAAACGCCAGTTAGGAGGGTAATGACATGCTGAGCCCAAGAGTTCTAGAATGCTCTGGTAGTGGCCTATACACATCATCTCAATGGGGTCCATCAGGAGTTCAGTCGTCCTTGGCTACACACTGAACTTGAGGCCAACCTGGGCTACATGGGAAGTAGCTCAGTAAGAGTGTTTACCACGACTGTGCAAGGCTGTTGTGTTAGGGTGCAAGGAGTCTTGTGGATCCGAGGCAATCCTTCTTACTACTGAGGTACATCCCAGGCCCCCACCCATACCTCCCAAGTTTAAAATTACTCCAGCACATTTTTTTCAAATACAGACCAAGGACCATTTATTATCAACCACTATAGCACTACGTATCTCAGAATCATGCGTGACATGACCTCGGTAACTTAGCTGAGGGCAGGTGAGACCCAAACAACAGGCAGAACAGCTTTCATTCTTTCTACAGGACAGTACACGAAAGGTCCAGAACAATGTTTTTCACATGTGGCGCTTCTACAACTTTGCCAGGATGAGAAAAGTGGCCGACTTTTTCCTTCTGCAGTCCAACTATGCCTATGTGAACTGGTGGTCCACAGCTCAGAGCCTCGCTATTGTCCTTTCCGGGGTCCTCCAGCTGTATTTCTTGAAGCGTCTTTTCACTGTCTCAACTAGTGATGCAAAGAAGCCAAGGTGCTAATATATAGTGTCTTTGAAAAAGCTTTCATCAAATCGCTTTCTAAAATTATTGGAGCGGGGGGAACGTTAGTTTAAACCCTTTTTGTTTGGTGTTCATCAATAAAGGCAAATGGCAGCAATAAACTGAGTTCTGATGCTGATTATTCTAAAATATGTATTATGTGCTAAAACTAAAATAGCGTCTTTTGTTTTGAGACAGGGCTTCAGTATCTAGCCTTGGCGGGCCTAGAACTTGCTGCGTAGATCCAGTTGGCCTCAAACTCAGATTCACTTGCTTCTGCCCCTCACTGCTGGCAAGGTGTGCACCACCATCCCCAGCCTAAAATATCTTTCTCTCTACAGCCGTCCCTAAACTTCCACTGATTCCACTTAGAAGTTAACAGAACCCTGGAAGGGCTCTGAAGACGAGCTCACTTGACCGAGTGGCTGCTTGGCATTCAGCTTCGGCTTTGGTCCCTACCACCAGCTAATTCAGAGTGCTGATGCACAGGCCTGCACTCTAGCTAGCTCTTGAGGTGGAAGCATCGAGGTCAACCTCAGCCAGTTCAAGACCATTTCTCAAAATAAGTTAGAAAGCTCTGAAGGAAGAGTTGAAAGCAACGGGCAAAGTCAATTTTTGATAGAGTGTCTTTGAAAAAATTTTAACTACAGCTGGGTATGGTGGCGTACTCCTTTCACCCCTGCACTCAGGGGACAGAGGCAGGCAGATGGATCTCTGTCAGTTCAAGGCCAGCTTGGTCTACAAAGAGAGTCCAGGACAGCCAGGGCTGTTACACAGAGAAACCCTGTCTCGAAAACCAAAAAAAAAAAAAAAAAAAAAAAATTAATCCATTGTATAGGACTGTGAAGGTCAGGGTTCTATCTGCCTTGTCTCAGGGATATTGAACTCAATATCAGGCGTGTTGGCACACACCCTTATCCATTCTACCAGCTGGCCCACTGAGCTATCCTCATGGCCCTATAGTGCCCTTCAGTGGTTGAAGATATATTCATTTTTTTTTTTGGTTTTTCGAGACAGGGTTTCTCTGTTTAACAGCTCTGGCTGTCCTGGACTTGCTTTGTAGAGCAGGCTGGCCTCGAACTCGCAAAGATCCGCCTGCCTCTGCCTCCCAAGTGCTGGGATTAAAGGCGTGCGCCACCACCGCCCGGCTGGTTGAAGATATTTTAAAGGATACTACCTTTGGAAATAGGGTGTGGTGACACAGACCTCTAATATCATCACTTGAGAGGCTGACAGCCTGGGCTCTATAGTGTTTCAGACTAAGGTGAAACCCTGTCTCAAAAAATACAAATGTCAGCCAGGCATGGTGACGCACGCCTTTAATCCCAGCACTTGGGAGGCAGAGGCAGGCAGATCTCTGTGAGTTCGAGGCCAGCCTGCTCTACAAAGTGAGTCCAGGACAGCCAGGGCTGTTACACAAGAGAAACCCTGTCTTGAAACCCCCCTCCCAAAAAAATACAAATGTCTCCTGAACTGACAAAAACAGAGTATATTAAATTGTTTTGAGCAGGGCGTGGTGGCACACACCTTTAATCCCAGCACTTGGGAGGCGGAGACAACCTGATCTCTGTGAGTTCAAGGCCAGCCTGGTCTACAAAGTGAGTCCAGGACAGCTAAGGATACACAGAGAAACCCTGACTCAAAAAACTAAAAAAAAAAAAAAAAAAAAAAAATTTGTTTTGAGGCTGGTTGTGGTGGTACACAATTTTGATTCCAGAGCTCAGGAGGTAGAGGCAGGTGGATCTCTGAGTTCAAGGCCAGCCTGGTCTACAGAGTGAGTTGCCTGGACAATCAGGGCTACATAAAGAGACCCTCTCTCAAAAGAACCAAAACCAACCAAACAAAAAAACTGTTTTGAGATGGGTGGCAGTGTACCCATTTAATCTCAGCACTTCAGAGGAAGATGGATCTCTTTGAGTTCGACCTGGTCTACATAGCACGTTCCAAGTCTATTAGGGATACACAGTGAGATCCCGTTCCAGTTTAAAATAGTGCAACCCAGGTAAGGAATATGGCTCAGCAGTTAGGAGCATTATCTTTCAGAGGGCCAGTGCCAACACTGGGCAGCTCATAACTGCCTTTACCTCCAGTTCCAGGGACTCCAGCACTCTCTTCTGGCCTCTGAGGACACTGGTATCCAAGTGGAATATGCTCACATAGACACACACATATCATTTTTTTGAGACGGGGTATGCCTGTCTACATAATCCTCACCATCCTGGAACTCACTATGTAGACTACTGGCTTTGAATTCAGAGATCCACCTGCCTCTATCTCCTGTGTTCGGGATTAAAGTCATGTGCTACCATGCCTGGCACTCATACAACTTTAAAAATGGGCGCTGGAGAGGCAGCTCAATGGTTTAAGAGCACAGGCTGCTTTTGCAGAAGACCTGGTTTGGTTCCAAGCACACACATGGCAGCTCACATACATAACTTCTTCAGTTCAAGGGAAATCAAGACCTCTTGTGGCCTCCATGTCATGGTACAACATACAGACAACACACTCAAACACACTAAATAACTCTAAAAATTTTTTGTTTTTCAAGACAGGGTTTCTCTATGTAGAACTTGCTGTCCTAGACTCACTTTGTAGACCAGGCTAGCCTTGAACTCACAGAAATCCAACTGCCTCTGCAGTACTGAGATTAAAGGCATGCACCACCAACCCATTCAAACCTAAAATATTAAAACCCAGTTCATTATTTATTCCACATCTATTTGTCAAATCTGTCAGATCCTGTGTTGAATGCTTTACAACTGTTATTTTTAATTCTGAATACTACTATTGATGATTAGGGTGTTTCTTCAGTTTTGTGGGTTTGGTGTTTGTTCGTTAGGCTGGCCAGGATCTCCTTGTGTACAGCAGGCTGGCCTCAAACCCACAGAACTCCACCTGCCTTTGCCTCTCTGGTGCTGGAATAGAGATATGCACCACCATACTCAGCAGTTTCATGATTTTTTTTTCTTTTGGTTTGTTTTTCAAGCCAGAGTTTCTTTGTGTAGCCTGGCTATCCTGGAACTCACTCTGTAGACCAGGCTGGCCTTGAACTCAGAGATCCACATGCCTCTACCTTCTGAGTGCTGAGATTAAAGGTGTGCCACCTCAACCAACATGTTTTTTTTCTTTTCTTTTTCTTTCTTTTTTTTTTTTTTTTTTTTGAGACAGGGTTTCTCTGTATAGCCCTGGCGGTCCTGGACTCACTCTGTAGACCAGGCTGGGCTTGAACTTGCAGAGATCTGCCTGCCTCTACCTCCCGAGTGCTGGGATTAAAGGTGTGTGCCACCATGCCCGGCCTTTTTTTTTTTTTCTTTTAAAAAGGAAGAAAATGAAGCTAATCTAAGCGGAGTAACTTGTCCAATACCACACACCACAAAGAAAAATAGCAGAGTTTCATCCATTATTTTTATTAAATTCCATCTGTAAAACCACAGGCATGGCCTACTGTCCTTATATGTCTGCTTCTATCTTTAATGATATAATAAACAATAGAAGTCCATCATGCTATCATGAGCATGGAAAACAGTGTTATCACAGATAACAATAAAATTACTCCTGTCTTCAGTGCAGTAACTTAGAGACCTGTTACTCAGAACAAGCCTTCTGATTCAAACAGAGATGATGCAGACTCAGAATAGAAACATGTTGTTCACTCACACACACTTGAAAGGGTTTGTTTTGTTTTAGATTTTTTTTTTTTTTTTGGTTTTTCGAGACAGGGTTTCTCTGTATATCCTTTAGCTGTCCTGGACTCACTCTGTAGACCAGGCTGGCCTCGAACTCACAGAGATCCGCCTGCCTCTGCCTCCCGAGTACTGGGATTAAAGGCGTGTGCCACCATGCCCGGCTTTGTTTTAGATTTTTGAGACAGGGTCTTACAATGTAGCCCAGACTAGCCTTGAATTTGTCAAGTAGTCTGAGCGGGTCTTATACTTGTGATCCACCGGCTTTTGCCTATGGAGGGCCTGAAACCCTCCATATTTTTGAGTCACTTTTGTTGAGTAAGAATCCAAGCTGAGCTGGGTGGGGCCGTGTAGGCCTTTAATCCCAGCACTCGGGAGGCAGACGCAGGTGGATCTCTGTGAGTTCAAGGCCAGCCTGGTCTACAAAGTGAGTCCAGGACAGCCAGGGCTACACAGAGAAATCCTGTGTCAAAAAAAGAAAGAAAGGCCGGGCGGTGGTGGCGCACGCCTTTAATCCCAGCACTTGGGAGGCAGAGGCAGGCGGATCTTTGTGAGTTCGAGGCCAGCCTGGTCTACAAAGCGAGTCCAGGACAGCCAGAGATATTCAGAGAAACCCTGTCTCGAAAAA
>CAJQZJ010000896.1:3071850-3109683 GCA_907164525.1 Lophiomys imhausi | reverse complement strand
AGAGAGAGAGAGAGAGAGAGAGAAGGAAGGAAGGAAGGAAGGAAAGAAGGAAAGAAAAGAATCCAAGCTGCATTTCATGATGATGTCTGCACACACAGGAACAATGCCAAGTCCTCTCACACAGCAAAATGTTCTCGGGATGACCATCCTAAGTTAATGTCTCTTCATGCCGTACATATTCCCCAATGTCTGCTTGATGAAACACCACAATAGCCATGGGGTCCACTTTCTTGCAATCTTGGGTAGACTTTGCTGCCACCCCAAAACCCTGGAATTGAAGGAAAAGACACTAATTCACTCATTTACAAAAAACAAAAACTACATTACAACAGTTGAATTTTTGAGGAAATTCAAAGCGTGCTGAGAAGTGAGTCTCACAGGCGCAGAGACTAAAACTACATCCTTTTCAGTGGGTACTTGGTATTTGTGATGGCCGCCATCCCTACTCACCAAAGGGACATCTGCCATGGAATAAACCACTACTCCCTGGTACTGAGAAGTGTTTTCAGTAATTCGACCCAGACCAGATTTCAACACGTGGTTTCCATACAAGAAGGACTGCTCTGCTCCAGGCTTTATCCACACTTTATACTGAAAGAGTTAAAAGACCAAGAGACAAAAAAGTTAGTTATATCCCTTTAGGTAGATTAGCAGCTTCTTTTGTGCTTAAGGAGAGGTGGGGAAACAGACATGTTCCCTTTGAGCTGTTTGGACCCTGATCTTTTCATCTTGCCATGGAGTCCCTTCCTCAGCTCTACAGCTCAACACCACAAGCAACTGACATAACAGAGAGCTTAGCATTTATTCTGGACCCCAGGACCACCCTCCCACAACCACTTGCCTCTGGTTTCTGATATCCGGCTGACTCTGTGAGGGTCTCTCTGCTTCCTATAGATAAGCAGGCTATGCAGCTCCACAGCACTCTCAGCCCACATTCCTTCCTAAGCATGTCCAGCAGCAATACCTACAAACATCACCTTGTGCTGACACCGTCAGAAACTGGAGAGATGGCTCAGTGGTCAGGTCCTGAGTTCAAATCCCAGCAACCACCTGGTGGCTCACAACCATCTACAATGGGATCTGATTCCCCCTTCTTGCATGTAAGGTGTGCATGCAGATAGAGCACTCATATACATAAAAAGTAAATAAATCTTAAAGAACAAAAACGGAGAAACCAGTCCCACATACCTTGGCATAGGGTGCAAGGTAATCGAGCGCTGTAACGTGCAACCGGAACTTGTGGGTCTTTGTAAACTTTCCAAAACACGTCCCCAGTGACACTAGCTTATCCCCGGAGATGTTGGCGGCCAGCTTCAGGATCATCTCACTACAGGGGCGAGGGAGGAAGGTACCTGGTGACGGCCACTGATGGACGCAGGCCTCCAGCCCGGTACACGGTCAACACCAAGCCCTATCTCACCTCACATAGTACACTCGGTCGTTGTGCAGCCGGAAACAGTAGGTGCCGTCGGGCCTGTCCACCAGGAGCTGTAGATTCTCCCCGATGCTGGCGGTAAAAAGAAGACTGGAAGCTGAGCCAGAACCGTCCCGCCCCAGTGCCGCGTCCCCAATCCCCGCACGCCCGCCCCTCACCCGCCTCTCAGGTTCTTACTATTTGGCAATCTTCTCAAACATAACCCGGGTCTCTTCTTCAGTCAAAGGCCTCATTTTCCCACTACCTTGGCTCCCAGGACACTCGTGCCTGGAGAGCCGGAAGCGGAAATCACCTTATTTGCTTCCTGGCAACTCCAAAGCGTGCCTCTCTAGCCCAATTCTGAGTGTTCTTTGTGCTAGTGCCACCTACCTTGGAGGACCTCTCGGTCCAGAAAGCTGGCTAGGTGAGAAACCATAGAGACAGGAAATGTTTTCCAGCTGTTTCCGGTTCCGAGCGGAAACCAGCGCCCTCACGCGGGCCTGGAGAGGAAGTGATCGTGCTGTGGGGGAATGGCGGCTGCGATCTCTCTCAGGCCCTCCTCTGCCCTTTCGGCCACGACAGCCACAGCAGCTGCGCGGGGGAGGTGGAAGATGAAGGACTCCTGGCGTCGCTGTTCCGCGACCGCTTCCCCGAGGCCCAGTGGCGCGAGAAACCTGACGTGGGCCGCTACCTCCGGGAGCTGAGCGGCTCAGGGCTGGACCGGCTGCGACGGGAGCCCGAGCGCTTGGCGGAGGAGCGGGCCCAGCTGCTGCAGCAGACGCGCGACCTGGCCTTCGCCAATTACAAGACGTTCATTCGCGGTGCCGAGTGCACCGAGCGCATACACCGTCTCTTTGGCGACGTGGAGGCGTCCCTCGGTCGCCTGCTCGACCGGTTGCCCAGTTTTCAGCAGAGCTGCAGGTGCGGCTGGCCTAATGCTGACAGGCCGGTAACTGTAACAGAGACAGGATGCCAGACGTAGCTGACCCATACGTAGAACACAGAGCTCTCTCGTGATCGCCTTGTTAGTCCCCCTAAATCTCACAGCAGCCATCTAGGTAGGTATCGTCATTTCTATCTTGCAGACGAGGAAGTCGAAGTGAAGCGACTTGGCCAAGAACACAGCTAGTAAGTTTTCCAAGTCAGAACTGGAAACCAGGAGTCCCACACGCCTTTATAGGCTTTTATATTAAGTAATTAAACGCCAGCCAGTCTTGTTGGCACAAGCCTGTGATCCCAGCACTTGAATCGAAAGGTCGTCATCCTAGTTTGAGTATTGAGTTCAAGGCCAGCTTAAGCTACATGAGACTTTTTTTTTTTTTTTTTTTTTTTTAGTTTTTCAAGACAGGTTTTCTCTGTGTATCCTGGCTGTCCTGGACTCGCTTTGTAGACCAGGCTGGCCTCGAACTCACAGAGATCTGCCTGCCTCTGCCTCCCTAGTGCTGGGATTAAAGGTGTGCGCCACCACACCCGGCCATTACAGACAGCTGTGAACTGCCAAGTGGGTGCTGGGATTTGAACCCAGGTCCTTTGGAAGAACAGCCAGTGCTCTTAACCTCTGAGCCATCTCTCCAGCCCGACATGAGACATTTTATCAAAACAAACCAAACAAGAAAAATCTGTGCTCATTGGGTCCCACATAGTTCACGCTATAAATGTCAGCTTAATATATGTGTCTTTATAATTATGTATACACACCAGCTTGGGCTGGCAGCTCTCTGCTTCGAAACTTCTATTGGTAGGAAGCTGACAAGGAAATCCTATTTGAGATTATAGGTTGTCAAAAAGTATTTCTTTTTTGAGCTATATTGCCTTTCTAGATCCTCAATCTAATATCCTAGTTCTGCTATCCAGCCTTATATGATTCAAGTTAAGTTTTTCTTTAGAGACTTGGATATTTAAAACAGGTTTTGTACTCTCTATGCCTGGAAAGAGATTTCAGGACCTCATAAAGCCAGTTTTGGGAATTACAGTAGAGAAGCAGAAAAAGTTAAAGATGGAGAACAAAGGTTAAACAGCAGCATATAACATTAAGACCTGAGGCATCTTAGGACAAGAGAGTGGCTTGTAGGCTTTAGTGCTCTATTAGAAAAATATTAATAGCTATTTAAAAATGAGGGTCTGTGTACCATATGGGCCCAAGGAGGCCAGAAGAGGGTGTCAGATCCTCTGGGACTAGAGTTACAGGTGGTTATGAGCCACTAGATATGTGTGTTGGGACCTGAACCTGGAACCCCTGAAAGAGCCGTGATCACTGAGCCACCCTCCAGCCTCAGTAGTAGCTAGTAGGGATTTGTTTACTCTTTTTATACATTTACTTTGTGTCGAGTCCTGTGTGTGCTTCATGTCATCTAACCCGTCTCTAACTTTCACACCTTTTACTTTTTTTTTTTTAAGATTTATTTATTTTATGTGTGCTTGCTTTATCTGCATAAACATCTGCAACCAGAAGAGGGCATCAGATCACAGTTGTGGGTGGTTGGGAGCCACCATGTGGTTGCTGGGAATTGAACTCATGACCTCTGGAAGAGCAGCCAGTGCTCTTAACCACTGAGCCATCTCTCCAGCCCGTCCTCTTACTGTTTCACCAATGAAGAGACAGGTCCAGAGAAGCCAAGTACCTTGCCATAACTTAGTCCTTCATGAGACCTACAGCAATTCAGTTCCAAATGTGACAATCCATGAAGCACCATGCATTTATTTTTATTTTAATTTTTTCAAGTTACATCTCAATTACAATTTCTTCCCTACTCCCCCCTCCAGTCCCACCCTCCCATCCTTTTTCCCCTCACCCCTCCCATCCACTTCCTTTTTTTTTTTTCTAAATTTAAGGTATATCTTCTTTTTTTTTTTTTTTGGTTTTTCAAAACAGGGTTTCTCTGTGTATCCTTAGCTGTCCTGGACTCACTTTGTAGACCAGACTGGCCTTGAACTCACAGAGATCCACCTGCCTCTGCCTCTCAAGTGCTGGGATTAAAGGCGTGTACCACCACACCCCGCAATTACAGACAGCTGTGAACTGCCATGTGGTGCTGGGATTTGAACCCCAGTCCTTTGGAAGATCAGTCAGTGCTCTTAACCGCTGAGCCATCTCTCCAGCCCCGGTATATCTTTTTTTGAAACGTTTCTTAAACCTCGAATTAAATGTTTCCTCAAGCCTGGTGTGGTGACTGTATGCCCTTAATCCCAGTACTCGTGAGGCAGAGGCAGGCGGGTTTCTGTGAGTTGGAGGCCAGCCTGATCTACAGAGTGGGTTCCAGGACAGCTAGGGCTATTACACAGAGAAACCCTGTCTGTAACCCCCTCCAACCTCCCAAAAAAGTTTCCTCAAATATAATAGTTGTAGGTTTGAAGTGAGGATTTTGTTTGAGACAGGGTTGGCTGGTCTGGAACTCACTATATAGAACAAGATAGTCATGAACTCATATCTGCCTCTACCTAGGAAGGGCTGGGATCAAGGGGGGTACACCAGCACACCCAGCCCTATGTGAAGATTTTAAATAAGCCAGGTAAACCAGCCCAGTGTCCAGTAAGTGCTTGATAAATATCTACTGTGCAGAACAGTGAGGAAATGCATTTTCCTGATTGGTCCTAGGAACTTCGTGAAGGAAGCTGAGGAGATCAGCTCCAACCGCCGGATGAACACCCTGACTCTAAACCGGCACACAGAAGTCCTGGAGATTTTAGAGATCCCCCAGCTTATGGACACCTGTGTTCGAAACAGCTATTATGAAGAGGCCCTGGAGCTCGCAGCCTATGTACGGCGACTGGAAAGGAAATACTCCTCCATCCCTGTTATCCAGGTAGCCAACTTGCCTGGAGGGCCTTTAAGCTGATGATCTTGTAGTTATTAATTCTGTGATTGTGACTAAACTTTTAAGTAGAAACCTTTGCATTTAGGCAGAAACCAATTTCTGCCAGCCAGTTAAGCTAAACAGAAGATATTAGCTCATTCATTCAAAGATCATATGGGTCATGTGCCAGACACTGACTTAGGTACTGGGAATACCATGTGAACAAAGCATTCAAGGCCATGACTCTCATGAAATTTCTATTTTAGTGAATATCTGGTAATTAACAAGTAATAATATTGCAGATATTGGTAAGTGTCTGAAGAAATAAGCCAGAGAAAGCCAGGCAGACATGGTAGGGTATATCCGTAAACCCAGCACTTGGAAGGTAGAGACAGGAGGGTCAATCGAGTTTAAGACCAACCTTAGCTACTTAGTGAGTTTGAGGCCAGCTTGCTGAGCTATATGAGATTCTGTCTGGAAAACAAAACAAAACAAAAAACCAAAAACAAGCTGGCTGTGGTGGTGCACACCTTTAATCCCAACACTCAGGAGGCAGAGACAGATGGATCTCTGTGACTTCAAGGCCAGCCTGGTCTACAAAGCCAGTCCAGGGCTGCTACACAGAGAAACCCTGTCTCAAACAAACAAATAAAAAACCCCAAGATGAACCAGGGACTAGGGTAGAGGGCTGGCAAGGGTTACTAGAATGCTGCTTCGTAGCATTGTCAGGAAAAGCCTTTCCAATACCTTACTGATGAGAAAGAGCCAGGACTTGGAGAGCTGGGGAGACAGCAAAGCAAGAAGAGAAGCAAATCAGGGTAAGATGAGAAGAAATTGGAATGTTTTAGAGATCCCACAGTAGCCAGTGATACTGAACTGTAATGAGAAAGGCTGGGGTGTTAGGAAGCAGATGAAGCTAGAGAATCAGCAGGGCCTGTAGCCATGATGAATAGTGAGTAGTTTGTTGATTGGGATGGAAATCCTGGGAGGATGTTTGAGCAAGAGAACTAGTTGTGCAAGCAGATGTCTGTAAACCTGCAGGTGTCAGCTTTAGAAATCCACTTTCTATGTCAGAAAAGCTCTAAGAATGTTGGCTTCTACTGTCCAGGGTTAGTAGGATGGATTGCCAAGTATTTTTCTCAGAGTGTTAAGACGCAGTGTCTATTATCAGGGTATTGTGAATGAAGTGCGCCAGTCCATGCAGCTCATGCTAAGCCAGCTGATCCAGCAACTAAGGACCAACATCCAGCTCCCAGCCTGCCTGCGTGTCATTGGCTATCTTCGTCGAATGGATGTCTTCACTGAGGCTGAGCTGAGGGTGAAGTTTCTTCAGGCCCGGGATGCTTGGCTTCGCTCCATCCTGGCTGCCATCCCTAATGATGATCCTTATTTTCATATTACAAAAACCATTGAGGCCTGCCGGGTCCATCTCTTTGATATCATCACCCAGTACCGTGCCATCTTTTCAGATGACGACCCCTTGCTGCCACCTGCCATGGGCGAGCACACTGTGAATGAGGGTGCTATCTTCCATGGCTGGGTCCTGCAGAAAATCTCACAGTTCCTGCAAGCGCTAGAGACAGACCTTTACCGGGGTATAGGTGGCCGCTTGGACTCTCTGCTGGGCCAGTGCATGTACTTTGGGCTGTCCTTTAGCCGGGTGGGGGCTGATTTCCGGGGCCAGTTGGCTCCTGTTTTCCAGAGGGTGGCAATCAACACTTTCCAGAAAGCAGTTGAGGAAGCAGTGGAGAAATTCCAGGATGAGATGACTTCGTACACCCTCATCTCGGCTGCAGTCATCCTGGGCAGCAGTAACATGCCTGCTGCAGTACCATCCACACAACCAGGGACGCTGCAGCCACCAATGGTGCTCTTAGACTTCCCACCTCTTGCCTGCTTCCTCAACAACATTTTGGTTGCTTTCAATGATCTGCGTCTCTGCTGCCCTGTGGCCCTAGCACAGGATGTGACTGGGGCCTTGGAGGATGCTCTTGTCAAGGTGAGTAACTTTCTACTACTTTGGGCTGCCCTTGGTACCAGCCCATATAACCACGGTGCCTGCCGACTTAGCACCCTTTGTAGAGATGATTCTGGAAGAAGCTATGAAGTAGTGTACCTGTGACAATCATTCAACATGCTTAGTCTGTTGCTCGATACCAGGCTCCCATGAAGTAAGCAGCAGTTGCACATGTCATTTAGTATCTGTGAGCTATGAACCCAGGTACAGTGTCTCTGGGTCCTGTGTTCAGGGTCTCAGGCTCGTCGAGGTATCAACTTGTTCAGGCGTCTGTCAGAGTTAGAGCTCTGAGCTCCCTTAGCAGCTCATTCCAGTTGTCAGGTGCCATTCTATGCCATTGGAAAAGTTGCAGAACCGAGGCCCTTAGCTCCTAGTAGATAGAGGCTATTTGCCATAGGCAGCTCACAACATGGCTGTTCCTCAAGGTCAGCAGGAGAGCATCTCTCTTGTATTATGTCATGACAGTCCTCTACTGGAACTGGAAACCATCCCAGAACATACACATTCCACCAGTGAAATGACACAGGTGTGTCTACTGACCCCAGTGCTGAAATTGAACAATGAAATGCACTGTTTGGAATTAATAACTTTCCTTTTTGTTTGTTTTTTCAAGATAGGATTTCTCTGTATAGCCCTGGCTGTCACTCTGTAGACCAGGGTGGTTGTGGAAAGAGTTTCTTTCTTTTTTTTTTTTTTTTTTTTTTTTTTGGTTTTTGGGGACAGGGTTTCTCTGTAGAAATCAGAGGTGTGTACCACCACACCCAGTGAATTTTGTTTCTTAAAAAAACAAGTTATAGCCGGGCGTGGTGGCACACCAGGGATCTCTGAGTTCAAGGCCAACCTGGTCTACAAAGTGAGTCAAGGAGAGCCAAGGATACACAGAGAAACCTTGTTTTGAAAAACAAAAAAAAAAACAAAACAAAACAAGTTACAATATGAGAATGTTTTTGTTTAATCCCAGATGTGGGCTGCATCAGTTAGTCCACAGGTGTAAACTGGTAACTGTGCCTCATGAGTTAGCAGAGGTGTGGCTTAGCCAGCTGCAGCACATGAATTCTGAGGACTCAGGAGAGGGCATAAAAAGCTAGAGCGCAGGTTGGAGAGATGGCTCAGAGGTTAAGAGCACTGGTTGCTTTCTCAGAGGTCCTGAGTTCAATTCCCAGTAACCACATGGTGGCTCACAACCATCTATGATGAGATCTGGTCCCCTCTTTTGGCCTGCAGGCATACATGCAGACAGAATACTGTATATATAATAAAAAAATCTTTTTTTTTTTGTTTTTTGAGGCAGGGTTTCTCTGTGTAACTGCTCTGGCTGTCCTGGACTCGCTTTGTAGACCAGGCTGGCCTCGAACTCACAGAGATCCGCCTGCCTCTGCCTCCCAAGTGCTGGGATTAAAGGCGTGCGCCACCACCACCCGGCTAAAAAAATCCTTTAATAAAAAAAGAATTTACTAATGGCCTGGAGATGCTAAGAGCACTGGTTGCCCCTCCAGAGATCCTGAGTTCAATTCCTAGCAACCATGACCACATGGTGACTCACAAAAGCTAGAGCCCCAAGAAGTAGGAGGGTGCTCTGAAGAAGGAAAAGGCTGCTGCTCTCCCTGATGCTAGTGTTCCTCCAAGCCGCTACTCATTTGTCTTTGTGCTGTGCTTCCTGGTTTGTTGGTTTGACTGCTGGAAATCCTGACTATTGAGATTGGTGCTGCCCCAAAAGAACCTGATGACTCTAATCAGCAGGAAGTAGCTCAGAGAGAACTCCGTCCCTTCTCCCTCTAACCTTCCTCTCCCACCTAGTGTTGGGGGTTGGAAGGGAGGTAAGGTATTAAGTACAGTAAAATAAGTAGAGTGTATACTAAAACAGAAATAATATAAAGCCAGCCTTCAACAGATGATCTCTAAACTCAGAGATTGACCTGCTTCTGCCTCCTGAGTGCTGGGATCAGAGGTATGCACTACCATGCCTGGCTATGAATGAACTTTCTTCATGTTGCACGTTTGTGCTGCTCCACATAGTCAGCAGCAGTAGACTTCCTTTGTGTTTGATAGCATTCTTGTCTTGTAGGTAACCAAAACAATCCTGGCATTCCATCGGGCGGAAGAGGCTGCATTCAGCAGTGGGGAGCGTGAGACCTTTGTCCAGTTCTGCACTGCCTTCCTGGAAGACCTTGTTCCTTACCTCAGCCGCTGTCTGCAAGTCCTTTTCCCACCCGCTCAGATAGCCCAGACCTTAGGTAAGAGAAGCAAAGCTGTCCTTACTCATTGGTTGATTAATCAACTAATCAATTAATTATTGGGCTTTTTGAGACAGGGTTTCTCTGTGTGGCCCTGACTGCCCATGAACTCACTCTGTAGACCAGGCTGGCCTTAAACTCACAGCGTCGGGTGTGGTGGCACAGACCTTTAATCCCAGCACTGTCGAGGAAGAGGCAAGTGGATTTCTGTGAGTTCAAGACCAACTTGGTTTATATAGTGAGTTCTAGGACACCCAGGGCTATGTATGTGTGTGTGTGTATATATATATATATATATATATATATATATATATATATATATATATATATATATATAGAGAGAGAGAGAGAGAGAGAGAGAGAGAGAGAGAGACTGTCTCAAAACACAAAAAAAAAAACCCAGTTAAAAAAATTTTTTTTTCTGCGGGGCATGGTGGTGCACACCTTTAATCCCAGCACTCAGGAGACAGGCAAGCAGATCTGTGAGTTCAAGGCTAGCCTGGCCTACAGAGTGAGTCCAGGACAGCCAGAGATAGCAGCGAAGGTCTCTCTGAGCCAAGCTCAGAAAGACACAGAAAAACCCTGGCTCGAAAACTTTTTCTTCTCAGTTTTAGATATCTCTCTCTCTCTCTCTGGATTAAAGGCGTGGGTGTTGGAATTTGAACTTGGGTCCTTTGGAAGAGCAGCCAGTGCTCTTAGCCACTGAGCCATCTCTCCAGTCTCATGATTCACAACTTAAAAAAAAACATTTATTTGTTTGTTTATTTATTATGTATACAGTATTTGCTCTACATATATGCTTAACCTCTGAGCCATCTCTCCAGCCAGTGGGTCACAACTTTAATCCCAGCACTTGGGAGGCAAAGGCAGGTGGATCTCTGTGAGTTAGAGCCCAGCCTGGTCTACAGAGTGAGTTCTAGCACAGCCAGGGCTACATAGTGAGACCCTGTGTCAAAAAAAACAAATCCCAAAAGCAAAGATGTTCTTGCTGTACTGGAATATGTACTTGTGTCAGATCTTTACCCAGTGTTTCTGACCCCCTGTGATCTCCGCGTTGAATTTAATAACTTTTCCATTTTGTCTTTCCTACCATGTGGGTCAGGCATTTCACCCACCCAGCTCTCCAAACACGAAAACCTTGGACATGTGAACATCAGCGCCATCCAGGAGCCTCTCGCCTTTATCCTGCCTAAGAGAGAGACAGTCTTCTGTCTAGATGATCAGGAGCTAGTGCCAGACCTCAAGGCCCCAGCTCCAGAGCTTCCTGCGCAGCAGCCCAGCCTGGAGCCTGTCACGGCAGCGGCTCCCGAGGGCGGGCCAGAGAAGGGAGAACCAGGGGAGCCAATGGAGGGGGAGCCGCTGCCAGCAGAGCCACCCACTGAGGAGCCATAGGCACTGCTCCCTGCACCCAGGCTGGGGAGCAGCACTAAGGGCCACGTCGCTGCCGGCGACATCTGGAGGAGAAGGTCGCCGCTTGTGTGGAGGCTGAGACTGCTTTGCCTAGGATAAGGCGGGGCACTGTGGTGCGCAGGAACTGTAATAAAGCTGACCTACTGTTGCCGTCTGGCTGCTGTTACTATGACGGGTGCCCGGAAGTTGCGCGGAACTACGCTTCCCGGCGTCCCCAGCGCTGGCGGGAAGAGGGGCTGTGGCGGTTCCGGTTCCATGGCGCTGCCGGGCGGGCTGCAGACAGTGGCGCGGGTCTCGCTGAGCCGGACGCGGACATGCAGCTCGTCGGCCGGCCTAGAGGGCCCCGCGCGCGCGCGCTCCTACTGGCGGTACCTGAGGCGCCTGGTTTGGGGCGCGCCGCAGCCGCCATACACGCGCGTGTGCCAGGTCGGGGACCCGGTGCTGCGCGCCACGGCGGCCCCGGTGGAACCCGCGCAGCTGGCGGGGCCGGAGCTGCAGCGGCTGGTGGCGCGGCTGGTGAAGGTGATGCGGCGGTACGGCTGTGTGGGCCTGAGTGCGCCACAGCTGGGGGTGCCGCTGCAAGTGTTCGCGCTCGAGTTCCCCGACGCGCTCTTCCGTGCCTTCCCACCGCGTCTGCGTGAGCTGCGTCAGATGGAGCCCTTCCCGCTTCGTGTGCTGGTGAACCCCAGCCTGAGGGTGCTGGACAGCCGCTTGGTCACCTTCCCCGAGGGCTGTCAGAGTGTCGCTGGCTTTCTGGCTTGTGTGCCACGCTTCCAGGCCGTGCAGATCTCAGGTGCAGGGAACGGGGCGACGGGGTGGCCGTACTCTCCCCGGCGGAGACAGTGCAAATACAGCAGGAGCTGGGAGCTCACGGAACTCAGGGCTGACACACAGAAATCCTGAAGAGCAGGGCAAAACCCGCTTAGATGGGGCGCTGGGTGCCAACCGGGAAAGACTCCTTAGATAGGGACTCTCACTGTCATTTCTCTCATAGGTAGGTATATAGATTTCCATATACATGGGCCTGTGCTGCACACGCGATTTTCCTAGTCTGTCTGAAATGGTGGACTTGGGTAAAAAAGTGGGACCCAGACTAGGGCAACAAGCCATTCCTTGCCTATCGTCTACACTGTTTTATGGAATGTGGTTATTTGCTACCGTGCCAAGCTGAAATACCTTTGATAAACAGCACTTGAGAAGAGTTTTGAGGGGGAAGCGCCTTAGAAAGAGGCCTTCTTATCCTTGCCCTATAGTAGAACTGGGAATCAGGCTGAATAAAAAAGTTGGCACTGGCTGGGCATGGTGGCGCACGCCTTTAATTCCAGCACTTGGGAGGCAGAGGCAGGTGGATCTCTGTGAGTTCGAGGCCAGCCTGGTCTACAAAGAGAGTTCCAGGACAGGCAGTACAGTTACACAGAGAAACTCTTTCTCGAAAACAAAAACAAAAAGTTGGCACTGAACAAAGTTGAGGCATCCTTTCTTGGAGGGATAAGGGCTGTTGTTCACATTCACGCTTGGATGTTGCCCCTGTAGATAGGATATAAATAGGTATAGCCAAGCAGGAAATAGGGACAGGAGAATGAGCTTGAGTTCAGCAAAGCCTCACCTCAGCCAGCCTGTAACTTCCTTTGTAGGACTGGACCCAAGAGGAGAGCCAGTGGTGTGGTCAGCAAGTGGGTGGACAGCCCGAATCATCCAGCATGAGATGGACCACTTGCAGGGCTGCTTGTTCATTGACAAAATGGACAACGGGACATTTACCAATCTCCACTGGATGGAGGTGAATGACTGAAGCTCTCCTGCTTGAATGAATGAGGGTCTGGAAAACCCGCATGTAGGTTAAGATCTTTTTGTGCTTCGACTTGGAATTGGTTCCAGTGTGACAGTAAACAGTGGACTGCCAGTGTGTGCTGGACTGAGATGAAGATGATAGAAATGCTTGTCCTGAAATCAGATGTGACAGAATACTGCTACAGAACGAGTAGAAATATATCCTTGAGGAAGGAGTATTTCCTAACAATTTCTCATGGAGAAAAGTGGGAAGGTAAATTCTCAGTACAAATGACTTCATGAGACACACACATTCTTTTTGTTTCTTTTTTCTAGACAGGGTTTGTGTAGCCTTGGCTGTCCTGGAACTAGCTCTGGGGTTAAAGACATGCGCCACCATGGCCTAGTGTGAGAGACACACATATTCTACTTCCACAGCCAATGCTTGAAATGAGGTTGTTCAGATAGCTGAAAGTTTTGTTTTGTTTTGTTTTTTGAGACAGGGCTTTTCTTTGTATCCTTGCCTGTTCTGGAACTCATCTGTATACAAGGCTGGCCTTGAACTCAGAGATCCACTTGCCTCTGCCTCCACCTCCCAAGTGCTGGGATTGAAGGCGTACCTTACCACTGCCCGGCTTGAAAATTGATTTAAAATGGAGGTAAAGTCTGAATGTGGTGGCACGCCTTTAATTCCAGCACTCTGAGGGGCAGAGACAGGCTGTTTGAGGCCACCCAGAGGTACATAGTGAGACTGTCTGAAGAAAAGAGAAAAAAGTTAGCTCAAATCGGGGAGGTATGGCTCTGCACTTAGGTGTTACAGGGTATTTGCTTTTGCCAAAGACTGAGGAGACTGGAGTTTAGTCCTGAGCATTCACAGTAGGCAACTCACTACACCTTAATCCCATCTCCAGTGGCCTCCACAGGCACTGTTCTATGCACAAACTTACACAACAGAGACATAATTAAAATCTAAACAACACAGCACAGGGCTGGAGAGATGGCTCAGAGGTTAAGAGCACTGGCTGCTCTCCCAGAGGTTCTGAGTTCAATTCCCAGCAACCACATGGTGGCTCATAACCATCTATAATGGGATCTGGTGCCCTCTTCTGGCCTGCAGGCATACATGCAGACAACACTATGCATAATAAATAGATCTTTTTTAAAAAAGGGTATAAAAAACAGCACAAAGCCATCAGTAGCCACTTCAATCACAGTAAAAACAGTGAAAGGCCAACATAATCTTGGCTACAGAATTAGTTCTGGCCTTTTAAGTTAGAGGACTTACAGCCGAGAGCATATATAGCTCATGGATAGAACAGTATGTAATTGGAGGGACCTGGGTTTGATCCCTAGCATCAAGAAGTAAAATACAGAGGGATGACACCAGTTTTTGGAGGTTAGTGTACTTTCATAGTGTGTGTGCATCCCTGTACTGTGATTGTACAGCATTTCTAGGGCGGCCTTATCTCGGACCTTCTACACTGGGCAGCATTTATGTCTCATGGGGACACAGACCTAACATTACCATTCACTCCTATAATCCCAGCACTTGGGAGCTGGAAGCAAAATGATCAGGAGTTCATGGTCACCCCACCTGGGTACTCAAAACCCTGTCTCAAAACAACAAGAAAGATGGCAAAACTACCACTACACTTCTGAACCCTAGGACATGCAGGCCTTGTCACCTGACTGGAGAGCAGCCCTGATGAGCACTCCTTCCTGCCCTGCTAAGGAGAGCAGAGAGCAATCAAGAGGGCCTTCCCAGAGACAAGCTTGACTCTCCAAGAACCCCACACTAGAATCAACAAAGACTCCAGTAGCTCAAGAAGGGAAAAGGGTTTATTAGACATCTCCAGGACAGGATCAGCAGAGGCTGGGCTGAGTTCTTATTCAGTGGAGGCAGCAACGACTTGCCTGCCTGCCGTCTGTCCTGATGGAAACAGCATTGGCTCGCAGAAGTCATCAGCTCCTTCAAGGAAGACCCGAAGCTCCAGATGCAAACTTGGGAGGGTGGGATGGCTTTTCCTATGTTCCAAGAGTCAGCTCACAAGTAGCCAAAGTTAAGAGGAAAGGAGTGGGAGCAGGGTCCTGGTGGCTCCCACTCTTTAACTCTTTCCAGATGATTTTTTTCTTTATTTATAAACAAGACAGAAATCAAAGCAGCATTAATTTAGGGGAACAAAAGTTAAAAAAACAAACAGATCAGGGCAAGGAGTATGAGCATCAGGGAGTGAAGCTGCAGAGTCAGTGTCCAAGTGTCCTGCATGGTGAAGCATCTCTGCAGCTGCAGAGGCCCTTCCTTCATCCCACTAGGGTGGCAGCCAGGCAGCAGAGGGGATACTACTGACTTAAGGACTTCAGGCCCTGCCTGGCCACTGTTGTAGGAAGTCTCATGAATTTTCTCCAGTCAAACTCCCAATTTCTTTCTTAACATGAAGCTTTAACTCTCCTGTCCAAAGTCCTCAGAGAATTTCTTTACTTTCAGGAGGTCGTCTGCATTCACTGTGGGTCGGGTAGTGGCCAAAGACCGGAGCATGTCAGACTGCAAAGACACAAGCATGCAGTTGAAAGAGGTTGACTCCAGGTTCTCAGCACCTCTCCTTTCATCATGGAGTCTAGATTGACAAGAGCCTGCCTCGGGTCACCCCAGGGCAGACTGCATGTCATGTCCATGCGGGCATTCCCCATCTGAAAGACCATATCACCCCATAACTCTGTCATGTCACCCTGTCAGTAGCTTCCATTAGTATGTTCACCACAGTGCAGACAGCTGCCTGAAGAGAATAGGAGCCACAGCTACAAAACCAGGAGCGGTCCAGACTGCTCAGGTAAGAGCCGTGTGAAAAGCTTTTCACTGGTTCCTCCTGGACCAAAAGCCTGGGGATGATAATCAGTGTCTGGACTCCACTCTTCCTCCTAAAGGCCTCCTCAGTCTCAGCCAGAACCTCGGCTACCCACAACCTTAAAGGCTTCTCTCTGGGAGGGCTGTGAGCCAAGGCAATAGGAAGACATTCTTGTTGTTTTCAAGACAGGGTTTCTCTGTGTATCCCTAACTGTCCTGGACTTGCTTTGTAGACCAGGCTGGCCTCAAACTCACAGAGATCTGTCTGCCTCTGCCCCATGAGTGCTGGGATTAAAGGCGTGCGCCACCATGCCTGGCTAAGATACTCATTTTTATTCTTAGACTCAGATCCTCAGTTTTCTGGTCTTGTATTTCTCTCCCAGTGAGTCACTTACCATGCAAACCACAGGCTCTAAGAGTTTGTCACCAGGGACATCCATCCAAGTCATCTCTATGGCTCCTGGGTCCCCTGGAGAGCATGGGGTCAGAAGATCATCAATCACAACACTGGGGTTGGTGCGGGAAGGGCCACAAACCTGAAACCAAGCAGACTGTCAGGCTGGCATTGTCCTCGGTGGTGCTGTACATCAGGACCTAAAGATCGCCTGAAGAGAATGCTGGGGTTTCTAGGTCATCAAAGTTGGAGGAGGGAAAAGCTCCTTTAAAACAGTCTGAGGGAGAACCAACATTACAATGTTGTCCTTTTACCTCCAAAACATATCATGGCACCCATGCACGCTGCCAGCACCCAGCAGTACTTAAATGCAAAAGCCTCTGGTGGTGAACACCTGTGATCCCAGCACTGAGGAGGGACAGGCAGGATATTTGGGTTCAAGGTTGTCATCAAGTATCAGGTGACCTTGGGGCTAGCCTGGACTAATTGAAACTGTCTCAAAAAACCAAATGTGTGTGGACTAGTGAGGCGGCTTAGCAGGCAAAGGCATCTACCTGAGACCATGCCTGATGACTGGAGTTGGATTCCATATAGTGAAAGGGGAGAACCAACTCCTTAAAGTTATCCTTTGACCTCTGTGCACACAACAAAGAACAGCCAATAAACACAGCTGAGAGGTCCAAGAGGGGTGGTGTCTGGTTTCAGAGGGGCACAGACAGCATGCTCTTCCAGCTGCTGGTCTCCAGAATCTACCTGTAGCCCCAAATGTTTCATCTTCCCCAATAATGTCCCATAAATGTGGTTGTAACAAAATGTTCTGCTCACTGAAGTCTCCTGCAATGGGAACCACCCTAAGCACACCAAATCTCCAAGAAATGGCTCAAGTCACTGCAGTGTGGCTTGTCTTTTAATAGAGCAACCTGTTCACCCTGCAAACTTCTGGTATCTCTAACTTGCTCTGATGGGCACCCACTCAAGAAGAGTCAGCATTTGTCTTTGTTGGTTGTCTCCATTTCTGACTTCCCTACCCCCAGAACAGTGCTAGCATACAGCAAATACTCAGTAAAGATGTGCCTGAACATGTGGGCAAGTCCTCCTCCCACTTGCTGTGTCTGGCATGTTGCAAGGGTTTAGTTTGTGCGCACCCCACCCTCCAGCACTTGCTGGTTGCCTATCTTTCCCACAGTTGAAAAGCATCATACTCCAGCAGTAACTGCAGGCAGGACGTGCGGCGCAGCTCCATTCCTAGAGCAAAAGAGTACTTAATACCTACTGTTGGTTCTCCCACAGAGAACATCCCTTGAGCAGCCAGGAAGCTGGTGAAGATAGGCTATCCTACCTCCTGACTGATGACACTGTCTAGGTCAAGCCTGCCACTCACCTTCTTGAAGTGTGTTGCTGACTGTACTTTTCTGACCGGCTGCATGAGGGAGTCCCGCACAATGATGCTGATATCTGCTCCTGAGTAGCCTTCTGTCTTCCGGGCTAGCTCATGGATGTTAGCATCTGTGAGGTTGTGAGGTGTGCTTCCCAGATGTAACCGGAACATCTGGGCACGGGCTGCTTCCTCTGGCAATGGGATATAAATTCGCTTTTCAAACCTGGAGAGATGAAACAAGAGCTGGTCACAGAATGGTGGGAAGGGAAAAGGCAACATGTATTGAAATGAGTGATC
Source organism: Lophiomys imhausi (assembly GCA_907164525.1). Taxonomy (NCBI): domain Eukaryota; kingdom Metazoa; phylum Chordata; class Mammalia; order Rodentia; family Muridae; genus Lophiomys; species Lophiomys imhausi. The sequence goes on along the minus strand of CAJQZJ010000896.1, from coordinate 3,092,133 downwards.
TATGCCCAATATACAGCTTTACCAAAGGCTCTGCTTCACATGCAGACTTGGGAGGAGTCCAGAGAAATGAGGGCTGACAGCTAGTCACAAATTGACCATTGATGGACAAAGACATCAGGCTTCTAAGAGACTCACCTCCTCCTAATGGCTGAATCCAACACCCAGGGGATGTTTGTGGCACCAAGAACAAGAGTCCCATCGTTGTTATTCCCTACTCCTGTGGGGAATGGGACACAAGTAACTGAAGATGCCATCGGGACCCACGGGAAACTAAACCATGTCTTGGAGCTTTTCTGGGTAGAGACCTAGAGCACCACCTGTTCTGGAAGGGATGGAGAGGCAACATGACAAAGGCCTCAGAACCCTCTCTTTGATGCAAGCCCATATAAGGCTGGCAGAGATGGCATTAGAAGTGCCTCTCTTCCATCATGTGAGTGCAGCTACAAGATGGAGTCCTGAGTTGGCTTTAGGTAGAAGACAGCCAGGGAGTGACAAGGTACCAGCACACACCCTGCATCTGGACCAAGAACTCTGTTTTGATCCTTCGGGCAGCCTCACTCTCGTTTTCATTCCGTGACCCGCAGAGGGAATCCACCTCATCGATGAAGATGATGGAAGGCTTGTGCTGCCTGGCCAATTCAAACAGGTTTTTGACTAGCCTGTGAGAGTGAGAAAGAGGTCAAGACCAAACAAGTCCACTCTGAGACCCAGCTATGTCAGGGTCTATATATGGTGCCTCTCCCACAGGGATGCTGAAAAAAATGTCAAAAGGGAAAATGGGGTAGTGAATCAAGAATCTGCTGTGGCATCAGCCTCAAATCCTGGAAGAGGGGCCCCATTCATTAGCTCTGGTCTCAGGAAGAACCCTTTCCTTTTCTTTGAGACTCAGTTGCATATCAAAGAATGGTCATCTTGAGGAATAAGCTAAACCCATGAAATGCCTTCAGAGAGGATACACAACTGACTACAGGCTTGGTGGCACATGTATAACCCTAATACTTAGGAGGAATGCTAGGAGAATCAAAAGTTCAAGATCAGCCTCTGCTACAGATGGAGTTTGATCAGCCTGGGGTACATGAGACTGTCTCATAAAACTAAAAAGAAACCAAAATGATACATGCTTACAATTGGTTCCTTTCTCTTTTCTTTTGTTTGTTTGTTTTTTGAGATAGGGTTTCTCTGTGTAATAGCCCTGGCTGTCCTGGACTTGCTTTGTAGGTACACAAAGCTGACCTTGAACTCACAGAGCTCCTGTCTCTGCCTCCCGAGTGCTGGGATTAAAGGTGTGTCATCACGCCAGGCTCTTCCTTTCTTTTTTGTTTTGAGACAAGGTCTTAGTACACAGAGCAGGGTGACCTTGAACTTGTGATCCTTCTGCCTCTGTACTGAGTGCTAGGATTACAGGGATACCTCATCCTTTCCAAGCTCCCTGACATCTATATATCAGGACAGCATCTTAAGAAGTAAGAGCTTGTTCTGACTACTATCCCTGATTATCCAACAGCAGCTTCTCTGGGAAGTGATTTCCAAGGGGTAAGGAAGCTGGATTACCAGCAGCTGCCAAGGCTGTGCAGCACAGAGGATGGCTGACTTACTTCTCGCTCTCCCCCAACCACTTAGACATCAAATCCGAGGAGGACACAGAGAAGAAGGTGGAGTTGTTGGCTTCTGTTGCCACAGCTTTGGCCAGGTAGGACTTGCCTGTGCCTGGGGGGCCCAAAGAGCAGTATACCTCGCCAAGGGGTACGCTTGCCTGAAACACAAAATAGAAGTCAGCTGCTTCCTGATTAGAAAAAGGGAACAAAGAAAAGTTGAAGGCAGGGCCAGAGAAGCTGACTCAGGAGGCGGAACACTTGCTTGCCTTAGAAAGATGAGGATTAGCCGGGCGGTGGTGGCGCATGCCTTTAATCCCAGCACTTGGGAGGCAGAGGCAGGCGGATCTTTGTGAGTTCGAGGCCAGCCTGGTCTACAAAGCGAGCCCAGGACAGCCAGAGATATTCAGAGAAACCCTGTCTCGAAAAACCAAAAAAAAAAAAAAAAAAAGATGAGGATTAAAGTGCAGCTCCCCAGCACCCAGGAAAATACCAAGCAAGAGTGGTGGCGGCCTGCTTACACAACCCCAGTGTTTAGAAAGCAGGGCTAAGGGGATCCCTAGAGTAAGCCTGGCTAGACTAGCCCACTAGCTCAGTCACTGAGTTTTGGGTTCAAGTAAAGGCTTTGTTTTCCTCTATACACATACACATACGATGGAGAGCAACTGAGGAAGACACATGGTATCATCTGACCTCCATACACATGTACACATATATGCATCCATACACACAGGAATACCTAATTATGCATGAACATACCACATATACACAATCAAGTGTTGGAAGATGGCTCGGTGGTTAATAGCACTGGATGCTCTTCCAGAGACCTGGGTTTGAAACCAGCACCCACATGACAACTCACAACTCTCTGGAACTCTAGTTCCAGGAAATCTAACATGCTCTTCTGGCCTTCAAGGGAACTGTATGAATATGGTCCTCAGACACACATGCAGGCAAAACACCAATACACATAAAAACCAATGTCAAAACAACATAAAATTTATATAAAAACTAAAGTAGAAGGCCTTTAGTCACTGTCATAAAAAAAGGGGGGGGGTTCTATAAAACCACTGATTTTAGAAGTAAAGAGAACCAAACTCCAGCTGGGAGCTCAGACCTCATCTTGTTAATGACGCCCATGTCCTTAACAAGAGAACTGGGCAGCACTGGTCCCTGACCCTGCCTGCTCATTGAGATGGTCTAGAGTTCACGATGTAGCCAAGAATGGCCCTGCTCATCCTACCTCCCTAGTGCCAAGGACTAATCCAGGGCTTTACATGTTAGAAAAACCTCCATTCAAGCTATATTCCCAGCCCATAAAACATTTTTGATGCTAGCAAGAAGCCAGAAAGTTAGGGTCAGGGTCAGTTGGTATAGTGGTTGCCTGGGTCCCAGATTCCCAGCAAAAGGGGAAAAAAACCCAATTCACATGGTAGACAGTTGTGGTGAGAGGGACAGACAACATGCAGCAAGGACAGAACCTACTCTCTGTGAGCTGTCTGCTGAGGACATGAGGCTACCTACCATCTGTTCTGGGACATGTAGGGTGGAACCCCAAGCTAGAGTCCTCAGGCTGGTAGTTTTATGCCTGGGCTAGTGACTACATTTTTATTTTTTTGTTTTCAAGACGGTTTCTCTGGATAGCCCTGGCTGTTGTAGAACTGGATCTGTGGACCAGGTTGGCTTTGAACCCAGAGATCTACCTGCCCTGCCCTCATGAGTGCTTGGGATTAAAAGTGTGCACCATACTGCGTTCTTACCTGTGAATAAGTGTGGGAATTTAATTGGCAAAATCACAGCTTCTTTGAGGGCCTCTTTAGCCCCCTCTAGTCCAGCCACATCATTCCACCGTATGTTGGGCTTCTCCATCACAACAGCACCTGCAAGGAGGACCCCAGACTGATCCATGAGCACAACAAGTGGACCCAAAAAAAGGACCCAAGCCACACTCCTCCACTGCCACGGGTCTCAGGCCTCTTACCCATCAGCTGTTCTTGTAATTTCTTTTTCTCTGGATTATCCCCTTCGCTGTCACTGTCACTACTAAGAAAGCAAACAGAAGATCAAGTTGGGCCTCCATTCTGGGAGCAAGGAGGCTCTGTGAGGCTAGCTCTACCAGCACACACGCCCATGCATGTGTACTTATGCATATGTGTTGCCAGATCGCCAAGGGTGAGTGCCACACTCCTCTAGGAAACACTCGTAAGCCATCCCAGCTTCCTCATGAAAGGACCTCTGAGGAGAGCGGCAGCTGTCTTTTCTAAGTGCTGATGAGGGAAATGTGCTTTGGCTGAACTTAAAGACAACCAAGTCAAGCCAGTGTAATTGTCAGAGACTTTTCGGATGAACTAAAAGACAGACAACATGTAGTCACGACTCCAGAAAACTCAAAGGGCAGAGAAGACATGAGGTCTAAAAATTAAAATTAAATAAAATTACAATTAATAAGTTTAAAACTACATCGTGAGACCTTGTCTCAAAACAAAACTGTTACAGGGGAATGTGCTGCTGCCCAGCATCACTTCTTTTTCATTCCCAAATCCCCCTGTTCCTTCCTCAATGTGACTTCTGTGGACTGCTTAATGAAAGCAGCTGTTGGTGTTTTTGTCGTGAGTAACAGCACATAAGAAGGGTGCAGTAGAAGTCCAAGGCAGCAATAGCATCAAGAATGACATCAACACGTGAAATAGGAACATGCACTTGGGGACCATGGCCCCAAAAGCTGTACATTCCCAGCAAACTCACCCCTTGCCTTCGCTCTGATTCTCTTTGACTGGCTTCTTGCCATGTTTCTCTTTGTTTCGTAAATAATCCTTCAGCTTCTCAGCTCGGTCTAGGTACTGCATGCACTTTGCTCGAATGCTCTCCTTGGCCTTGTCACTGTGTGCTTCATCTGCAAAAGGAAGAGACTCAGTGGCTTCCCTGAGCCTATGTGCCTGCCATCCTCTTCTAGGGCACTACAGCCAAGGTGATCCTGGGAGTGACTCACATTTGATGGCGTGAAGGAAATACTCCACAGCATGCTGGTAGAGCCGGAGTGCCTCCTCGTAGTTTTTGCCTTTGTCCTCTTCTGTGGCTTTTGTCACCAGATCGATGGCTTTCTGGAAAGGCAAGGCATATAGCTCAGTGCTCCCCATGGGATCCAGAGAGCCTTTGGGGTCACAAGAAGCAGGATGAGATAAGATGAGGGTCAGTGCCAGGCCTGTGGACATATTGGTTGCAGGCCATTTCATTGCCCTACTTTCCTGCCATCAATTAGAAGGGCTTGAAAAGACAGCTGGCCTTCCCAGTGAGCTCAACGGTCAGAAACCACCCCTTCCTCCATCATGTTCTGGAGCTTGGCTAATGGAAACTGACTAATGTCTGGGGCTGGGACTCCAAAGGCAGGCCCTGGAGCAAGTCCACATTCACTGCCCCAAGGAAAGATACACTCACTGTTGTGGCTCAGCAAAGCCAGAAACCACATTTGGCCCAGAGGCCAAAATGATGCAGCCAATAAGAAAGCTGGTGCCTCTGGGGAGGCAGAGGCAGGCGGATCTCTATGAGTTCGAGGTCACCCAGGTCTACAAAGTGAGTCCAGGAACAGCCAGGGCTGTTACACAGAGAAACCCTGTCTCAAAAAACAAACAAACACACATACAAAAAAAGCCCTTCGGCCGGGCGTGGTGGTGCACGCCTTTAATCCCAGCACTTGGGAGGCAGAGGCAGGCGGATCTCTGTGAGTTCGAGGCCAGCCTGGTCTACAAAGCAAGTCCAGGACAGCCAGGGCTGTTACACAGAGAAACCTTGTCTCGAAAAACCAAAAAAAAAAAAAAAAAAAACCAAAACAAAACAAAAGCCCTTCATGGGCAAGATATTTTCAATCAAACAGAAAGACTTAATACCTCTAGCTTTCTCTACTGCCCAGGTCACTCTAGGGGCTGAAGGGAAGAATTTTCCTAAACTGCCTAAAGCTGATGCCAGAGGGGGGTAGGCTCAGCCAAATTACAAACCAGTAGCTCCAAGACAAAAGTGCCAATGGAGGGGAACTGCCTGCTGGCTCTCTAAGAATGACTTTGGGAGTCTCAAAGGCTCTGCAGGCCCATGCTCCCAGCTGAACTAAAGGCCCTGTACAGTCAGCTTAAAAAACTGCAGCTTCAATCCACAAAGCCTGGCCAGAATTCTCCTCCATCTGGTGTGGCACTAGTTGCCTGGCAGGCAGATTTCACTGCAGACCCCCCTCTAGCTGCAGCAAACAACCTCCTGACCAGCTCTTGGCAGGGCCAGGGCATTTGTTTAGCCATCCTCATCTGTAAGAAAGGCACACACACAGCTCTGTAAGGTTGCCAGGCTGGGATGAGGAGACAGGCTACATGAAAGGAACTCACTAGGATGAGGGGACAGAAGAAGTCAGAGTGTGAATGACTGTCACGCTTCTGTCCCTGCTGCCTACACACAGCATGGCCAGCTGACCCACCTTGCAGGTGAGCAGACTTGTTTCCCCGGCAGTTCTTTATAAACCATGGAGACAGTACCTGGTCCTGGTGGCTGCTTTTTTCTACAACCAACACCCTCAGTTCTTTGGACTTTGCACTCTGTATGACTTGCTTGGGTCTGCCTTTTTAAAAAAAATAATTTGCCGGGCGTTGGTGGCGCACACCTTTAATCCCAGCACTTGGGAGGCAGAGGCAGGCGGATCTCTGTGAGTTCGAGGCCAGCCTGGTCTACAAAGTGAGTCTAGGACAGCCAGAGCTGTTATACAGAGAAACCCTGTCTCAAAAAAACCAAAAAAAAAAAAAATTTATTTTTATTTCATGTGCATTAGTGTTTTGCCTGCATGTATATGAGGGTGTCAGAACTGGAACTAGAGTTACAGATGGTTGTGAACTGTCATGTGGGTGCTGGGATTTGAACCCAGTTCCTCTGGAAGAGGAGCCAGTGCTCTTAACCACTGAGCCATCTCCAGCCCTGGGTCTGGCCTTTTAAAATAGGATATAGAGGGTAAGGTCAGGTCTACGGAGATGACTCAGTGGGTAAAATCACTGACTGTACAAACCTGGAGCCCTGAGTTCGATTCCTAGAACCCATGGAAGCCGGGTGGTGGTGGCGCACGTCTTTAATCCCAGCACTTGGGAGGCAGAGGCAGGTGGATCTTTGTGAGTTCGAGGCCAGCCTGGTCTATAAAGTGAGTCCAGGACAGCCAGGGCTACACAGAGAAACCTTGTCTCGAAAAACCAAAAAAAAAAAAAAAAAAAAAATAGAACCCATGGAGGAAGGAGACACCTAATTCCTGAGACCCCACATTCACCTTCTCTTGAAAGTTGTCCACTGACCTCCACGCACACAAATAAATAATGTAAATTGAAGAAAAAAAAAAAAGCAAGAAAGATAGTTCAGCAGTTATAGGCATGTGTTGCTCTTGTAGAGAAGTCTGGTTTGAATCCCAGCACCTGCAAGGTGGCCCACAACTGTGTCCAGTCCTAGGGACCAGTCCTCTTCTGGCCTCCCCTGGCACATAAGTGGTGCAGAGTCTTAGAAGCAGGCAAACCAGCCCTAACAAATAAATGAGTCTGGAATGATGGCTCAGGGTTAAACAAAGACTTGCTGCTCTTTTTTGTTCTGTTTTGAGACAGGGTCTCAGTATGTGGCTCTGACTGGCCTGGACCTCCAGCATATACCACCAAGCATGGCTGCACTTGCAGAGGACCACGTTGTGATTCCCAGAACCCATGAGGAGACTCACAACTGTCTATGACTCTAGTTCTAGGAGATCTGACACCTTCTTCTGGACCCTGAGAGCATCAGGCATGCAACAAGGTACATATACACATGCAGGCAAAACACGTGCATAAAATACAAAAGTAAAGTGGAGGCCAGAACAGCACCTGAGGTTCCTCTGTCCCCACAGAGCAAAGCAGCCCTGTCTCATCTCTGCTAAACACTTTTCAGGCACGTACTGGTACATTACATTTTTTTGGGCAACTAATGCTGCCTTTCAGTTGCAGGAGATCTTAGTTTCAAAGGAGAGAGACAGCTTTACATAACAGGAGGGTAAGGTGACAAATTAAACTCAACCCTGCCACATCTCTAGTAACACCAATGGCAAAGGGCTGAGATGAAGGAATGGAGTAACTCAGGTGTGCTAACAGGGTCCTGACAGACTTTTTCTGTAGAAGCCCAGTCAGCAAGTGCTAGGTTTTGTGAGCCATATAATCTCTGCAGCATAGAAGCAGCCACAGACAACATATAAAGGAATGAACTGGGATGTCATCCAATAAAACTTTATTTATAGGCACCAAAATATGAATTTCAGATTATGTCATGAAACCCTGAAAGCCCCTATCCCAAGTCATTTAAACAATATAAACAGGTGCCAGGTGTGGTGGCACACACATTTAATCCCAGCACTCGGGAGGCAGAGACAGGCGGATCTCTGTGAGTTTGGGGCCAGCCTGGTCTACAAAGTGAGTCCAGGACAGCCAGGGCTACACAGAGAAACCCTGTCTCGAAAAAAACAAAAACAAAAAAAAAAAACCCAACCAAACAAAAGAATAATAAGAAGCATTTACTGGACTCAGTGGGTTATTAATAAAGAAGGGAGAGTTGAGAACACAGAAGGGGTAAGGGAATGTGTTGGCAGTGCCTGAGGGGAGTGGCGAAGGAGTTGGATGCTCCTGGAGAGAGGGAAGCATAAGGGACCAAGATGCATTGTTTACATGCCTGAAATGTCAAAGATTAAAGGAAATTCGTGCGGGGGGGGGGGGGGGGGGGCGGGAGGGGACGGGGACGACGACACCTGCTTGGTACCCAAGCCTGACAACCTGAGTTCAACATCCAGAAGGAACCACTGATCCCTAAAAGTTACCTTCTGACCTCCCCACACAGGCAATGGAACAGGAATGGTTGTGTGGCATTGGCATACTCATCCCCACATACCATACATATAAAGATATACATAATAACATATAAACGAGGTGTCTAGAATAGGCAACTCCACAGATAGAGTGTGCTGCATGGGACAGAAGAGCTGTGGAACAATGACCAAAGGTATAGAGTTTCTTTGGTGATGATACAGACCTCTAAAAGCACTGAATGGTACAGTTTAAATTGGTGAATAGTATAGCATGAATGCTATATCTTCATAAAACTGTTCCAAAAAAACCAGAAAAAAATATTCTTGGTTCGAGGGGAGTGCTAACATTGGCCAGGCAAGTGGGGTTAGGCTGAAGTTGGTTTAACCCTTAGTAACAGACAGATCCGTTTCTGCCAGTGGATGGTGGGTTCTGGCTCTGATTCTACCTAATTCCAAACCTCATACTCCAATTTATTCCCACTCCTGTATTTCCACTCGTAGTAGGCATCCCTCCCCCGTTCCCCATCAGGTATTTGAAAACCACTCAGTCTTTGATGCTCTGGCTAAAGCCCTTCCTTCATGAAGTCTTACCTGGTTCCGCCCAAGCGCTGACTTTGTTTGCAAAGGCTTACCGAGTTGAACCCTTGTTACATATGCTTTCAATTATTCGGCCTTGGGCCTTCTGAGAACCACTCTACAAGGGCACTGTTCATTTTACTGATGAGGAAATTCAACATCCCAAGATCCAAAACCTAGACACGCTAGTGAGTGACAGGGCTGGGATTTTAAACCCAAGCCTGAGGCCAGAACGTGTTTACGATTTCTGACAGTTCTAGAATGAGCCCTTCCTTCATCCGGGGGGCGCCATCCCAGGATCGCCCTGAACGCTCTAGGGAATGAATGAAGGTTGGCTGGCCAAGAAATCGGAGGGCTCGTTGGCAGAAGGTCAGGGGGCTACCAGGGCGCGTGGCGGGAGCGAGTGAGCGCCGCTCCAGGAGTGACCTGCCGGACCGGGGGGCGCTCAGGGGAGGCGGCGCCGCGCAAGGCGGCAGTTTAGCCCCGGCGGTGTGTGGTGGGCTCGGGCCCCGCCTGTTCGGCCTGTGTCGAGGCCCGGCGGAGACGTCCCTCAGGTTCCGAGCGCGGAAGAGGCTGCTGCACGGGTGGGTCGAGGCCGCCCGACAGACACCGCCCGCCAGCTCCGCGGCCCGCAGGCCCTGCCGCCTTCGGCCTCAGCGGGCGCACCGCACCCAAGTACCTGGAGGGTTGACGTTGTCATTTCATCTCCTGGGTCCGCCCCACACTCCGCAGCGCTGCTTGCGGCCTCGGTCCGGCTCGGAGGAGCCGAGGTGGTGGGTCCGGCTCTGGGAGCCCAGCGGGTCAGCTCTCGGCGCGGGCAAGGATGCCAGTGGCAGTCGGAGCCTAGTCCGAGGGTGAACGAGGAGCACGGCCCAGAGCGGCCCAGCCCGAGCCACGCAGCTGCCGCCCAGCGGCCATGGCCCGCAACTGCAGGCGTCTCTCGTTCGAAGGGGTGGGGCCCTGTCGGGGGCGGGCCGAACGAGGGTGAGGCTCCGGGGCACTTGCGTAAGGGGTGGGGCCAAGAGTGGGCGGGGCCAGACGAGGGCAATGCTGGGAGTCCTGGGCTGGGGGCGGGGCCCGATAAGGGCCCAGGTGGGGCGGAGCCGAGCAAGGGCAGGTCTCGTGAGAGTGAGGGGGCGGGGCGCAGCGAGCAGGTAGAATCTGGACCCTACATGAGTTAATGTCTCCGAGAAAGTAAATCTAACTCATTGCAGTTGTGTTTTCTGGCTGTTTAATAGGTTATGTTAACTAGTATTTACCTTGTGTGGCTTTAGCGGGCAATGAATGAGCTAGTGTACACACTGTGGGCTCAATCCCTGGTAGCTGTTATGATACAATGACTTTAAAGCCAGCCTTATGATAATTTTTATTATTTTTGTTTTGTTTCTCGAGACGGGTGTCTTTGTGTAGCCTTGGCTGTCCTGGAACTCTGTCTTCTGATCTCCATGCATCCTGTCCACCCAAATACATACATACATGCATACATATGTAATTTTTTAGTTTAAAATGTTAACCTTTATACTGTTCCCTTAGGAAACTAGTATTTTATTCATTTTGTTTTCATGGTGCTTGTAATTGAACTAAGGGCCCCCCCTCAGCATACCACTGAGCCAACCCACAGCAGTGAACAAAAAAATTTTTTTAGGTACGTTCTTATGGTGTTAAGTATGGGCTCAAATTCACTAGGTAGCTGAAGAAGACCTTGAATTTCTGAAGCTCTTCCTCCCACATGTGCTGTCCAAATATATTTTGTTTTGGGTGGGTTGTTTTGTTTTAAAGATTTATTTATTTATTATTATGTATACAGTATTCTGCCTGAATGTACACCTGCACTCCAGAAGAGGGCACCAGATCTCATTGTAGATGGTTATGAATTGGGAATTGAAGTCAGGACTTTTGGACGAACAGCCAGTGCTGTGCTCTTAACCGCTGAGCCATCTCTCCAGCCCTTGTTTTGTGTTTTTGAGACAGGGTCACCCCACACAGCCCTAGCTGTCCTGGAACTCACTAGGTAGATCAGGCTGCCCTCAAACTCTCAGATCTGTCTGCCTTTGCTGGGATTAAAGGTATGGGTCCCCATGCCCAGCTATTTATTTTTTCAGACAGGGTCTCTGTATATAGTATTGTGTCAGGTCCAAAGGAAACTCCATTTCCCAAAATTCTAGCAGTTAGACAAAAGCCAGCACTCCTCAGGAACTTGTGAAACTGGTTCCTCTCTACAGAAGGAGCCATTTCCTTACCACTCAGGAGGAATAAATGGCTATCTGTATCTGTGGTGCCTATCAGCATAGTAAAACACAAATTGGCCTCCAGGCCCTCCCTCCTCTAAGCTTCTTCAGCTCATGGGCCTCCAGGCCCTCCCTCCTCTAAGCTGCTTCAGCTCATGGGCTTTACTCCACCAGCTACTTATTCTCCTCATAACCCTGCTATGTCCCCTTCTTACTCTTCTTTTTGCCTTCATCTCTCCCTGTCTGCTCTGCTCCTTTTCTCAGGGCCAGATCCAGTCAGCTAGCCATGGTCAGTCCACTACTATCTTTCTTTGCTCTGGATTCTTCCAGATACCTCTGGCTGTTCTCTCCCTCATAGTTACAATAAAGACCTCCCCTTCAACCATATCATGGTGGTGCACGCTTTTAATACTAGTAGTCAGGAGCCAGTGGTAGAAAGATCTCTGTGAGTTCAAGGCCATTCTGAACTATATAGCTGTAGAAATAATTAAATTGTTTAACAGTATATTATTATTTATTAATTATTTCAGTGGTTGTTAATCCTTAACCAGCCATTATAAATGAACACACAGACACCACGTGGATTTTAGCAAGCCTTGGCCTGAAGTGAGCAATCTTAGCCCATCTAGACTAGCTCTTAATTCTATTTCTGAATAAAGGTCCTATATAATATACAGGAAGGTGGGAGAGAAAGAAGGTTAAAGGGAATTGGGACTTGAGTTCTCTTTGAGCTACTTCCTGCTGATTAGGGTTGTAGGGTTCTTTTTTGGGGCAATACCAATCTCAGTAGTCAAGGTATACAGAAGTCCAGCAAACCACCAACACCATATACAGCAATCCAGTAAACACAGCAGCAGGACAAACCAGCAGCATCAGCAGCAAGAACAGAAACTGCTTCCTTCTTCAGAGGGTCCCTATTTCTGGGGCTCTGGCTTTTTATACCCCTCTCCAGAGTCCTCAGAATTCACATGGTGCAGCTGGCTAAGCCATGCCCCTGCTAGCTCACGAGGCACAGTTAATAGTTTACATCTGTGGACTAACTGAAGCAGTCCCGCATCTGGGATTAAACAAAAACATTCTCATATAATAACTGTTTTTTTTAAACCAAACTCTTACCACACAAGCACTTTTTTTTTTTTTTGAGACAGGGTTTCTCTGAGTATCTTTGGATGTCCTATACTCACTCTGTAGACCAGGCTGGCCTGGAACTCACAGAAATCCACCTGCCTCTGCCTCCCAAGTGCTGGGATTAAAGGCGTGTGCCACCATACTTGGCTATTTTTGATGGTTTCTCACTGTGTTTGGTCACCAGCAAAGGGCCTCAGGGCAGCTGCACTCTTCTGACCTGTCTACCATGGAATTTTCCAGAAAATGCACATGAACCAATTAATCAGCAACAAAAGCCAAAGAAAATAACCTCTGCTTTGGAGATTTGCCAAAATGAAAAGCAATTTGATGACTTCAGGATTAGGGTAGCCCTGTAAAAAAACTCACCCACCAACCACCTATGTAAAACCACTCCTAAACCAGCTTCCCTGCAAACTGGACTTTGGATCAGAGTCCTCCATCCTTCTAACTAACCAGCTTTTCCAATAGCCACTTCCCTTACTGGAAGCCTCCTCTCCCCATCTAACAGGACTGCTGTGCAGCCAGACTTGGCTTGGGGAAGCCATACAGCTGGGATGGGGGGAATGGGGTAGGGCTTTATTTGATGTTAGGGAGTCACTAGGAGTCAAGCACAAGACACTACTAGATGAAGTAATTATAAGTGAGTTATCTAAAGAATGAAATTGTGGGGTTGGAGAAATGGCTCAGAGGTTAAGAGCACAGACTGCTCTTCCAGAGGACCCAGGTTCAATTCCCAGCACCCACATGGCAGCTCACAACTGTGTAACTCCAAGACCTGATACCCTCAGGCAGACATACATGCAGACAAAACATCAATGCACATAAAATAAACTATTTTTAAAAATGATATTATGAGAGAGATGAGGCATTAGCACAATACTCTATATATCAGGTGGTCTGCAGGAGTTGAAAAAAAGGAAAATTAAAAAGTCCCTGTAATTAGAAAGAAGCAGTGTTATGGCTAAAGATAACATAAAGAAATATCACAGACTATGTGATGTATTTGTTTTTGAGACAAGGTCTCACTATGTAGCTCCGGCCAATCTGAAACTATGTAGAACAGGCTGATCTTGAACTCACAAAGATCGACCTGCCTCCACCTTAGTACTGGGATTGAAGGCATGCACCATCACACCTGGCTGTTGTTTTCTTTTGTAAAGATGCATTTATTACTTATACGCACCATATGTGCAGGTAGCCACCAAGGCCAGAGGTCATTAGTTTTCCTGGGGTTGGAATTACAAGCAGTTTTGAGTCACCTGATGTGGTGCTGGGAAACCAATCTGAGTCCTTTGCAAGCACTAAGCTTTCCTAACTGCTGAGGCCTCTTCAGCCACCAGTAAATAAAGTATTTATTTATTTACTCACGTATTTGAGATCTGGTGGGCAGGCTGGCCTCAGAAGGGTTATGCAGCTAAGGTTGGCCTTGAACTTCCATAATCCTGCTCCCACTTTCCAAGAGCTAGGATGATATAGGTGTGCACCATGACACCTAGCTCCAAAGTGGCTTTAACAACAGAAGTGTCATTTTCTATCAGTTCTGGTCAGACCTCTTTGCAGGTCTCTCCTTGACTGTTAGTTGCAAGCCTCTCTGCTGCATCCTCTTATAGTTTTCCTCTGCCCTTGTCATTCAAATCCCACACCTCAGAGGACTGTTTTGAAATACCAGTCTTGGAGGACTCTGTGGGAGCTTGGGCATTTTATTACACAATGCCCATGTCTGCATCTTGCCTCTAAGCAGTGGGCATGTGCATGAGTATGCAAACACAGTCCTGCCAGAGGCTGCGTTCACTAGTTTCTAACTGGTACCCTCCTTGCCTTCGAAGCTCTGTTTTCCTTTTCTGCTTCAATATCTTCAGAGGGAGATGGCCAGTAATCCTCCACACCACCACTTGCCTTTACAGTTGACAGAACACCTATAAGAACAAGGTCATTTGGAGCACTTCAGATGCTTGACTGGAGGGTTTCCTTTATCCTCCTTGGAATCTATGCCCAAATTTTTCTTCATCATACAAGGACAGAGGCCATATTGGATTAGAGCCCACTCTAATTTATTTAATTGTATTTTTATATGCATAGATGTGAAGGTGTCAGATCCCCTGGAACTGGAGTTACAGATGGTTGTGAATGCTGGGAATTGAACATTGGTCCCCTGGAAGAGTAGCCAGTGCTCTTAACCACTGAGCCATCTCTCCAGCCCCTAGAGTCCACTCTAAAGCTTCATTCTAACTTAATCTCCTCCTTAAAGACCTTCTGCTCACATTCTGATATTTAGCATATAAATTTTGAAGGGACACTTGCCCAGTCAATGACAAGTACTATGTTTGAGGCCCACAGGCTGTTGACCTTCTTTTGGTTCGGCCCATCCAGTATCCTCTGGTGACTTGCTTTGCTCTCAGAGACTGCTATCCAGAGAGCTTCCCAGGAAACACACCTTATGTTCCAAGAAAATCCCTTCCCACACAGCTGCCTCTGAGGGACAGGGATTTCATCTGTCACCATTCTCCAGGTGACAGAGAGACACCCTCGGTTCTGGAGTCAGTGCCGGGATGGGAAGTATGAAGAGGATGAAATGGAGAGAGCAGGTGCTAAATTTAAGTTTTAGGAGGCTGGCCCACATGACATGTTTACAATTGATAACTTCACATTCTCTCACTATAGCAGACATTTGATTCTCAGCTCCCAAACTTTCGGTAGAACAGGATTGACTTGTAAATGCACACTTAATCCCATTTTCTTCTCCTTCCTCACAACTCTCTGTCCTAGATTGGATTCTGCTAGTTCTAAGAATGTGGCTTTTATTGTAAACCCAAGCTTGGACCAGTGAGCAAGCCTCAATTAGCCAATACAACCCACTAAAACCAAAGGATGCAAACAGCAGTGTTCTGGGGTTCATACTGAGACACATGCTCTTAACACTTATTAAGAAACATCTTGGGCTTTTGCCTGTAATACCAGAGGCAGAAAGGAAAGTGACCAGATCCAGTTCATGAGAATGAAAGGCTTTTTTTTTTTTTTTTTTTTTTTTTTGAGGCAGGGTTTCTCTGTGTAACAGCTCTGGCTGTCCTGGACTCACTTTGTAGACCAGGCTGGCTTCCAACTCACAGTGATCCGTCTGCCTCTGCCTCCCAAGTGCTGGGATCAAAGGCGTGCGCCACCACGCCCAGCTGAGAATGAAAGGCTTTTAACAATATATCTTTATTTATGAGAATTTTATCCATGAATTCTTACTATGAATTTTTTAAGACAGGGTCTCACTGTGCAGCCCTAGCAGGTGTGTGTTGTATTAGGCCTGGGGACTTAGGTCTCCAGGTGAAAAGACTCTGAGACCCAGGGTGGCCCTTTGCCCATAAAATAAATACTCCAAGACCTTTTAATGCCTTAGCTGGGCAGTCTCTCAACTAGCTTGCCTAAGTTAGCCTGACCACCTAGTCCCAACCAGCCACATGGCTTGCAGACATGTCTGTCTTTATCCATGTCTCCTGGCAAAAAGAGCTTCCTCTGTCTCTTCCCATGGTTCCTTTCTTCCTCCCAGGAAGTCCCACTTTCCTATTCTCTCTCTGCCCAGTTAATTGGCCATCAGCAACTTTTTTTATCCAATCAAAGAATGCCTCAGATAGGCAGTAACCAGATCTCAGAGCATTGAGATCAGCATTTGAAAACCACATGTAAAACCTTTCTCCAGCCAGGTGATGGTGGCGCACGCCTTTAATCCCAGCACTTTGCATGCCTTTAATCCCAGCACTTGGGAGGCAGAGGCAGGTGGATCTTTGTGAGTTCGAGGCCAGCCTGGTCTACAAAGTGAGTCCAGGACAGCCAGGGCTACACAGAGAAACCCTGTTTCGAAAAAACCAAAAAAAAAAAACCTTTCTCCAACAGGTGTGAAACGCACGATGTAGACCAGGCTGGCCTCAAAACGCAGAAATCCTCCTGTTTCTGCCTCCTAAATGTTAGGATTAAAGTGCACCACTGTGCCTGGCTCCAACACTAGTTTTAAGAGTGGGGTTGCTGGGTTAGAGAGATGGCTCAGCAGTTAAGAGCACTGACTGCTCTTCCAAAGGACCGGGTTCAAATCCCAGCACCCACATGGCAGTTCACAGCTGTCTGTAATTGCCAGGCGTGGTGACACACACCTTTAATCCCAGCACTCGGGAGGCAGAGGCAGGTGGATGGATCTCTGTGAGTTCAAGGCCAGCCTGGTGTACAAACTGAGTCCAGGACAGCCAGGTATAGACAGAGAACCCTGTCTTGAAAAACTTAAATTAAAAAAAAAAAAGGCGTGGGGGTGCTGAGCTGCAGAGATGGCTCAGCAGTTTAGGGCACATGCCGCTCTTGGGGAGGACTTGGGTTTGTAGCCAGCATCCACATGGTGGCTCCCGACCATATATATGTAGCTAAAACAAAAGACTTGTTCACCAGCTATGCCACTGCTTCTGTATCCACCTTCCTTGGTACTGAAACTTTAGATTTAAAGGAAGAGGCAGCTGAGGCATCCTGGGGTAAGTAAGGGTGGAGGAGTGGTGGACAGAGTAGTGGGAGTGGAGTAGTGGCTTCAGTGGCTGAGGAATTCCTTACAGTAAGCAAGCGTGATGGCTACTCTTGGTTGCCAACTTGAATTAACTAAACCCCAAATGGTTGGGCGCACCTGTAAGTTATCCTTTCTTCTCCCTGCCCCTCTCCACCCCAGACAGTTTCCTTGTGTAGCCCTGACTGTCCTGGAACTCACTCTGTAGACCAGGCTGGCCTCAAACTCTGAGATCGGCTTGCCTCTTGCCTCTGTCACCACCAGTCTTATTTTTACATGTCTTTATATTCATTTGTGGGGTGTGCATGTGTGCAACTTCTGGGAGTCATTTCCTCTTTCTGAAATGTGGGCTCCTCGGGAGTGAACTTTCAAGTCAGCATTGGAGGCAGCTGCTGAGCCTCTCATTGGCCCACGTACCTGTGCTCTTTAACTCTCAGGCACTTGGTTGGGGAGTGACTGAGGAAGTGTCCAAGACTGAAGACTACCAAAGGTCACAAGCCGTCATCTGCGTGGGTGGCAGCAGGGTTAGTCTTGTGTTCACATGGATTACCTGGGGGGGGGGGGGGCAATGCCTTGTGTTCATGAGGAAACTTAAGAGGAACAAGGTGCCTGCCAAAACAGACACATTAAGGTAATGGAACAAGTGTGGGAAAAAGCTGCTAATAATTACAAAAGGTGTTAGAAGGGGAGACAGGCTTTTGAGATATACACAAGGCAGGCCACACTGGCTGAGGATGGCCTCAGGCTCTCAGCAGCTCCCTAGGCTCACCCTCCCAAGTGCTGGGGCTACTGTCAACACACCAGTTCTCTAATTTTTTTAAACTTTCCTGTAAGTCTGAAACTATGGCCACATTTAAAAAAAAAAAAAACAAGAGAAAATGTCTAAAAGCAACTTTTTATTTACAATATAAAGGTTACAAAGGCATATATACTTATATATAATAATACCCTTAAGTTACAATTTTTCATTGTAATATACAATGTTATATGTTGATGTACAACCCAAGGGAAGTGTTGTCTAAGCATCTATATTAATAGAGTATACATAAAGCTTTTGTAAAAATTAAGAACACATACTGCTCTGTTTTATGTCATGAGTCTTTGATTTGGTAGCCAGAGAACTTGAGAATTTTAAAATAAAACTTGAATAGAAGTCTTACTTAAATAATTCTAAAGAGAGAAAAGGGAAAAAAAACTGGTAGAATGTATTTTTTTTTTTTAAGGCAGTTTCATATACCGAGGCTGGCTTGGCATTCACTATGTGACTGTGGATGATTTCTCCCTGCCTCCCACCTTCCAAATGAGTGCTGAGTTTATTTACACCCCTGGTTTTATATGGTGCTGTGGACAGAACCCAGGGCTTCCAGTATTCAAGGCAAGCATTCTTTCAACTGGGCTACATCACCAGCCTTACTTAAGCTATGTTTCTAAGTCTTTACACTTAACAAAAACAAGTACTGTGGGAAATACATACACGTTATAAGTGGGAAATATATATTATCAGAGTATGCATAGGAAGAAGGTAGGTCATGCTCTGTAAGACTTCAGATCTGGCACCAAAAAGAAGAGCGACTGTTTGGGCCCTGAGGTCTCCATGGTGAACTCGCCCAACAGACTGTGACCATAACACTAGCATCCTACACTGAAGGAAGAGATCGAACCAGTGCCTAGGACGTAAGTCAGGATCTCGGACACTACTACGGTTGTGCAAACCTGAACTTCTCTCCCCAATCCTGCTAATTCAGAAAGCATCAGCAAAAAGATGTAACAAATACCTACTCAACAGGACTCCACAGAAGGAAAGCACTTCTTCCTTCCTGAAGGACTGCATGTGCAGCAATACTATGTGCTGGCTTTGATAAAATACAATCATTAGCACCTGATTGTCAAAGGTTTAAAGAGCAAGATACTGAAGGCATGACCTCAGCTTCATGAAAACAAGGGGAAAAAGCCTATGTAAGTACATCCCTATGCCATTCCCACCACAGAGCACTCAGGTCCTTTCTGGGAACCATTAAACATGTTTGAAAAGATGAGCTGACAAGTGAATAGAAGACAAGATGGATTGAAAGGGACTGTCACTGTAGGAAAATTCAGCCAACCTCTCTCACTTTTTCCACTGAGTTTGAACACCAGTGTATTCTAGAATAAGTAGAATCTTGCTAATTTTTAGGACTTGTTTATGTATTGTATGCATATGAGTGTTTTGTCTGCATGTACATCTGCACACCAGAAAAGGGCTTTGGATCCCATGGAACTACAATTATACATGGTTGTAAGCTACCATGTGGGTGCTGGGAATTAAACTGAGGACCTCTGGAAGATTAGCCAAGTGCTCTACCTGAGGAGCTCTCCAGCCCTTGAATCTTGCTAATTTTTTAATGCAATCTGGTTGCTTATTAATGGAGAAACAAATAAGTAAAATGGAGTAAGATGAAGCCAGCGGTGGTGGCATACACCTTTAATCCCATGCAGAAGCAGGTGGATCTCTTATGAGTTTGAGGCCAGCCTGGTCTATAGAGCTGTTCCAGGACATCCAGGGCTACACAGAGAAACTCTATTTTGAAAAACTAAAAACACAAAACAACAAAATACAACCAACCAAAAAAAACCACCACCACCAACAAAATTTTTCCCCCAAAAGAAGATGCTTAGCTGGTATGTATGGAAATGAATAGGTCAGCAATGTTTAAAAATAAGCTTTGCTTATGACATGGTGAGACTGGGAAATAAAGGATTATAAGTTAATTGACTCCAAGAAGTGTCTCCTGCCATATACATTTAATTTACTGTGGTGGGAGCTCTAGCACTACAGAGGTCAGAGGACAACTTCTGGGAGTCAGCTCTCCTTTGACCATGTGGATTCTGGGCACTGAGTTCAGGTTGTCAGCCCTGGTAGCAAGTGCCTTTATCTGCTGAGGCATCTTGCAGGCTCAAGATGTTCCTTTCTAATCCTTCAGCAAGCCTGATGAAGAAGCTTACATTACAAAATACTTGTTGAATGAAATATAGGGCTATGCCATGAATTAACCTCACAGTTTCAAATGTTTACGTTCCCAAAGAACCTTTTGTGTATCTACAGTCTTCCATGGGTTCAGAAGGATGGGCAGAGCGACTAGGCACTGAGAGCACAGCCATGATTGAGATGACCACTCAGGACAATGGCATGGAGGTAAAGTCAGTGCAAGGCTGAGAAAAGTGCAGAAGACTCAGAGCTGAAAAGTCTAACCAGGATTCCAAATCTTACAATGCATTAACGAAATATCTATTGCAGGCTCTGTGTGTGTGTGTATGTGTGTGTGTGTGCTCCAAATCTTACAATGCATTAACAAAATATCTATTATCTATTGCAGGCTGTGTGTGTGTGTGTGTGTGTGTGTGTGTGTGTGTGTGTGTGTGTGT
>CAJQZJ010000896.1:3055763-3071840 GCA_907164525.1 Lophiomys imhausi | reverse complement strand
TGTGTGTGTGTGTGTGTGTGTGTGTGTGTGTGTGTGTGTGTGTGTGTAGCCCTGTCTGTCCTGGAACTTGCTCTGTAGACCAGGCTGCCCTCAAACTCAAGAGATCCCTTCTCTCTGCCTCCCTAGTGCTGGGATTAAAGGCATCTACCACCATGCCCAGCCTGTGTTTGTTTTTCTTAAAGACAGGGTCTCACTGGGTAGCCTTTGGCTAGCCTACAACTTATATGTAAACCTGGCTGGTCTTGAGATCTGCTTTTGTCTCCTTGCTTAAAGCCTTAAACCAATATGTCTGGCAATATGATAGATTTAAAAATAAATACTTAACCAATTGGTATTTGAGAGCAAAGAATAATTTGCAAAAAGCATATTTATATATGACATTAAATTCACACAAAAATTTTTTTGAGCTGAGTTCCATGCATGACCTCAGACTGACATCAAACTCTCTACATAGCTGAGTATAACTTTGAACTCCTGATCTTTCTTGCCTCACAGACCCCCAAGTGCTGGAACTGTACTTCATATACCGTGGCTGGAAAGATGCTCAGTGATTAAGGGTACTACTGCACTGGTCTGAGTTCCCAGCACCTGCATGGTGTCTTATAACCCTCTCTGATTTCAGTTCCAGGGGATCTGATGCTCTCTTCTGGCTTCCACAGGCACCAGGTATATGTATGATGCAAATGTTGGCAAACACTCATATACATAAAATAAAAAGAAACCTTAGAAAATGCTGTGATTCAATCACCCAAAGTGGAATGGAAAAATAGAGGTGGCAAGGAATGAAGTTCAAGTTCACATGGTGAAGCTAGTGCACAGTTGTGATCCTGGCACTTAGAGGCAGGAGGATCAGCAATTTGAGGCTAGCCTCGGTTATATGAGATTATGTCTAAAAACTAAGAAGAAAACCAAAACTTTTCATTCTGAAATCAGTGGTGCTAGGAATATGTGAGTGGTACTGACTGTATGCTTAGCATGCCCAAGGCCCTGAGGTCAACACCAATGCCTAGCATTAAAAAAAAGAAGAACTCATGTTTTCTGAGTTAATACAACAATTATTTTTTTCTACTTGATTTGGCCATTGCTTGAGACAAGAAAATAATTTGTGCTCCCTTTTGCTGTCTGCTGTTTCTGAATCTCACCTTTGATAAACTTAAGTCACTGACCAGCCAGATGTGGGTTTCTAGGGTGGTGTCCCAGCAGATCCCAGACCTTGTAAATACTCTGCTCAGCTAACCTCCTGGCCATTTCATTTTTTTTTAAACAAAATATAACAGGTTTCAGATGAGCTACTTCAGCAGCTAAATACTAGAGTGAATAAACTCCACTTACATCACTGTAGTGTGGAACAACTATGCTGCTTAAATATGTATAATCCTGACACGCGGCATGATCTCTACTGATGACCACACTCTTAGTGAGTGTCTAGATGGCAACATAGCGAGAGAAGGAACTGAAAGACAGTTCAGGGTGGACTGCTATCAGTGTTTAAGGATTGTATATAGAAAGTCAAACTCATTCTAGATCACTAAGCAATTAAAACAAGGGCACAGAGAAGGAACAATGGGAAAGTACATTTTCTTTCAGCTCAGTAAAAGAAAAGCCACAAAAAACTGTAATGTCAGGGAAAAATTCCTGAACTCACAGTAGAACTTAATACCACCTGGTGTATATGCCTGACAGAAACATCTGAAAGAGCATGACTGCAGTACAAGAACATACAACCTCAGACACAGCTATTTACTGACACAGGAGCACATGTGATCCAGCTGGCTTTGAACTGGCTAGCAGCTAATCTTGAATTCTTTGCCCGCAGCTCCAAGGACTACCATGTGACTATTGTTTTGAGACAGAGTCTTGCTGTGTATCCCTGGTGCCAGGCAAACCTGATTTAGCTTCTCAAGTACTCAGACTACCACTGTAGTGCTACATATTAATGAAAATCAGACCAGAGCAATGTGCTTTTAAGAACTAAATGACCTGCATTTGACCCCCTCATTAAAGATTAAGAGTTTCCTTCCTTCCTTCCTTCTTCCTTCCCTCTCTTCCCTTCTTGGGCCACTGGACATGGGTGCTGAGATTTGAACCCCAGTGCTCATGATTGAGTAGCAAGCCCTCTTAACTACTGAGCCCAGACTTCTAAGGTGCCAATTCATTCTTGGCACCTAGCACTGCCAGCAGCCATGTGGGAATGCACCCAGACTGTTCGGATGGCTTAAACATAGTGCATAATCAATAGCTTGGACCAGTGAGAATAATAACATATGATCCAGGTGTGTGTCCAAGACAAGATACAAAGAACAGAGAAAGTGCTGGAGTCTACCACTCTTCCCTGAAAACCTCATTTTTTCGGGGGAGGGAGTGTAATCATGTTCAGATTCCATATAGCTTAATTCTTTTTTTTTTTTTTGGTGATAACAGATAATTTCTTGTTTTGAAAGAATAAATTTTGGTTTATCAGCTAAGTGCATTTATTCAGCTGAACAAAGCTTTGCTACCATTCTGTTCAGGATAATAAGTTAGGAAAACAAATGAATCAGTAACAATGTTAGCTATTTGTTGGTTAGAGAGATTTTTCTACATGTAAAAAAAATAAATAATTCAGTCTCTCTTACCATGCAAACGATTTCCAGTAACAAACATTGAGAGTTCAGACAAAAAAAAAAAAAAAAAAAAACCCACCAGGCACTATCAGACTTACCCTAGTCTAAAAAATGCTAAACATGGCTTCAAAAGAGGCAGATGGCATTTAAAGTAACATTTCTGATTGCCCATACATATCCCAATATTAAACCTGAAACTGTCTACAAGTCAGTGACTTTAGTTATAATTATTAATAAATACAGCATATACTCACATGAGTATTTCCTTATATAAAATATTTGATACCAATTTCTAGGCAAGGCTTGTTGATACCATCAGCTTCCTTTAATCCTCTTTCTTATGGGGAAATTGCTCACACACAGGGTTGGCTTAGGAATGAGTGAAATCCAAAGATACCTAGGAAGTGGTCCATCTGAACAGGGGGTACTCTGCAGTTTCCTGTCCACTTGACACCCAGGAACCCACAACATCCCCAACAATGTTCAAAATGAAAAAGGAAAGACAATTTAGCTGAATCTATACAAATTATCAAAGATACCCAGTTTTAGTTATTATTTGAAAATATTTTGCTATATTTTGGCATTTGAGTACAAAACTGATAATATAGATATGTATCAAGGTGTCCCAGACTCACAAAAAGCTTTCCACTTGTGGTTTGAAAAATTCCACACACTTAATTGAACACATGCCGGGGGGGCTGCTACAGTTTTTGAAACAAGCAGCTTAGAACCCTTGCTCTTGGGGCTGCTAATGACAAAGAAACCACCCATCAAAACCCTTCTTTTTACAAGACCCAAGTGATAGTATTGAAAACCTTATGGCCACAGTCCTTGGCCAAAAATGAATGCACACCTTACCTGCCAATCACAGCTCCTCATAGCTCTTCTAAGGAATAGGCGGCAGACGCTCTTGTCAGTCTTCCTGGTGCTTTAGCCTTTCACACCAACATGGAAGACTTCCATTCTGCTACTGAAGCCTGAGCTAGGTAGCTAGACTGACAAGAATGTCCCGTTCTCTGCCCGAGGTCATCTGTGGTAGTTTTGTCTTCTGAACTCAGAGCTAGACCTTTTTTTTTTTTAAGACAGGGTTCCTCTGTGTATCCCTGGCTGTCCTGGACTCACTTTGTAGACAAGGCTGGCCTCAAACTTACAGAGATCTGCCTGCCTCTGCCTCCCAAGTGCTGGGATTAAAGGCGTGCGCTACCACGCCCGGCAGAGCTAGACCTTTAACATATATTTTTCTTTGAGTTGAAGATGTATCATGGATGGAACCAATCTCAGGGTTACAACTTTTTAAAACTTAAAAAGTTCTTGAAAGTTCTTTAAATTTTAATTTCCAGTTTTAAGTGGATCTCAATATTCATGTTTGGTGCTCCAATACCTATTTGAAGCTGGGTGGGGGTGGACATTTCTCCCCAGCCTCTGGACACTGTTAGTCTGCTGCAGAGCAGAAGGAGGCCTGACTCACAGACAGCGGAGGACAGTGGGGTGACACCCCTGGCTGGGTACCTGTTCTTTCCTCTGGCTAACCTGTCAGTCGAGACACTCAAACCACACAGCTCAGGTTCTGCACAAAAAGTTGTCTTCTCTTTCCTTCCCTACCTCATTTGAATAGTCACATCCTTGTGTAGCACTCCAGAAAAATCAAGAAATGAAGCTATTTTTAGACATGTTTTCAGAGAGCATAGAAAAGTCCTTTTTGTTCAGATTCAAGGGGTGTACTAATCTGGATATTTTATGTAGAGAGTGTTTCAAATGTTTCTAGACACATCTATCTCCTTCTAAACCAGGACAAACAAACTGAGGATGGTCTTCCAGGCCACACCGACACTGAGTCATGATGACACATGGCCATGCTGAACAAAATGGAGGTGACTGTTGTAGTCTCTCTCCTCACCTGCCTCTACCCAGGGTGTGCTGGGAAGCCAATGTTAACCTTCAGTTGGAGGTGACTTGTCTTTACCACTTTGGGGCCACAAAAGATCAGTACCAGGATCTCTCCTGATCTTACAGTGGCCCTGGGCCATTTGATATGACGTCTGTGCTGCCAAGCTAACTTGACCCACAGTCACCACCAAAAGATACCATTCAGGAACTGACCTCAAGCAGAACTCCTCAAAGCTAGATGGTATCCCTGGAATAGCAGTGAGGTTCAGTCATCTAAACAGTCACTAATAAAGCTCCACTGACGCTAACCAAAGGCACATTTGGTAAGCAATAAGAAATGGCTTAGCTTAAAATAAGGATCTTTCAAAATAAACTGAGGCTATGCTCTGGCTCCTACCAAACATAAACTCAATAAAAGTAAAGGAAGCAAAATTTCTCCTGGATGGCAGTGGTTGGTTTCCAACTTGCTTTTCAACTTGCACAATACAAAAAAAAGGGGAGTGAAGGCAAAGGCAACCAGACTTTGCAAGTTCTGAGTCTTGACAGCACTCTGAATGGCAGAGCTGGTGCTCAGGGTGAGGTCGGCGGAGCCAGGGCAGGGGTGGGGTCAGCGGAGCCAGGGCAGGTGGAAGAACCTTTGGGGGTGAAGCTCAAACATTTCCAAGGTAAAGACAGTAACACTGGTGCAACTGATCTTCGTGGGGTATGCCTGAGGGGCGGGCTGCTACGCAGTAGCACCTGGGGAGCAAGTTATACTAGTAAGAGCTCAAGGATAAGCCCTAAACGAACCCTACAGGGAGAAAAGGAGAACCCCAAAGAGCCAGCCTTCATAACAGGGAAAATAAACCTAATTACTTGGAGAGCACATTATGAAGTGAGACAATAAATCAATAGTTTTGATTTGGAGCTCACTGTAGTTGTAGAGTCCCTGACCAAGGCTGTGTGGAAGGCTGGCCCCTCCTTCCACGCTGCTGTGGTCCAGCAGTGGTCTGCAGGTCCTCAGGGAGGCACTGCTACGGACGAGAGTAAGGGCTTCTTTTTGTGCTTCTTCGCTGTTGCTTGTTTTTTTAATTGTCAACTTTTGAGGTGGGAATACTTCTTGTGACAGTCAAAGCTCTTTCTTGGCTCCTGCTGCTCATACAAGCAGTCCCATGCGAGTGACTTTGGCAGATAAGAATGTGTGCAACACAAATACAATCGGCTTTGGACAAGAATGCAGATCCATGGTCTGTGAAGAAAGGACATGAATTATCACTATAATATACACATTCCTTCCTTCTTCCTTTCTTCTTTCTTGGTTTTATGTACATTTGGTGTTTGTCCCACATGTATATTTGTGCTAAGGAGTTGGATTCACTGTAACTTCAGTTACAGACAATTGTGGACTGCCATGTGGGTGCTTCAACCTGGGTCCTCTGGAAGAGCAGCCAGTGTTCTTAACTAGTGAGCTATCTCTCCAGACCTACATACACTTTATAAACAAAGATATTAAATAAATTTAAAGACAGTCTCACGTAGCCCAGGCGGGCCTTGAATTTATTCATAGCTGTGGATAACCTTGAAATCCTGATCTGCCCGCCTGGATTTCCAAGTGCTCAGATTATAGGGATGCACTAGCATGCCCAGGTTTATGTGGTGCAAGGCGTCACACACAGGGCTTTGTATATGCCAGGGAAGCGCTCTACTAACTGAGCTACATTCTCATGTTTATATTACATTTATTTATTAGTGTGAGTGAGTGTGTGTGTGTGTGCGCGGGCACATGAGTACCACAGCACATATGTCAAAGGACAGCTTATGGAAGTTGGTTCTCTCCTTCTACCATGTGGATGCTGGGAACCCATCACAGGCTGTCATGAGGTTTGGTGGCAACATTACTTGCTGAACCATCTCTATGGCTCTTTCCATGCCCTTTTTTGAGACAGGGTCTCTCACTGACCTCAAACTTGCCACATAAGCTAGGCTGGATGGCTAACAAGGCTCAGGGATCTATCTACCTTGCATCCCCAATGCTGGGATTACAAATGTATGCTATACATCCAGCTTTTTTAATGTAGATTTTGGGGGGGAATTGAACTCAGATCCTCATACATGTAGAGCAAATACTTTACTATCTCCTCAGTTCTCAGATAAAACTTTTAAAAAAGAGAATGGTTTCGTAATGTGGGGAAAAGAAAACAACAAAAACCCAATTCCAGTGCCATACTGAAAACTAATGCACAATTTCTGAGCTCTAATGGAAGGTCAAATGTTTGGCCATAACTTTCTACATAGAAGCCCAGGGCTGCAGCTCAGTGGTAAAGCACTTGCCCAGCATGCAGAAGCCTTAATTTCAATACCAAGCACCATGAAGGAAAGCAAGCAAACAAACCAGAAGCAATGTGAAAGACGGAGACTACTAGTGTAGACACACCCACGTTGTCATGCTCAAGCTTTTCAGAAACATTCTCACCAGTTCTCCCTCAGGACCACCAAAATCCAAATAGAGATTTCTGATGCCATCATCAGCAGACATCTTCAGTCGTTCAAAGGGATAGCGATACAATATGCTGCTGGAGCCTCCATGGTCTCTGGAGATAGTGAACCCATGGTCATAGTGGACAGTGAATCTTACCTCTTGGCCACCTAAGGTGCAGCCTGTTAGTGACAAGAAATATATATAATAAAGACCCATAACGTTTTCTTGAGAATATGAACCCAAAGCTGCTTAAAATTTCCTAAAATAAATTTTTAGAAAGATTATTATTCTGCACTTACTTTGACTGCACAAATACTAAAATTGGAACGAATCAGGGAAGATCAGCAGAGCCCTGTGCAAGGATGACATGCGAACTCATGAAGCAGTACATTTTAAAAGGCCTGTTATTTTTATTTAGAGACAGGGTACAATGTACTCCAGGTTGGTATATAAATTATGTACTCCTCCTGATCATCCTGCTTATGCATCCCACATGCTATGATTACAAGCATGGGCTACAAAGTCAGGCTGAGTTTTCTCTTTTTCAGACAAGATCTTCCCTTGCATACAAGCTCCTTGGGTATCATGGAACCTGATATGGAGAGCCAGGCTGACCTAAACTCATAAGAGATTCTCCTGTGTCTGCCTCCAGAACGCAAGGATTAAAGGCATGTGCTACTACAGCTGGTATTATTATGATGATGATTATTAGTTTTTTTCGAGATGGGTTTTTCTATGTATCCTTGATTGTCCTGGGCTCACTTTGTAGACCAGGCTGGCCTTGAACTCACAGAGATCCGCCTGCCTCTGCCTCCCAAGTGCTGGGATTAAAGGTGTGGGCCACCATGCCTGGCTCTGGTATTATTCTTAATTATATGTGTATATATCTGTGTGGGGGTATGTGGATGTGAGTGCAGGGGCCCAAGGACACCTGAGTCCTGTTGGAGCTGGAATTACAGATGGTTGTGAATTACCTGACACAGATACTAGGAATCAAACTTGGGTCCTTTGCAAGAATAGTACATGCTCTCAATCACTGAGCTCAGTTTCCAGCCCCTAAAATTACTTTGGCCAAAGTCTACATCTTGACTTTGACACAGGATACAGCCTAACTTTCTGACCTCTGACTCAACTGGGTATCAATTGCCTGTAGTGAGGTGGAGGCAGAGGGGTGTTTTCCACTCTCAAAGACTATATAAACCCCTCACTGTACGAGGTAGAATACATAAAACATGATTACACTCAAAACTGAGCTAAGGGTAAAGTCAGGAAAAGGTAAAACTAGCCAGGCAGTTCGAGGCCGGCCTCGTCTACAGAGCCTGGACAAGAAGAAATGAGCAAAGGAAAGATGCCCTTCAGGGCTGTAACATGCTTTGGCTGGTATGAGAGAAGGAGATAATGTCTATCAAAAGCTTATCATCCATCAGCAAGAGTCATGAGATCACTGGACTCATGGATATATCTGGAGCTAGGGATGCAGCCCAGTGTAGAGCACTCACCTAGCAGGAACCAGGCCCTAGGTTTAATCCCCAGTACCATAGAAAAGATAGAAAAACAAACACTGCCAGCCTACTACCACCCCCAAAGAAAGAAGAGCTGCAAGAAAACTGAGCAGATAGACAGTGCTTGCTACCAAGCTTGTTCCATCCCTGAACCTACATGGTGGAAGGAGAGGACAGACTCACAAATTGTTCTCTTGACCTCTATATGCAACACATGCACACACACTCTCATGAACTAACATAATAAAAAAAATTAAAAGCTCAACCAAACAAAGATACATCTGAACTGGAAGAAACAAAAACTCTCGTCACCTGGTACAGGGGTACACACCTGTAATGTCAGCATTCACCTAGGCCGTGTGGTTGGAGAACCAACAATCTAAGGCAAGCTTGAGCTACAGCGACACCTAAAGATCAGAGCTCAGCTTTGCTTCTTCATTTTAACAAGAATGGCTCTTGAGGCAGGTCATCACATGTAACCCACCTATTCTCTCACTGGATGTGCAAAAAACCCAATTAGTTAATGCAGCTGTATGTTTAGCAAAAGGCTGGCCTCGAACTCACAATGATCCGCCTGCCTCTGCCTCCCAAGTGCTGGGATTAAAGGCGTGCGCCACCACGCCCGGCTTCATCTAGCCCTATTTTATTTTATATTTTTCATTTTATTTATTTTTGTGTGGATGAGTGCTTTGGCATTTATGTCTGTGTACCATGTGCATGTCTGGTGCCTAGAAGATGACACTGGATACCCCTGGGTCTGAAATTACAGATAGTTGTGAAACTCCATGTGGGTACTGGGAATTAACCTATCTTCTTTGAGAGAGCAGCTAGTGCTCTTAACCACTGAGCCATCTCTCCAGCTCCTTATTTTAGAGTCTCAATGTAGCTCAGGCTGTCCTGTGAGGCCAAGAATGACCTTGAACTTCAGTTCACCTATGTCCACCTCTCAAATGCTGTGTCCTAGTTAGCTTCAGCTGTCAATGTGACAAAGTCCAGAGTCATCTGAGGGAGTCTCAATTGAGGGATCGCCCAGATCAGACTGACCTGTGATGTCTGCGAGGGACATAAAGCTAAGTGAGCATGAACCTGGAAGCAAGCCACCAAGCAGTCCTCTAGAACTCTTGCCTTCAGTGTCTGCCCTGACTTCTCGCAGTGATGAACTGTGACCTGAAAGTATAAACCAAATAAGTCCTTTCTTCCCCAAAGTTGCTTTGGTCAGGGTGTGTTATCACAGCAACAGAAAGGAAACTGGGACTTGCTGGAATTACAGTCACACACCATCATATCTGCTCTATTTGGTACTGGGGATTGAACCCAGGTCCTCATGCATAGTAGGCAAACATTCTGTCTTTGAGAACTACACTTTTAGCCACCATTAACCTTTAAAGAAATGTTCAACTCTTTCATACCATTCCTTTCTCTTCTCACTTCACTGGTTTCAATGATGAGCTGTCATATGGAACTGTGAGTGAAATAATCCTTTCTTCCTTAAGTTGCTTTTGGTCATGGTGTTTCATCACAGCAGTAGTAATGCTAAGACAGGGACTAATTGGGGAGAGAAGAGAAACAGTGTGGGGACAAGAGGGTGATGGGGGAATGAATATGAGCAAAAACATAATGATATGTGTGTATGAAAATGTCAGGGTGAATTGCTGGGGAGATGGCTCAGTTAAGAGCACTGGCTGTTCTTGTTTGGATCCCAGGACCCACTTGGCAGCTCTTGACGGTCTGTGACTCCAGTTCCAGGTGATCCAACATGCTCTTCTGGCTTCCATAGGCACTGTCCCCATGTGTTACACATACATACATGTGGGCAAAACACTCATATAAAATAAATTAGATGTCATAATGAGATCTTTAACTTTGCTTGTAGCTAAAAAAAATTAAACATGCTTAATTTAGCTTTGGTGGGCACTGTTAACTTCAGTCTAATTCACACAGCTGTTATCACTACTCCTCTCTTTGACACACTTTTTCTTTTGCTTCCATGACACTCACCATCCCCACAAATCTGGTTTTCCTTCCACTGCTCTGATTACTATGCCTTAAACTCCTAAGTGGAAGGAACATTGGCTTTTTCATACCTAGGGGCATTAATTACACACTACAGGTAACATGCTAAACAGGAGTCAGTCAGTGTACACTGAAATAAACGTAGCCCACATTACCTGTTCTGTACCTTTCGTGTGTAAGTGTAGAGCTTGCACAGGAGTGTGTGTGTATAGAGGCCAGAGGAAAGATTTGGGAATTGTTCCTCCCAGGTGCTATCCACCTTTTGGAATCCAGTTTTTGGAAACAAGGCCTCTTCAGAGGGATCTTTGTCTTTACATTACCAGCCTGGAACCACACACACGAGCCAGCACAGCTGGATTTCTACATGGGTTCTAGGACTCAAACTTGGGTCTTCATGTTGTGTAGCAAGCACTTTATGTTCCCAGCCCATATCTTTTGATTTATTCTTTTTAACATACTGAAGACTGAACCCCAGGTTTCTACATGGCACTACTGAGCACCACTATCCTATCCTTACTCTGTATTCCTTAAAACCAAAGACTGCATTACTCGGAGGGTGAGACCTAATATACAGATGTTTTACCCCACAAATCCTGCTTCTACTACTCTGGGATCAGTTACTTTGTTAACTTATAGTTGAGGGGAATTGCAGTGTTTCTGGAGAGCTCTTTGACCTGATTCTGCAGCAGAACAGGAGACAGAATCAGACCAAGAGGGAGAGGAAGGAGGGAGGGAGGGAAAGAGGAAACAAGAGAGACAGACAGACAGACATAGATGACAGAAAGTGTGCAAGAGAGACTGAAAGACAGAAAGACAGATAGACAGACTGACTCAGTCCTTTTGATTTTGCATTGCAGGGCAACTTTGAAGGGAGTAGGTCCCTAGAACTGTGTCAGGAAAAGGCTGGGTTAGCACCCCCAGTCAATGGTGTTAAGAAAAGTCTAATTGCTGGGTGTGGTGGCGCACGCCTTTAATCCCAGCACTCGGGAGGTAGAGGCAGGTGGATCTCTGTGAGTTCAAGGCCAGACTGGTCTACAAAGTGAGTCCAGGACAACCAGGGCTACACAGAGAAACCCTGTCTTGAAAAACCAAAAAAAAAAAGTCTAATCATCAAGCTAATTACAGAGAATAGCATGACGATACGCTGTCCTGGACTCACTTTGTAGACAAGGCTGGCCTCGAACTCACAGTGATCCACCTGCCTCTGCCTCCCAAGTGCTGGGATTAAAGGCATTCGCCACCAAGCCTGGAGGTCTTATTTACTTTTATCTCATTATAAAGCCTAGCTCTTGGTAAATACTAAAGTATTGAGCAAATATTTGCTGATTTAATGAATGAAGGGGATTGTTACTGTCTGTCCTTCAGGCATTTAACCCTGTCATGAGTATGAGTCATCTGGAGAGGGAAGGAGAGGCCTAAGGCACTGGCAGTATATAAGAACTGCAGTTAAAGCCCCAAACACAAAACACACCTAGAATGCCTGTATGTTTACACACTGTATGTCAAACACCAAGCTCATAATAAGCAGCCGCCAGGGGGCATTTGCACAGTGGAACATGACAACCAGCAGGGACTAGCCACCAGAGGGAGCTTCCAAACACTGCAACCAACACCTGAGTGTTGGCCATAACATTTTCAAACTTTTGAAGAGAGACTCCTATTCCAAATACTTTATTTTCGGTAGCTAAAATATTGCCAGATGCTTGTATTTAAGGGCATCTAGTCATACCTTACATGCAAAATCTTCTTAACTATAGTCAGTGCATCTAATTTTTATTGCCTGGTTTCTTATATCTTAAAATGATGGATAGTAAAAAAAAGCCTTGTGGCAGGCATGGGAAATTTTTGCCAGTGAGAAAGATACCAGATTTCTTTCTGCCATGATCACTGCAACTACCATGTTTTAACAGTTTATACTCAGCACAAACAACAATGGTATTATCTTAAAGCTGAGTAGTTTCACTTAATTACTGTTAGAGGGCAGGAAAGACGGTTTAGCTTTTAAAGGCACATATTTGGCTCTTATAAAGGACTTGTCTGATTCCTAGCACTCACAAAAGCAAATCCCATCTCCTCAACTGTTCTGTTCTGGTCTCCAGGGGCACCTGCACACACATGGCACATGCACGTGCACATACACAAACACATGCACACACATAAATCTTGAAAAAACTAATAATTACTTCAGAAATCTAAGGTCAGGGCCAGGAATGATAGTGTATACTTGTAATCACGGCACTAAGGAAGTGGAGGCAGGAGGATCAAGAGTTCAAGATCATCCTCTCATACATACTTCCTACATACTGAGTTCCAGGCTAGGCTGGGCTACATGAGACCCTGTCACAAACACATAGAAACAGGGGGGAGGGAGGGAAGGGAAGAGGAGGGAGGGAGGTAGGGAGGGAGGGAGAGACAGAGAGAGAGAGAGAGAGAGAGAGAGAGAAACAAACGGTCAAGTAAAAGTATCTCTACCCAGGGAGACTTCCTTGATCAGCTCAGCAGCAGCATGACAACCCTGAACAAGCATTCTGGTCCAGGTCGACAAATCCCGATGTGTTTCGACCCTGAAGAGATGCATCTCAATGCCCTGCCGAGAGCCTGTCCTGGTAGCAAAGGTAAGGTCAGATCCAAGGGAGGGTGACCGACATCCAGAACCGGAATGAACCAACCTAGGACCACAAATAGAACAGAGAGCTAAGGTAATTTTTGCATTATTGGAAGAAAATGCTAGGAATTTACACTCATTGGTAAGCAGAAACTTATTAAAAATCTTCAGCAATTTTTAGATGAATGCATTTCAAAGCCAAATTATGATATTTTGAAGCAGATATTATCCTTTAATCCCACAGAATAATCCCTGGTGTCACAGGAGGCAGGATACTACGTTCTGTCTTTATAAAGAAAATACCTACCAACAAAAAAAAGAAAAGCAGAAAATTCTGCCAGGAGCTAGAGAAATGACTCAGGTTAAGATCACTTGCTGCGCCGGGCGGTGGTGGTGCACGCCTTTAATCCCAGCAGTCAGGAGGCAGAGGGAGGTGGATCTCTGTGAGTTGAGGCCAGCCTGGTCTATAAATCGAGTTCCAGGACAGTCAGGGCTCTGATACACAGAGAAACCCTGTCTGGAAAAACAAAATAAGAGAAACCCAACCTTCAATGCCCTCTTTTGGCCTCCACAGGCAGCAGGCACACACACGGTGCATAGACATACATGGAGGCAAAACATTCCAATACAGAAAAAATAAAAACAAAAACAAACCCAAAGAACAAGAAAAACATTTCACCCAAATGTGGCTGTGCATGCCTGTTGTTGGGTCTGCTTCTTCAGAATAACTGCAGCCTTGTCTGTCTTCAGTCTCCATTTCAGTTATAAAATGAAATTACTTATACTTTGTTACTTTGTTACCTTGACTCTGAAGAGTCCCCAACTACAGCTCCACTTGGGATTAATCAAATTAAAGGTCAGTTAGAAATGCTTTGTCTAGCTAGTCAAAATGATGTAGTGGTACCATCCCCTTGCTTCCTACCTGGTTGCTATCTGGATGCAGTTTGTTTCCTAGACCTGGTTACCTGCATATGGTCTTTCTTATAAAAAGCCTGCCTTAGAAGCAGACTGACATCACAGTTAGGCTCCAAGACCCCTGTGATCTTTGTCATGGTGGCCATGACCAGTTTTGGGGTGTGTGTTCAATAAATCATCAATATCTGACTGAGAATGGTGACTGAGTGGCTGGTTGGCTATTCTTGGACTCTAACATTTGGAGATCCCATTGATATTGTACTCTAACATTTGGAGGTTCCACCGTGATTGAACTATAATATTTGGAGGTCCCACTGAAATTGAACTATAACATTTGGAGGTCCCAGGGAGATTGGACTATAACACCTATAATCCCAGCACTTGAGTAGCTGAAGCAAGAGGATCCTAAGTTTTAGGTCAGCCTGGGGTGTACACAGAGTAACCTTCTCTCAAAACAAAATAAAATAACACACACACAAGACAACAATGATATGTTCTATTCAGTGGACTAGAAGAAGTCCTATGATCAACTACCACATGGATGAACTTTGAGGATTACATAAAATGTTAAATAAAATGAATGTCACAAAAAATCTAAAATGTGCATAGTTCGCCACATATGTATGCAAACCAAACTTAATCCAGAATATAATTTTCCTTGAAAAGCAGAATTTTATCACAGGCAACAATTAGCCATAGTATTTTCCTTCCAAGTGGAAACTGGTGTTTCATGAGAACAGTTCAAGTTCAGCTCAGGACTCAATGACACAGGTCCTTTTCCTTGTGCATCAACAGATCATACTTCAGAATTATTTTCTCAGGTTAATAATTCCTGTTTCATCATGTAGAATATTAAATAGATGAGTAGTCAAAGGTTAAGATGAAATAAAGTTCTAAATCTGAGCTGTGAATGTGGCGTATGGGGTGTGAGCATCTATACTTAGGTGGAGGGACATCAGGTGTTCTGTTCTATGACGGCCTGTTCTGTGACCTTATTCCCCTGAGACAGGGTCTCTTACTGAATATGGCTGATGGCTAGAAAGTCCCAGCAATCCTCCTGTCTCAGCATCCCACACACTGGGGCTCCAGGCACATGCATGGGATGTTGGGTTTTCTACCTGTGCTAGGATCAGAATTCATGTGTGCTTGTAACAAACACTCTCACCAACTGCAAAGTCTCTCTGCTCCAAACTGAATGTTTACTACTTAATAAAGAAAATTTAAAGTTAAACTGGCTCTCCACGCCCAAAATCCATTTGGGGAACACAATGACTTCTTACATAGGTGTGTTTTGTGCATATGAGTGGTTACCGATTGCCCTGA
Organism: Lophiomys imhausi; assembly: GCA_907164525.1. NCBI lineage: Eukaryota > Metazoa > Chordata > Mammalia > Rodentia > Muridae > Lophiomys > Lophiomys imhausi. Next base: position 3,056,534 of record CAJQZJ010000896.1, on the reverse strand, counting down.
AACACAGGAAGGTTTTAACTTACCCCCAGGGCAAGTGTCAGCATAGTGTGAACCACAAACAATTTTAGTATTACTATGAAATACCTTTGAACTTACAGACTTGCCTATGGAGTTACCTCTGAGAACTGTGTTTCTAAACTGATTCCTGTAGAACTTACATGCCAAGTAAGCATGAGTTAGCTCAGAAACAGTTAAGTTTTAAAATTACTCTACATATGATCCAAGTAAAATGGAGTACAGAGGAAAGTACCACGTTCAATTTGATTGTTAATCCCATGTCAGACATTACAAAATATCCAGTCTAGGAGGATATTTTCCTCCTAGATTTGATTTTGAAATATTTGGCAGAGGGGATCTAATTCAAACCAGATGCTGGACTTGGGGAGCAGCCATTGGTTAGGACACACTGCCAAGTGCCCCCCCCTTTTGGTGGAGAGGCCAGATGAGCTCATGCAAAGATGAGCTTTAGCAGTTTTGGTCTTATTAGCCCACAAACTCAATACCACTCAGTTGTCCACAAGGTACAGTAGCCACGTTGTCCTTGGGCTCTATCTCTCCCAGTCAAAGAAAGCTTATAGGAAAAAACTGCAAAATCCACAGTACCCAGGACATCAACATCTTTCTACCTGTGTAGATCTTAAGAAAGGTCTAAAATAAAAATTCCCTTCAACAATTCCAGGCATTACTTAATTTCTCATTGGCCAAAAATGTCATGTATTGAGAGCACACACACACACACACACACACACACACACACACACACACACACAC
>CAJQZJ010000896.1:3037659-3055753 GCA_907164525.1 Lophiomys imhausi | reverse complement strand
ACACACACACACACACACACACACACACACACACACACACACACACAGTTTTGATTTCTAAGAACCTAAATGTATAATCCAACATAAACTTCAGCTCCTGTTAATTTACACCAATCTAACAATGTTACTTGATCTGGAAGTTTGAAACATAATTAATTCTTCACATTCTTTTCTGAATCTTCCCTGAACCTGGAGCTCACTACACTAGGCTGGCAGATAATGATCACTAGGGATCCCCCTGTCTCTGCCTCCCCAGGACTGGGGTTACAGCTGCACCTGGCGTGCTTTCTGCAGGGGTTCTGGGTAACTGAATTCGGGTCTCTATACTTATACAGCAAGTAATTCACCAGCTGACTTGGCTGCAGGCCCTCTAGCTTCAATTTCTTGATGGTATCTCAAGTACAAACACTGCACCTAATTATTTTTTCTCATGGGGTTTTTCTTTTCTTCCTTCCTTCCTTCCTTTCTTTTCATAGGCTCTCATGTAGCCCAGTCCAACCCTGGTTTTACTGTCTCTACTTTTCAAGTGCCAGGATTACATGTATGTGCTGCCATGCTTGGCTTTGTATGTGTTTTTGGTGTCACACCTATGAAGGTTCTAGGCAGACCTACTCCTTAAATACACAACTGCCCCATTTACTTTACTACTAATGTCCTTTGATGAGCAGCATCCAATGGACAGAATTGCTTCCTTATGAGATTCCTACTTTATGGAACATGGCTTATTCAGAGTGCTCTAAATTTTTGGAATGCACGTTAACTGGACTAATTATAACTGTGGAAACATATCCTTGTTTTTGTAGGGTTGCTGTCCTGTCCAGTGCATGCGAGGCTCAGGAAGCAGAATAAGTGACAGCAGCTCATGTTTCTTTCTTTCTTTTTTTTCTTTCTCAATTTGGGCAATTATTTATTTATATCTTTTTTTTCAGACTTTCAAGACAGAATTTCTCTGTGTAGGCCTGGTTGACCTGGAACTTGCCCTGTAGACCAGGCTGGCCTCAAACTCAAGAGATCTGCCTGCCTCTGCCTCCTGGGTGCTAGAGTTAAAGGCATGTGAAACCCCCACCCAAGCTCAGGTTTTGTGAGGGGCACTATAGGCAAGCACAGTGGGACGTTCTAAGATGTCGTCATAGCTTTTGATGTCAAGGTAGCTTTACTTCAGTGAGGGCTGGAAACTGATGCTTAAACTCAGTCTTCTATGAGATGCTTTTCCATCCAGATGGGTAGAATCAGGAGAGCACACCGTCCCAGTGTGGAAGGCCAGGAGAAGCTTTGGCTTTGTTTGGTGACTGAGGAACTCCAGCTCTGAATTACAGAAACATCATGGAAGCTACATGACCATTTAAAACTCTCCTTTCATGGCTAGCCAGGCCACTTAATGAGTTTTAGGCCAAGTAGGGCTACACAGAGAAAGCCTATCCCAAAAGAAAAACACTTTTTTTGCTCAAGACAGGAAATGTCCAGTGTTCTCTATGGGGCACAGGAGAGGGTTCAATCACTTCCCTCTTTTACTACCAAGGACTTTTCTGAGTGGCTCTCACGTACCCCACCCCCTTAGTGAAACCACCAGATTATCTTCCACTTGCTCTTTCTGTCAAGGGCAAATGGCAGCTTCATGCTCAGGAGGGAACCCTGTGACTTCTCGTAGATTTTGGTATTCTGCACTGAAGGAAACTTCTGAATGACTCTAAAAAGCACAGTTTGTGGGGCTTTTCAGTTATACCAACACCTGATTCTTTAAAATCCAAGAAAACTAAATTTGAATGTGCTTCTACTTGTAGTTATTATCTCTTAAGACACCCCAAATCTACATTTCTCAATTGTTCTCCCTCCCAACTCTGTACATCTAGGACACGGGGGTATGTGGCTTAAGGACAGACCATGTTTATTGCTAGGCACTTTTTCATTGCAAAGATATTTTGGCTAAGTTGAGTGGTTTATCTACTGTACCACATTCTAGTTTAAATGATTTTATCACCTATTCAAAAGGCTGCTACAGTTTCAGTGGTTTTTAGTCACAGTCAATAATATAAAATAAGCCGGGCGTGGTGGCTCACGCCTTTAATCCCAGCACTTGGGAGGCAGAGGCAGGCGGATCTCTGTGAGTTCGAGGCCAGCCTGGTCTAAAAATCAAGTCTAGGACAGCCAGGGCTGTTACACAGAGAAACCCTGTCTCGAAAAACCAAAAAAAAAAAAAATATATATATATATATATATATAAAATAAAACCACCCAATCATCTCCATAACTAAGCAAGTCTTCAATAATTTAAAACAAGAGCGCACACGTGCACACACACACAGTCCATGAGTGACTGAAACAATTTATTCTGTTAAGAGTTAGGAGCTTCCAGGTGTGGTGGCGCACACCTTTAATACCAGCACTCAGGAGGCAGAGGTAGGTGGATCTCTGTGAGTTTGAGGCTAGCCTGCTCTACAAAGTGAGTTCTAGGACAGCCAGGGCTGTTACACAGAGAAACCCTATCTCGAAAAACCAAAGTTAGAACCTGTAAATGATCAATAAGTTGGGAAAAAAACCATTAGTTCTACATTAGCTTCTTAAATGCTCTTTTAGGCATTAAAGGTAGTAGAATTCACTTTATGATTCTTTAGTAGACTTAGAGTATTTTTTCTTTTGTCTTACCTTGTGGCAACAAGAGGGTAGCTATGACATGGTGATGCCCAGGCATCTCTTGTCCATGGCATACAATCATAGAGCAGCAGGTCCTTCTCAGTCACAGCCATGAGAACAGGCCTCCACTGCTGTCTTCCACCATCTAGTTTTGCCTGTTACAATGGTGAGATCCAGAATCAGAGCACACTATAACAACGATGAGCTTTTTGCAGAAGTGACTTGGGCACTGGCTTAACACTGGGGGCCCTTTGCTTTGCTTCTCTACTAAAACTAGAGATACAGGATCATCACCATGAGTGTACTTCCATAAGTCAGTGGATGTGAGGTGGGGTGTGTTTGAAAAGCTCACTCCAGCCGGGCGTGGTGGCGCACGCCTTTAATCCCAGCACTCGGGAGGCAGAGGCAGGCGGATCTCTGTGAGTTCGAGGCCAGACTGGTCTACAAAGCGAGTTCAGGACAGCCAGAGATACACAGAGAAACCCTGTCTCGAAAAACCAAAAAAAAAAAAAAAAAAGAAAAGCTCACTCACAGGCATTATCTAGTGACATGACAATTTTACCCCATTCCATAATAATGGAGTATCACCAATTCTAATTAATATACACTGTTATGTTCAAAAGATAAAAGTTTCTGTATGTCAAATATATGGTATCTTCTGCAACAAACAGCAAGTGGTGGTGGTGGGGGTGTCCATGCCTTTAATCCCAGCATTTGAGAGCCAGAGGCAGTCAGATCTCTGTGAGTTCAAGGCCAGCCTGGTCTACAAATCGAATCCAGGACAGCTAAAGCTACAGAGAAACTCTGCCTTGAAAAAAAAAAAAACAAAAAACAAAGTATGGTATCTTTTAAGAACAGGATGGAAATTCATGTCTTCTACTGTAGAATCTATACAGGAATGTTTTGATTAAAATCTACAGTAAGGAAGCCAGGTGTCATGTGGCACATGCCTGTAATCCACTCAGGAGGCAGAGGCAAGTAGATATCTATGAATTCAAGTTCGGCCTAAAGTTATATAGTGAGACCTTGCCTCAAGAAACAAAACAAAAAATCCAACCTACTTTTAAGAAACATATTGTATATTGCAATCTAATAAACAAAATGTGTATTAATTACTATTTTAAATATTTTATAATAATACATTCCAAAAATAACACAACTCTGTATACTAGAGTAAACTATAGCCTATCTTTTTTTTTTAAATGTGGAACATAGATGAATAAGATGGCTCATCACTTAAAAAATGCTTGTCAGCTGGGTGTGGTGGCGCATGCCTTTAATCCCAGCACTTGGGAGCCAGGGGCAGGTAGATCTCTGTGAGTTCAAGTCCAGCCTGGTCTACCAAGCAAATCCAGGACAGCCAGGGCTTTTTATACAGAGAAACCCTGTCTTAAAAACCAAAAAAAAAAAAAGTGCTTGCCATATTAGCCTGACAACTTGAGTTTGATCCATGAAGCCCATGAAGGATAGGAAAAACTAACTACCAAAAGTTTTCCTCTTACCCTTCTACACCTTCACTGTGGAATGCACAAACCTGCACTCATACACATACATCAATGCACATGCACAACAATAAGCAAATGTTGTTTACAATGTAGTTTCTTTCTTATACTCTGATTTAAACATCGTTCTAAGCAATAGCTACACTGCTTAACTATGTCCTCAGCCCTATACTGTACTTTGAAAAACACAAAAGCAAGTGTTCTCCATTATATTTAGGAACTACATGTTTTGGCTTCAAATACACGTCTTCTGGAAGAGCAGCAAAGGGATATCTCTCCAGCCCCTCAGATCTTAAAAGAAGCAGTTCTATCTGCTAGACTGGGCTAGCAGACAGAGCAGACAAATAACCTTTTGTCCATGCCCCTTATTTCCAATTCTCCTATCTTAAAACACTTCATGCAAGTGTATTTTTTCCCGAGACAGTTTCTCTGTGTATCCCTGGCTGTCCTTGAACTCAGAGATCCGCCTGCACCTGCTTCTCAAATGCAGGGATGAAAGGAGCGCACCACCACCACTTGGATAAGGCAGTGTGTTTTGACAAAGCCTTCAAATAAAGGTTTTGAAAAAATATTTATCTTGTGTATATGGAGGTCAGAAGACATCTATGTGGAGCTGGTTATCTCCTGTGTTCATGAGGGCTCTGAGGATTAAACTCAGGTCATCAAGCTTGGGCAACAAACACTTTTTTTTTTCTTTTTCTTTTTTGGTTTTTCGAGACAGGGATTCTCTGTAAAGCCCTGGCTATCCTGGATGCACTTTGTAGACCAGGCTGGCCTTGAACTCACAGAGATCTGCCTGCCTCTGCCTCCCAAGTGCTGGGATTAAAGGCGTGTGCCACCATGCCTGGCAATTACAGACAGCTGTGAACTGCCATATGGGTTCTGGGATTTGAACCCGGGTCCTTTGAAAGAGCAGTCAGTGCTCTTATTGGCTGAGCCATCTCTCTAGCCTGGCAGCAAACACTTAACCTGTTGCCATCTCATGGGACCTGGCCCAGAAAGAATCTTTTTTATTTGTTTGTTTGGTTGGTTAGTTTTTTGAGACAGGGTTTCTCTATTGTAGTCCTGCTTGTCTGGGCACTCACAGAGTTCCTCCTGCCTCTGCTAGGATTAAAGGTGTGTGCTACTATACCCAGCTCCCAGAAATTATCTTAAGACCCAAAAATATTCAGATAATATAGGTTTTTTTGTTATCTGTTTCTTGTGAGCAAGGACAAAAAGTTTAGGTAATACATGTGACAGGATAAGCTACAAGGATCTACTATAGTACAAGGATCTACTATAGTATTGTCTGTAATGACAAAATATTAGGGCAACAAAGCAGCTCATTCTGTAGCTGTAGGCAAAACCTACAGCTACAGAATGAGATATTTTACTGAATGAGGTAGCTAGCTCTCTGTCCATCTTATAAAAAGTTCTCCAGACAGACTGTTTACAGAAAAGAAAAAGAGAAAAAGAAAAAAAGACAGATCTCTGAATTAGAGGTCAGCCTTGTCTATAGAGTGAGTTCCAGGACAGTCGGGGCTACACGGAGAAATGCTGTTTCCAAACAAACCAAACCAACAAACGAAAAACAAAACAAACAAATAAGCAACATATAAGTTATATGCATGAGAAAAGGCGGCTAGCAAGATAGCTCAGTGAGTCATGTACTCACCTGGTGACCCTGCGTTTGAGTCCTAGAACCCACTGAAAGTGGGAGGACAAAACTGACTTTACAAACTTGTCTTTTGTCCTCTGACCTCCACATGTTCTCTCCATGGTATGTGCAGGCACACAAAGAGACATGTGCACACACACACACATACACACAGAGAGAGAGAGAGGCACAGGCACAGACTCGCTCTCTCACACACACACACTCATACACTCTTCCACATACACTCTCTCTTACACACACATACAAAGAGAGATTGATTGATCATGTAGGTAGGCACAGATATAAATAGTCTAAAAATATATATCCCATAAGGGAAGCACTCCAACACTGAATAGGGATGAGACAAGTACTTGTTCTGCCTCCTACCTACCTGTTCTGCCAGCCAGGCAATATGCTTGACTTCCTTGCTGCCTCCCGCTGTACTGGTTGCACCAAGCATGGCATTGAGTTCAGCCAATACCTGTGGGAGGAGAGCCATTATGTTGGTGTGGATAGCTATGAACCAGGAGTGTGCTGTGGCTGTATCCTTGCAGCGTAGGATCAAAGTGTTCCTGCTATCAGGAGAATGTATCTCTATCAATCTGTATGGAGAGAGAAAAGAGAAAAATGAGCTAGGTTCGAAGTCATCATACCAACTAGAGTTAACATACTATCTGCAAATTTAATTTAATATTGTGTTTTTCTTTCTTTCTTTTTTTTTAGATTTTTCAAGACAGTGTTTCTTCTCTGTGTATCCTTGACTGATCTGGACTCACTTTGTAGACCAGGCTGGCCTTGAACTCACAGAGATCCACCTGCCTCTGCCTCCCGAGTGCTGGGATTAAAGATGTACACCACCACACCCGGAAATTACAGACAGCTGTGAACTGCTATGGAGGTGCTGGGATTTGAACCTGGGTCCTTTGGAAGAACAGCCAGTGCTCTTAACTGCTGAGCCATCTCTCCAGCCCTATATGTTTTTCAAATAGAGACATTTAACACTCCATAGTCCAATTCCAGAGAAAACTACAAATGGATGGACAATAATTTGGACTAAGAGCTGGATTTGTTGTTGTACTGGGATGGTCCATAGTGAGACACTTCACATTGCCTTAATTTCCATGTCAAACAGTGTCTGCTGGACATTGCAGGCAAGATGTTAATAAGGAATAGGAACGGCCGGGCGGTGGTGGTGCACGCCTTTAATCCCAGCACTAAGGAGGCAGAGGCAGGCAGATCTCTGTTAGTTCGAGGCCAGCCTGGTCTACAAAGCGAGTCCAGGACAGCCAGAGCTGTTATACAGAGAAACCCTGTCTCGAAAAACCAAAATAATAATAATAATAATAATAATAATAATAATAAGCCGGGCGGTGGTGGCGCACGCCTTTAATCCCAGCACTTGGGAGGCAGAGGCAGGTGGATCTTTGTGAGTTCGAGGCCAGCCTGGTCTACAAAGTGAGTCTAGGACAGCCAAGGATACACAGAGAAACCCTGTCTCGAAAAACCAAAAAAAACAAAAAAAACAAAAAAAACAACAACAACAACAACAACAAAAAAAAAAATAATAATAATAATAATAATAAGGAATAGGAACATGTACACACAAACATATTTACATATATAATGTGGGTGTATAAGAATCTCATGTATTCTAGGCTGGCATCAAATTGCTATATAGCTGACCTACCACTCCTCTGGCCTTCATCTATCAAATACTGAGATTAAAGATGAATGTTAGCACGTGATATTTTAAAAATAATTAGGAATGCAGGGCGGTGGTGGCAAACTCCTTTAATCCCAGCATTTGGGAGGCAGAGGCAGGCGGATCTCTGAGTTTGAGGCCAGTCTGTACTACAAAGTGAGTTCCAGGACAGCCAGGGTTACACAGAGAAACCCTGTGTGTCTCGAAAAACCAACCAACCGCCGGGCAGTGGTGGCGCACGCCTTTAATCCCAGCACTTGGGAGGCAGAGGCAGGCAGATCTTTGTGAGTTCGAGGCCAGCCTGGTCTACAAAGTGAGTCCAGGACAGCCAGGGCTACACAGAGAAACCCTGTCTCGAAAAACCAAAAAAAAAAAAAAAAAAAAAGAAAAAGAAAAACCAACCAACCAAAAAACAAAAAAACATAGGGCCAGCAAGATGGCTCAACAGGTAGCGCTGCCTGTCACCAAACCTGACAACCTCACTTTTATCTCTGGTCTCAGATGGTGGAAGAGAAAAATAATTCCCACAGGTTATCCTCTGACCTCCACACTCAAAGTAACTAATCAAACAACAACCCCCCCCCAAAATATAAAAAAATAGTGGGGCGGTGGTGGCGCACGCATTTAATCCCAGCACTTGGGAGGCAGAGGCAAGGGGATCTCTGTGAGTTCAAGGTCAGCCTGGTCTACAAAAGCAAGTCCAGGACAGCCAGAGCTATAATACAGAGAATCAAAAAATAAAAAATTAAAAACAGGCCAGCAAGATGACTGAGCTTGTAAAAGTACCTGATGCATAAACCCAATGACCTGAGTTTGAGTCCCCAATTCCACTGTGGAACTGAGGAGTCCAGGGATGCCTAGTGCATGACCCTTTAAGGCATGGCCCTGGAGGGTAGCCTTGGTACTGTTGATCTAAAGCTAACTTAAACTGAGGGTAACAGTGCACATGTCCTTAGCCCAGCATTCAGGAGGCAGGAACATGGGGATCTATCTCTGTGCATTTGAGAGCAGCTGACTTTATGCAATGAGTTTCAGACCAGTCAGTACTACATAGTGAGACTGTGCTGAAAAATAAATAAACAAACATACATACATTCCAGATTTTCATAAAGAATAATATTCACAAAGAAAAGTAATATTCTTCTGCTAGTATCCCTTTATTTCAGATAATAACACATTTTAGTTCATTGTCAAGATTTTTGTTTTGTTTTGTTTTGGTTTTTCAAGACAGGGTTTCTCTGTGTAACAGCCCTGGCTGTCCTGGACTTGCTTTGTAGACCAGGCTAACCTTGCAATCACAGGGATCTACCTGCCTCTGCCTCCCGAGTGCTGGGATTAAAGGCGTGCATCACCATGCCCGGCTACTTTGGTTTTTTTGAGGGAGGGTTTCTCTGTGTAATCATGGCTGTCTTGGAACTTACTCTGTAGACCAGGCTAGCCTCGAACTCACAGATATCCGCCTGTCTTTACCTCCAGAGTGCTGGGGTTAAAGGCATGCACCACCACGCCTAGATAATTTTTATTTTTATTTTTTTAAAGATTTATTAGCCGGGCGGTGGTGGCTCACGCCTTTAATCCCAGCACTTGGGAGGCAGAGGCAGGCGGATCTTTGCGAGTTCGAGGCCAGCCTGGTCTACAAAGCAAGTCCAGGACAGCCAGAGCTGTTAAACAGAGAAACCCTGTCTCGAAAAACCAAAAAAAAAAAAAAAGATTTATTTATTGTGTATACAGTGTTCTGTCTGCAGGTATATCTGCAGGCCAGAAGAGGGCACCAGATTTCATTATGGATGGTTGTGAGCCACCATGTGGTTGCTGGGAATTGAACTCATGACCTCTGGAAGAGCAGCCAGTGCTCTTAACCGCTGAGCCATCTCTCCAGCCCAATAATTTTTTTTTTTAAGAGAAAGTCTCACTATACAGCCCAGGCTGGCCTCAAATTCATTACAATCCTCCTAAATGCTGGGAGGACAGGTCTGGACCACCATGTCTAGCTCCAAATACTTTAAGTTGTAATTTTATATGGTAAAAGTATTTATTCTCATCAAATTCTTAGTCTATCCTTTCGTCTAAGATTTATTTTATTTATATTTATATTTATGGTGTTTGTGGGTACCCACAGATGCCAGAAGAGGGTATCAGATGCCCTGGAACTGAAGTTACAAATGTATGCTGGGAACTAAACTTGGGTCCTCTAGGAGAATAGCAATCACTCTCAAACACTGAGCCACTTCTCTAGCTCCCAGTCTACCCTTCCTTAAGTATGTATTAACTGAGTTCTTAGCTGGGCACAGTGGCACACACCTTTAATCCCAGCACTTGGGAGGCAGAAAAAGGCAGATCTCTGTGAGTCAGAGGCCAGCCTGATGTACAAAGCAAGTCCAGGACAGCTAAGGCTACACAAAGAAACCCCATCTTGAAAACCAAAAGAAAGAAAGAATGAAAGAGAGAGAGAGAGAGAAAGAAAGCCCTCACTAAATTGCAGATACTGTGCTAGTGTTGTAGATTCAGGGATATAAACATAGACATCCCCCCATCCAATTTCCACCCTTAGTGAGCCTACAGTCTAACAGGGAAGGCAGAAAATGAACAACTGATAAAACACAACTATAGGTCCCAGAAGGCTGTCATGAAGACCTTAAAAGACACTTCTGTGGTAGTGAGGCCAAGTGGGGCTGCAGTGGAAACCTGTGCACTTGGGGCACACTTACCAAACTGGTTCCATATAGTGAGATCACTTATAAACCTGGTACTTCCCCTAAGGAAGCTTTTCAAAAACCAAATTCTAGGGCTGGTTTAGCAGGTAAGGGCATTTGCTGCCAAGTCTAATGGCCTGACATTGATCCGCAGAGCCCACCTGCTAGAAGGAGAGAACAGATGCCTGCAAATTGTCCTCTGACTTTTACAAATACACTGTGGCATGCTCAAACTCACATAATAAATTAATAAAAAATTTTTTTCAAAGGATAACTCTATAAGCTCAGAGAGCTCACTACAACAAAAATTGGGAAGCTGGAAAATAGCCCTGGGACTTAGAAAAGTTTCTTGGTTGATTTGTCATCGTCTAAGAGGGAACCTCAACTGAAAAAATATCTCCAGGTTGCCTACAGGAAAGTCTATGGGGCATTTCCTTGGTTGATAATTGATGTGGGAGGGTCCAGCCTACCATGGGCAGTGCTGCATCCCAGGCATGTGGTTCTTAGTTGTATAAGAAGGCAGGCTGGCCGGGCGGTGGTGGCGCACGCCTTTAATCCCAGCACTTGGGAGGCAGAGGCAGACGGATCTTTGTGAGTTCGAGGCCAGCCTGGTCTACAAAGTGAGTCCAGGACAGCCAAGGATACACAGAGAAACCCTGTCTCGAAAAACCAAAAAAAAAAAAAAAAAAAAAAAAGAAGGCAGGCTGAGCAAGCCATAGGGATCAAGCCAGTTAGCTGCTTCAGTTCCTGCCTTGACTTCCTGCCCTGACTCACCTCAGTGATGGAGTGTGACCTGACCTGAGTTCTAAGATAGCGTGAACCCCCTAAGTTGTTTTTTTTTTTTTTTTTTGGTTTTTCTGTGTAGCCCTGGCTGTGCTGGACTCACTTTGTAGACCAGGCTGGCCTTGAACTCGCAAAGATCCGCCTGCCTCTGCCTCCCAAGTGCTGGGATTAAAGGCGTGCGCCACCACCGCCCGGCTTCTAAGTTGTTTTTGGTAATGGGGTTTTCTCACAACAATAGAAACCCTAATAAAACCAGTAAGGAGAGTCAAATCCCAGGCAGTGACCACATAATCCCTAGAGCCTAAGCATGCACTGCAGAGAGGCAGGAGGACTGTGAAGTCCACGACAGCCTGGGTTACCAGTGAGTTATACTTCAAAAGATAAAAACAGTCTGGGGATGCACCTCAATGTTTGACCTAAGGTTATTTCCCACCACTGCAAAACAAACAAACAAAAACACCACCCCCTAAACCAAGAAGTACCTAGCACAGTTCCTGTGCTCAGGCAGCTAAGGCAAAATTGTAAGAAATTTGAGGCCATCCTGGGCTATATAGCAAATTCTAGGACAGCTTAGTCCTAGAATTAGTGAGAGACTCAGTCTCAAACAAACAACAAATGGAATTCCTCATACTCAGTGGCTAATGGCCTCATCCTAACAGAAGAGTCAGGCATTCTCATTCCCAGCAAACTGCTTAGGAGAAGCAATTCTGAGTTCAGACTGTGTGTCTTTAGGCTGATCATTTTCTAGAAGGGCTTATTATTCCCACCCTGTAGCTCAGTCACTGAGGCCAGCATAACATTCCTTAGACATATGCTGGTTTACTGGCAAGAAAAACCAGGCAAGAAATTTTCTTCACTCCTCCTACTGACCTACTTAGCATTGAACACGAAATCAGTTCATCCTTCTCTAGGCACACACCAGTTACTTTCTGGGGAAAAAACAAAAAACAACAACAACAAAAAAACCCTGCACACCATATGTAGTCCTGAGACAGTCTCTCAGATAGGTTCTTTAATGTAGAAAACCCTCTGAAAATTCTAATATTAGACCCTAATTATAAATAACTAGAAGAATGAAAATAAATCCGCTATAAAATAAAACTAAGCCTGATTAATTCCAGCACCTGGGAGGCAAAGGTAGGCAGATCTCTGAGTTTAAGCCTAGACCGACATACAGAGTGACTTCCAGACAGCCAAGGCTACACAGAAAAACCCTGTCTTGAAACAAAAAACAAAACAAGCAAAGCGTCTGGGTGTGGTGGTACACATCTTTAATCCCAGCACTCGGGAGGTAGAGGCAGGTGGAGCTCTGTGAGTTCAAGGCCAGCCTGATCTACAAAGTGAGTCCAGGACAGCCAGGGCTACACAGAGAAACCCTGTCTCAAAAAACAAAAAAAAGAAGCAAATAAACAAGGCTGTCTGTAACTCCAAGATCTGATACCATCACACATACATGTAGACAAAACACGACTGCTCATAAAATAAGAATAAATTATTTTAAAAGATATATTAATTTGCTACAAAAAAAGATTCAAGCCGGGTGGTGGTGGCGCACGCCTTTAATCCCAGTACTTGGGAGGCAGAGGCAGGCGGATCTTTGTGAGTTCGAGGCCAGCCTGGTCTACAAAGTGAGTCCAGGACAGCCAAGCATACACAGAGAAACCCTGTCTCGAAAAACCAAAAAAAAAAAAAAAAGATTCAAGTATCTTTGGCTGGGAGTTGGTGGAACTTTTTTTTTTTGGGGGGGGGGGCGGGGAGGGTTCAAGACAGGGTATCTCTGTGTATCCCTGACTGTCCTGAACTCACTCTGTAGACCAGGCTGGCCTTGAACTCACAGAGATCCACCTGCCTCTGCCTCCCTAGTGCTGGGATTAAAGGCCTGCGCCACTACGCCCGGCAATTACAGACAGCTGTGAACTGCCATGTGGGTGCTGGGATTTGAACCCGGGTCCTTTGGAAGAGCAGTCAGTGCCCCTAACCACTGAGCCCCAGTGGCACTCAATTTTAATCCCAGCACTTGGGAAGCAGAGACAAGCAGATTTCTGTGAGTTTGAGGCCAGCCTGGTCTATAGATCTAGTTCCAGGATAGACAGGGGTACACAGAGAAACTCTGCCTTAAAAAAACAAAAAGAGCCGGGCGGTGGTGGCGCACGCCTTTAATCCCAGTACTTGGGAGGCAGAGGCAGGCGGATCTTTGTGAGTTCGAGGCCAGCCTGGTCTACAAAGTGAGTCCAGGACAGCCAAGCATACACAGAGAAACCCTGTCTCGAAAAACCAAAAAAAAAAAAAAAAAAAAAACAAAAAGAAAGGGGAGGAGAGGAAACCAGTAACCTTGCAAGCAGAACTGAATCTAAGGTCTAGAAGAATTTGTCCTGTAGCAGCCTCAAAACAGACAAAAACAACACAGTAATGCTTGAGATGAGCTGTTTTAAAGGAAAAATGAAAATGAAAACCCTGCTAAGGGTAAACGAGGAGGCAGTCTGCCAGTAAGTGAGCCCTTAAGAGAGAGGAGGAGGCAGCTACAAGGTTAAAGATTTTGGATGCTAGTCAAACCACTGAGGATTTCCTGGGAAATTTAATTCTAGTTTGATCAGACAAATCAAATCAATATTTAAGTAGGCAGAAGCATGGGATTGTAAGCTCAGCCTATATTAATGTACCTGCTTGGTATATTGCTTATGTATTTGATATAAATTATGTTAATAGTCACGTGATTTTTATGTCACAAATCTCAAGTTTACCTTTTACTAGAAAAACAGAATAAAGGTGAGGTACTTTGAGCAAAGGACAAATTTTAACTTGCTACATTCCTAGAGGACACTGTACTGATTGCTGAGGAATAGCTCATGTTCCCCCCTGGACTTCATCATTAATTAATTAGTTTTCACATTTCATGACACAACACCTAATTCTCAGAAGCATCTAGCGAGGCAGTAGAAACTCGAAACAGACAAGGCAGTAACCTTCACTTATTCACTCATTTTGAAAGTTAAACACCCACCAGCTTTATAATTACAGAACCAAATCAAAGTAGTAAAACAGTGGTAACAGAAACAAGCACTTCCCTTTCGATTGTAAATAAGACTTTACATAAAAATAAAAGATGAAGCCGGGCATGCTAGCCCACGCCTTTAATCCCAGCACTTGGGAGGCATTGACAGTTGGATCTCTGTGAGTTCGAGGCCAGCCTGGTCTACAGAGTGAGTGAGTTCCAGGACAGCCAGGGCTGTTACGCAGAAACCCTCTCTCAAAACAACAACAACAAAAAACAAACAAACAAAAAAATGAAAGATTGAGCCGGGCGGTGGTGGCGCACGCCTTTAATCCCAGCACTTGGGAGGCAGAGGCAGGCGGATCTTTGTGAGTTCGAGGCCAGCCTGGTCTACAAAGCGAGTCCAGGACAGCCAGAGATATTCAGAGAAACCCTGTCTCAAAAAAACCAAAAAAAAAAAAAAAATGAAAGATGAACAATAATAAGATTTTGCTGCATACTCACCAGAATGGTTAATACCAACAACGCTGGTGAGAACATGGAGCAATGGAAACTCTCACATTGTTGGCTACTGTTGCGTTTAGCATAAAATGGCAGTCACTTTGGGAAATTTTCTAGAAATTTCTTTTTTCTGTCTTAGATTTTATTTATTTAATGTGTATGAGTATTCGCCTCCATATATGGACATGTGCCATGTATGTGCCTGGTGTCCATGGGGTTCAGAGTGAGTGTGACCCCTGAGACTGATGTTGCAGATGGCTGTGAGCCACGTGGGTGCTAGGGTGAGTGGTCCTCTGAAACAGTAGAGTGCTCCTAACTGCCATCCCTCCAGCCCTGGCGGTTCCTTTTAAAATCAAACACACATTTGCCATTGTTTATTTTTGTTTTTTTGAGAGAGGGTTTCTCTGTGTGGCTCTGGTTAGCCTATAACTCACTCTGTAAACCAAGCTGGCCTCCAAACTCAGATCTAGCTACCTCTGCCTTCTCTGTGCTGGGATTAAAGGCGTGCACCACCACCACCCAGCAGTTTGTTTTTTTGAGGCAAGGTCTCTCTATCTAGCCTTAACTGGCCTAGAACTCACAGAAAGCCACCTGCCTCTGCTTCCACAGTGCTGGGATTAAAGTGCTGTAATTAAAGGTGTGCAGCACCATGCCCCACATCTACCACACCTCCAGATTTACCCAAGTGCAATAAAATGCATGACCAAAAAAGATGTACAAAACAGTCATGACAACTAGTTCCAAACTGAAAAATCACTCAGGCGACCATCAAGGGACAGACAGGGCTGGAGAGAAGGCTCAGTGGTTAAGAGCACTGTCTGCTCTTCCAGAAGACCTGGATTTGATTCCTAGCACCCACAACCATCTGTAACTCAACCTCAGAGGATACAGTGACCTCTTATGGCCTCTGGGGGCACCAGACAAGCATGTGGGTGCATAGGCATACATGTAGGTAAAATATCCATAAAATGAATTAATTTTTAAAAATCAGGTAAATAGATTGGTATGTGCTTTGCCAGGGCTTAGACAAATTTAAGGACTACAGAGCTCCAAGTGATTTTACAGATATTATCTCCTTTATCCTTCATGTGTGTGTGGTGTATACAAATATGTGCACTTGTGCATGCTACATATAAGGATGGAAGTCAGAGGTCAATGTTGGTTGCCTTCCTCTACCATTCTCTAACTTATTCTCACTGGTCCTAAAGCTCACCAACTGGATAGGCTCACTGGCCTCCAATCCCCTAGGATCCTCCTGTTTCTAAGCACTGGGATTTCAGGTACATACCACGAAATTTGGCTTTTTAATAGGTGCCAAGATCTGAGCTCAGGTCTTTATGCTTGTACAACAAAAACTTTATCCACAGAGCTATTTTCCCAGTTTTCCTGAAGTGGTTCTAAAAGATACCGCTGAACAGGCTGTATTTTCAACTTATAGACAGAAACAATCTTAGCTACAAGAAACTGACAGCACCAGCACAATTGTAAGAACTTACTATTCATGGGGCTGGAGAGATGGCTCAGAGGTTAAGAACACTGGTTGTTCTTCCAGAGGTCTTGAGTTCAATTCCCAGCAACCACATGGTGGCTCATA
The DNA here is from genome assembly GCA_907164525.1 of Lophiomys imhausi. Classification (NCBI taxonomy): domain Eukaryota; kingdom Metazoa; phylum Chordata; class Mammalia; order Rodentia; family Muridae; genus Lophiomys; species Lophiomys imhausi. The sequence goes on along the minus strand of CAJQZJ010000896.1, from coordinate 3,039,716 downwards.
ACCATCTATATTGAGATCTGGTCCCCTCTTCTGGCCCACATGCATGCAGGCAGAACACTGTATACATAATAAATAAATAAAAATATTTTAAAAAAGAACTTACTATGCCAATTTTATAATAATTTTCTTATTTGACCATCATAGAATTTTTATTTTATTCAAGAGGAAACTGAAGAATATAGAAAACAAATAGCTTGGCAAATGTGCCACAGCCCGTGTTCCTAGCTGTCTTCTAGGTCTTACAATGAAAGTTTGCATAGGTGATGGCTTTGTATGTTGTTTTCTGTCAAGACACACAGGACTGCGCCCACATCCTAGTAAATGAGCAAAGTTATGTGTGAGCTCCACCAGCTACTTCTAATTTTGCTGCCTGCATTTCTCAAGAGTCCACAGCAATGCAAGCATCACTCTCATAGAGTAACCTTCAGTCTCTCTTCATCTTTTCAATCTCTTTGTATCTGACAAAAAAGAGCTATTCTCAAATGTGCTATTTCAAGTGAAAGTAGGAACAAGTTACTTTCCAGCAGTAAGACTGAGAATCTTTACCCTAGTCTCGACCACCTAAGACCCAGCCTTGTACAGCACGTCCTGGCCAAATATGAGGATCATCTATCTGACTGGAATGAAGGGTGTGGCACCCCTCTCCCCAGTATTATGCAGTGTTTTGACTTTTGCTAGGCTGAAAGTTCTGGGCTTCATCTTAGCATCATCACACATTTATCATCCACTGTTCCCTTCCCCAACTAACCCCCCTCCACTCCCCTTTTCCCTCCTCCAGCTGGTTCCTTTCCGCCCCACTGAGTCCCCCTTTCTGCTTTCCTTTTACATGTAATCCATTACCATTTCATATCTCCCTTAAGGTCACTTTCTCCCTCTATACTCCCTGTCCTAGTTTCTTGAACTACAAACACACACAAAATTGTCTGCTATAATTTTAGCAGTTCAAAATTGCTCTTTCACTTGGTTCTGAGGACATCTTTCAAACCTGACCATTATCAAATGTTTCCAGTATATGGGGCTCGGTGGTTAAGAGCACATTTGCTTTTGCAGAAGACCCAGGCTCAATTCCCAGCACCCACATGGTTGCTCACAAATGTCTCTAACTTCAGTTCCAGGGGGATATGATGCCCTCTTAAGATTTCTGTAGGCAATAGTATTTATGTACAGATATACATGCAGGCAAAACATACACACATAAAATTAACTGATAAATCTTTTTACAAAAGATTGTTTTTGGTTTGTTTTTTCAAGACAGGGTTTTTATGTGTAGCCCTGGCTGTCCTGGAACTCACTCTGTAGACCAGGCTGGCCTTGAAATCAGACATTGCCTGCTTATGCCTCCAAGTGGTGGGATTAAAGTCATGTGATACCACAATCAGTCTTAAAATAAATAAATCTTTTTTTTTTTTTTGCCTTCGAGACAGGGTTTCTCTATGTATCCCTGGCTGTCCTGGACTCACTTTGTAGACCAGGCTAGTCTTGAATTCACAGAGATCCATCTCCCTCTGCCTTCAGAGTTCTAGGATTAAAGGAGTATGCCATCACGTTTGGTGAAATAAATCTTTAAAAAATGTTTCCAGCATATAAATGAACTAAGGAGCATGCAGTCCTTGAATTTTAAGAAAAGTCAAGGGTCAAGGTTACTGGGTTCTAACAGACTTCTTTTTTTTTTTGGTTTTTCGAGACAGGGTTTCTCTGTGTAGCCCTGGCTGTCCTGGACTCACTTTGTAGACCAGGCTGGCCTCGAACTCGCAAAGATCCGCCTGCCTCTGCCTCCCAAGTGCTGGGATTAAAGGCATGCGCCACCACTGCCCGGCTCTAACAGACTTCTTAATAGATGTTAAAGGTAGCAGAACTCTCACTATATAATCAAGTCATAATCATCTTCATTCTTCCTTCTTTCCCTATCCCCACAACCCCTCATCAGCAACAGCACAGGCATCAATTCTCAGAAGTGATTTATAATGAAAGGGCTTAGCATTAGCACTTCTACCTTTTTAACGGCGTGCATGTGTGTGTGTGTGTGTGTGTGTGTGTGTGTGTGTGTGTGTGTGTGT
>CAJQZJ010000896.1:2959289-3032051 GCA_907164525.1 Lophiomys imhausi | reverse complement strand
ACACACACACACACACACACACACACACACACACACACACACACACAGTAAATAAATAAGCTTAATTAACAAACATTATCTGTCCTGTACATTTACCTATAAAGATATGCGGAAGGTTTTTGTCAAAATATTACAGTGCTTGTATATATGTTCATTTTAAAGGTATAATTCTGTATATTTAATATCTAATTCTTATATATTTTTAAAAAATAAGGTCATCAACTTGGCTAAATAGCAAGTTAAGACTGTCTCCAAAAGGAAAAGAGAGAGGAAAGAAGAGGGATATAGAAAAAGAATGGTGTTTACCTAGCTTTTAAAAAATTTTATTTTTTGGCCAGGCATGGTGGTGCACACCTTTAACCCCAGCACTTGGAGGCAGAGGCAGGCAGATCTCTGTGAGTTCAAGGCCAGCCTGGTCTACAGGGTGAGTCCAGGACAGCAAGGGATACACAGAGAAACCCTGTCTCGAACAACAACAACATAAAAAGAATCACTATATTGGCAGGCATGGTAGCACACGCCTTTAATGCCAGCTCTGGGGGAAGAGGTAGGAGGATCTCTGTGAGTTCGAGGCCAGCAGGACTACAAAGTGAGTTCAGGACGGCCAGAGATACAGAGAAACCCTGTCTCGAAAAACTGAAAAAAAAAAAAAAAGGAATCAGCCGGGCAGTGGTGGCGCACGCCTTTAATCCCAGCACTTGGGAGGCAGAGGCAGGCGGATCTTTGTGAGTTCGAGGCCAGCCTGGTCTACAAAGTGAGTCCAGGACAGCCAGGGCTACACAGAGAAACCCTGTCTCGAAAAACCAAAAAAAAAAAAAAAAAAAAAAAAAAAAGGAATCACTATATTAAATTCCATTGTGTGTTTTTCATAATTTACTAGGGTATTCCTAATTACTGGGTACTTAGTTTTAATGATTTTTTTGTTGTTGTTGTTCTCAATATGTTGGCATGGAACTTACTATGTAGACCATACTGGGTTAGAAGTCAGAGAGATCTACCCACCAATGCCACCCCAGTGGTGTAGGGATTAAAGGTGTTTGTCATCATGCCTGGCTAGAAGGTCTTTTTTTTGTTTTGTTTTGTTTGTTTTTTGTATTTTTGAGACAGGGTTTCTTTGTATAGCTCTGGCTGTCCTGAAAGTCACTGTAGACCAGGCTGGCCTCAGATCTGCCTGCCTCTGCCTACTGAGTACTGGGATTAAAGGCGTGCTCTACCACTCCCAGCAAGGCCATGATTTTAATTACTGGGGACAAATTTCCAAGGTTACTTACTCCTGGTTCATTTGGACTTATTCTACCCTAGTCCACAGGTTTGTTTTGTTTATTTTCAAGACTGGGTTTGTTTCTCTGTGTATCCCTGGCTCTCCTGGACTCATTTTGTAGACCAGGCTGGCCTCAGATCTGCCTGCCTCTGCCTCCCGAGCACTGGGATTAAAGGTCTGTGTTACCATGCCGGGCCATCACAGACAGTCTCAAACTGCTATGTGGGTGTGGGTGCTGAGATTTGAACCCAGGTCCTCTGGAAGAGCAGCCAGTGCTCTTAACCACTGAGCCATCTCTCCAGCCCCCAGGTGTTTTTTTTTTTTTAAGGAGTTTTTGCAAACTAGACAAAAAAAATTTTTTTTCTGTCCTCAGTTGGATTCTGCACAGATATCTGTTACATTAATACAGAAGTATCAGCTTTCACACCATCACATACATAAACATAGAAACCCCAACAATATTAAAATAACTTGGGGCTTTGGTCTGTTTACTGTATAATTTCTCCTTGGTAAGAGACTTTTAACTACTAATTTAATACAGTCAAGTAGCTGTGGGTTATTCATAAAGTAAATACTTCTTAAATATATTTTTAAATGTTTTTCTTTGCAACCCTTCCCTCAAACTGTAACAGAATCTGTGAGTTTATTTTAAACATCCTGGGTTTGCATTTTTAGGTGTTTTTGTGAGGAGACAACCATTAGTAAATCTGCCTTTGGAAAACCTCTACACATAAGCTGATTGTTTAAGACCCTTATGTAAGTAAAGAAACGAGAAATTGCTTTCCTTTTCTACTGATTCATATTCATTCATCACCCAACCCTCTCTCTAGTCAAGTCACTTTATTCAGAGATTGAAGGTGGGAAGGGCAGAACAGGCCTCAAGATCTGCTGTTCTCCTCAGCAGGGCAGATCTTCCTGGCCTCCTCTTCTCTAGAGCTTTTGTGCTTTTTCAGACAGGTCCCAGGCTGCCTTTGAACTTGGAATGATCTTCCTGCCTCTGCCTATCATTGTGCTGGGATCACAGGCTCATGTTACCACACCCACCTCCATTCATGCTTATTTTCTATGGCCTTCCTGGGTTTTTTGTAGTTAAGTATGCTCCTCCTGCTTTTTTCTCTACAAAGAAATGCTGCTTCACTTGAAACAATGTGTTTTTCCTCTTCATTTACCTTTTCTGGGGGACAGAGTTCCATAATATAGCCCATGCCGGTCTTGAATTTGCCATCCTCCGGCCTCTGCTTTCTGAGTAGTGGGAATATAGGTGTGTGCTACTACACCTAGTAAAATATTTGAACGTGTAAAAGATTAGAAAAAAATTTTTTCTTTAGGGCCTTGCTGTATAGCCCAGGCTACCTCAAAATTGAGTTCTTCTTAGCTTTTTAATTGATTGATTGATTAATTAGTTATTTATTTATTTATTTATTTAAGTTAATTAATTTTTTGGTTTTTCTCTGTGTAACAGAACCCTGGCTATCCTGGACTCGCTTTAAGAACAGTTTTGAATCTCCTTGTGGGTGCTGGGATTTGAACCCAGGTCCTTTGGAAGAGCAGTAAGTGCTCTTAACCGCTGAGCCATCTCTCCAGCCCTAAGATCTTCTTAGCTTTGATTTCCAAGTTCTGTGATTACTGATGTGTTAGGTATCCTGCAGTCCTTTTCCCTCTAACACTGAAGCAGAATCAGAGAGGAAGGGAGTATGTAAAAAGTTTGGTTGGAATAACACTGCTTCATGTGTTATTATGCAGCAGCACATCTGGTTTTATGTGCTGAGGACAGAGCCCAGGGCCTCCTGCAAGCTAGCAAGTACTCCACCAAAAGAGCCACATCTCCAGATTGCCTGAATATTTCTTGTTGAAATATAAAAGTACTAATTAGGTTTTGGAAAACATGAAACCTACCAGATTTCCCAAAACATAATAAAATGATTCAAACACTATAAAACTGAAGGTAATAAGAGTTCCTGCTAAGGACACAAGCAAGCTCTTAGTTATACATTTTAAAAAACTATATATAGATTAGTATGTTCATAAAGAGCTTAAAAATATGCCAATTTTAGCCGGGCGGTGGTGTCGCACGCCTTTAATCCCAGCACCTGGGAGGCAGAGGCAGGCGGATCTTTGTGAGTTCAAGGCCAGCCTGGTCTACAAAGTGAGCCCAGGACAGCCAGGGCTACACAGAGAAACCCTGTCTCGAAAAACCAAAAAAAAAAAAAAAAAAAAAGCCAATTTTAGAAATAGTGGGTATATTTGTAAATATAATTACAGGGACTTTAGAGGTAACATGTTTCAAAGATGTTTGAGCTAGAGTTTGTTTTATTAGCTTTAAACAGGATCTCAATGTGTAGCCTTGGCTTGCCTGAACTCTTATGTAAACCAGGCTGGCCTTGAACTCACAAAAACACATTTGCTTTCCCAGTAATGGAATTTGGGGGTGGGGGGAAGCCTGGAATTGAACTGCTTGTTTTGTTTTTGTTTTTAATAATTTATTTTTATTTTATGTGCATTGCTGTTTTGCCTGCATGTGTATCTGTGTGAGGTTGTCAGATCTTAGAGACAGTTGTGAACTGCCATGTGGGTGCTGGGAGTCGAACCCAAGTCCTGTGGAAAAGAGGTCAGTGTCTTAACCGCTGAGCCATCTCTCCAGCTCCCCTGTTTGTTTTTTTAAAGATTTATTCTATTTGTTCTATTTATTTTGGGTTTTTTTTTTTGAGACAGGGTTTCACATGTTACCCTGGTTGTCCTGGACTCACTTTGTAGACCAGGCTAGCCTTGAACAGAGATTGGCCTGCCTCTGCCTCCCGAGTGCTGGGATTAAAGGCGTACGCCACCACACCTGGCAAATATAGACAGCTGTGAACTGCCATGTGGTTGCTGGGATTTGAACCAGGGTCCTTTGGAAGAGCAGCCAGTGCTCTTAGTCGCTGAGCCATCTCTCCAGCCCCCGGGGTACATTGTATTAATTATTCATATCTACATTTACACTCAGAGCTTACAACATTCAACCCGTGTATCTTTCACATATCATTTCATTTAGTTCCCATGAAACTGCTCTTCAGGTTAACATTTATACAACAGGGGAAACTAAGGATAAAAGGTAATCCTTAGACCTCCTAATGTACAACCAGTTAAGAGCACTTGCTGCTCTTCTATAGGACCTAGAGTTGTACCCAGCATCAACAAGGTGACTCACAAACGTCTCTAAGGGGAATCTTGTGCCCTCTTCTGGCCTCTGTGGGCACTGCACATGATGTACAGACAATACCTGCAGGCAAAACACTCATATGTGGAACAATAAATATTTTCTTTTTCTTTTTTTGTGGGGGGGGAGGGCGGAAAGAAAGGTGTGTGTTTCAAGACAGGGTCTCTCTATGTAGCCCTGTCCTGGAACTTGCTCCACAGACCAACTGACCTTGAACCAACCTGCCTCTGCCTCCTGAGCACTTGTATTAAAGGCATGTGCCACTACCGCCTGGCTTAAATATTTTCTTTTAAAACTACAATATATTCCTTAATTTTCATTTTATTCATGTGTATATTTTGCCTACATGTATGTCTGTGCCAGACTTGCATGCCTGGTGCCTACAGAGACCAGAAGAGGGCATCAACTCTCTTGGAACTGAAGTTACATATGGTTGTGAGCCATCTCATGGTGATGGGAACTGAACCCAGGTCCTCTGAAAAAGGAGCCACTATTCTTAGCTACTGAGACATCACTTCAGTCCTCTATTTCTTTTTTGTTTTTGAGACAAGATCTTACAAGCTAGGCTGGCCTCAGATTTTCATTGATTCTCCTGCCTCAGCTTTTTGAGTGCCACCAGCAGACTTCCTTCTCCCACCTCCCTAAGAGAGGAGGTGTCATACTACAGCCTAGACTAGACTTTTCCATAACTCTCATGCCTTAATCTTCTAAGTAGTGAGACTATAGGTGTGAAATACTAGACCTGGCATAACAGATGAACTTCCAAAGGACTACACCAATGGTTCACAATCTGTGGGTTACAACCACTGGGGTGTGGGGGGGGTTGTCAAACGATCCTTTCACAGGGGTCACCTAAGACCATCGGAAAACAGATATTTACATTACAATTCATAACAGTAGCAAAACTAAAGTTATAAAGTAATAATAAAAATAATTTTATGGCTGGGTCACTACAACATGAAGAACTGTATTAAAGGATCACAGCATTAGGAAGGGTGAGAACCACTGGACTACACTGTAGTGAACAGAATCTAACATTCCTTTCACAGTCCTAGTGAGATAACCCATGGCCTTGCATATGCCAGGCAACTGTTGTGCTAATAAACTATACCCCCGTGCCCAGAATCTATTATTTGAACTTAGACACAGATGTGAACTAGTTCTGCTAGTTACAAATTTTATAATTTGAAAAAAAAATACACACACACACGAAACAAACTTTTTTTTTTTGAGACAGTCTCATAACCCAAAGCAGGGTTTGAACTTGCTATTTCTGATCGTCCTACCTTCACCTCTCTAGAACTGGGACTACAGGCACATACCACCATGCCTGGTTTATACAGTGCTGGGACTCAAACGTGACCTTCATGCTTGCTAGGCAAGCACTCTATCAACTGAGCTATATCCCCAGGCCCTAATTTAATTTCACTTTAATTTAATCTCCTCCCTTATGTACTCTCCCCACTTAACCCTTCTCTCAGGTGGACCCCCCCCCAACCTTCATCTCTTAAAATTTTTCATTGCCGGGCATGGTGGCGCACTCAGGATTCAGAGGCAGGCAAATCTCTGTGAGTTCAAGACCAGCCTGGTCTAGAAATCGAGTTCTTGGACAGCCAGTACTGTTACACTGAGAAACCTTGTCTCAAAAAACCAAACCAAACAAAAAAACCCATAATATTAACCCTAATGCTAACTAAATAACTGAGAGAGTTAAAGAACCTTAACCAATGCATATATTAATACATATAAATGGTTCTGGAAGACAGCAGGTACTGAACATAAAAGATCTATAGAATGAGATTATGTAAGACTGATGATCTCTGGAGATGGGAATCCAGACAGCTTCCCAAAGATAGCAAACTAATTGTTCTTTTCTTTGTCTTCCCATTCACAAAAAGACCAAACTGAAGGCACATAGCCTTTCTTATTCGTAAAACCTGGAACTTGCGGTATCACCACCCTGGCACTTGTCATGTACAGTTGTTTTGTCAACTACTCTACTTGTCCAATGGCACACCCACAGGATTAAAACACCATGAGATTCAGCCAGATGTCACAGTCCTTGCCTATCATCGCAGGACTCAAGGAGTAGAGGCGGGGAGTGAGGAGTTTAAGGCCAGCCTGGGCCATATGAAGCCCTGTCTCACATACACTTAACTATAAACAGAAAGAAAGCTATGCTCCCTTACACCCCCAAAATGCTAGGCCAAAAGATACAGTAGAAATTGGGATGTAAAACATAATAAAAACTATAGAGATATAAAAATAAAATGTTACACATAATTGAATGTAACATTAGCAAAACAAAAAGAAACAGTGGAAAATACTCATGAAAATACTAAGCAAAATGTCCTTCATTAAACAAAAAAGTTCTAGCCATTTAAGTGCTAGGAAATCCACCTCTTTCTTTGTTGCTAAGTGGATGTATCTTGGACTAGCTGGATAAACCGGATGGTTTGTTTTAGATCAGCACACTGAGTGATACACCATAGACGGAAACACAGTATTAACCCAGCACAATAGCTGCCTTCATGGGGTCAGCGAGCACTCCATCCTGAACATCCAGTAAGAGCCACCACTGGGAATAAGAACGTCATCCAAGTTTCCATATCTGCAATCACTTTGCAACTTTTTAAATTGTACAAAAGGACTGCTATTTGTAACTGCCAGGCTTTTATTGTCATTAGGGATTTTCTGACCAATTTGGGGGAATATTCTACCAAGTTCAGGAAGTGGAGAAAAGACACAGATGTGATCATGTTCCCTCCTTCCTTACATAACACAGCTAAGGAATATGGCTGCAGTACACAGACCAACACTGAGTGTTGAGCTACAGTGTAATATATTGGTCAGTTCAGAGCAAATAACAATTCAGTGACTACGATTTATTAATTTCCTTCATTAAATCATAATAAAAGCCAGGTGGTGGTGGTGGTGGTGGTGATACACATCTTTATTCCCAGCACTCGGGAGGCAGAGGCAGGCAGATCTCTATGAGTATGAGGCCAGTCTGGTCTATAGCACAAGTTCCTGGTCTATAGCCAGGGCTACACAGAGAAACCCTGTCTCAAAAAAACCAAAACCAAAAACAACAACAGAAAAATGTAATAAAAACAAAGAATAAGACAATTCCAACATCAAAATTATTAATGGAATGGCAGGGATTATAACCCATCAAATAAAAACCACAAGTCCATACTGGTACGAAAAAGCAACCAAGGCCGGGCATGGTGGCACACGCCTTTAATTCCAGTACTCAGGAGGCTGAGGCAGGTGGATCTCTGTGAGTTAAAGGCTAGCCTAGTCTACAAAGTGAGTCGAGGACAGCCAGGGCTTGTTACAGAGAAACCCTGTCTCAAAAAAAGAAAAAAAGAAAAAGCAACCGAGTAAATAAATAGGGAAGAATCAGCTCTATCTTACAAAAGAATTCCAATTAAAAAATATAAGAGTAATTGAGTCATTGCTTGCTGAGGGAATCATGTCTTTTCTCTAGTTTCTCTTTCAGGATGGGAAGAATATTTTTAAAGCAATGTTTTAGGACTTAGCCATTTGATTTTGGTATCAGATGAACTGCTATCCTGTTACTGATCATTTCCCATGTACACTTGTCAGTTTTCCCTCTGTTATCTTAAGCTCTGCATGAGCAGTGGCTCCTTTCTATATTATGTTGACCTCTTTAAAGTTTCCAGGCCATAAGAAAGGTGTGAAAAAAAAAATCCTACTCAAGACTAAGTTCCATTATGTGTTTTGTAAGTGATTAATTAAAACTATACCATTCCCAGTTATAGACACACACACACAAAATCAGAGTAAGTGCTGGGGACATAGCTCAGTTGGTAGAAAGACTGCTGAGTATACATGAAAGCCCGGTCCAACCCAGTACACACCTGTAGCCCCAGAACTTAAGGGCAGGAGGGGTAGAACTTCAAAATCATTCTTGGCTACCTAGTGAACTCGAGGCCAGCCTAGCCTGGGTTACACAAGATTTCCCAAAATAATAATAACAGTGATAATAATAGGAGCCAAACAAAAACAAACAAATGAACACATCAACCAACTACCTTTCTTGCAGAAGAATAAAACCATCAAGAAGCTTAAATAAATGATCGGGTTTCTTAGAATTATGGTTGGTACAAACTTTTTTTTTCCTTCAGGACAAAGTTTCTCTGTGTATCCCTGGCTGTCCTGGAACTCCCTCTGTAGACCAGGCTGGGCTAAACTCAGATAACTCTACCTGCCTCTGCCTCCCTAAGCACTGGGATTAAAGGCATGTGCCACCACACCCAGCTGGTTGGTACAAACTATTAAAAAGATATAATACACCTGGAACACACATATCACCATCTCAGAGATCTGAGACCCTCCCTGACCCGGCTCTATTACTGACCCATTCACTACCCAACCATAAACAAAGTACTTAATCTGTAGGTGTGTATTATAATCACCTGTGCAATGACTGTTATATTGATATTACATGTGCTATATTGATATTACATGCTCTTAAGAGTCTCAGCTAAGTATAAATCACCACACACTGCAGTATCATTATTCATTCAGCCTTTGGGAAGACCTTAGAATTTCAGAAGTATATAAGAATTCTCCTTGAGTTGACATCTACAGAAATCCACACACTAAACAAAACAGATCCCTATACCCCAGCTCCTTCATGCTAGGCCTTGTAGGTCCTGATATAATTTTCCTTAAGCCAATTAATTCTTCGTACTATCAACCAACTACAGTTCTTTTTAATTAATTAATTTATTTATTTTATGTATACAGTGTTCTGTCTGCAGGTATGCCTGCAAGCCAGAAGAGGGCACCAAATTTCATTATAGATGGTTGTGAGACACCATGTGGTTGCTGGGAATTGAACTCAGGACCTTTGGAAGAGCAGCCAGTGCTCTTAACCTCTGAGCCATCTCTCCAGTCCCAGTACTTATTTCTAATCCTTACCTCTTTCTGCTAAAGTTAATCACATACTTCTCCACGGTTATCACAAGCTCACTGTTGGTCAGTAAGAGAGATCTTGCAGCTGAACCATGTTGCATTTAAGAATGTCCTCAGTCCTTCCCTTCCCTCACAGGGTCTCACTCTGTGACCTAGCCTGGCCGCTCACTGTGTAGACAACGTCCACCTTGCAGTTGAGGTGATTCTCCTGCCTCCATTTCCCAAATGATGAATTATAGGCATGAGTCACCATACTCACCTGGAAAAGCTTCTCTTGATACAGAGAACAGATCCCACCAGTAATCTTCTAGCTTTCATTCTGCCTTGAACTTACATCTCAAGGCAGCTTTAGATGTGTCAGAATCTACCACTATAATATAAATAAATTCACCACAGATAACATAACAAACATGATGTCACAGGGTGTTGCTTCAGTCCTTTAAGAATCTACTTCAGGCCTCTTAAAACATTCCTTGATGCTTAAGTCATCCTTGGCTGGGTGTTCTTTTGCTTGTAGCCAAGTGCACTCCTAACTTACATGATGTCCAAACTCAATTCTCCTCTCCAACGTCATAACTTCAATGTTTAAATGACTAGACACAGGTGATAGTATCACCAGTTGCCCAAATTAGAAACCCAGTGTCACTTTTAGCTTTTGTCTGTACCAATTCTTCAAATATAAACAAAGATGCAACAGATCATCAAATCTTTTTGAAATGTTTGCTCTAGGGCTGGAAAGCTCACTCAGCAGCTAAGAGTGTGAACTGCTCTTGCAGAGTTCAGTTCCTGGCGTCCATGTTGGGACGCTTACAATTGCCTCTAACTCCTGCAGTGGATCTGACATACTCTTCTGGTATATACACATGTGATAGGCACACGCATTCAGAGCTTTTTAAAAAACGCTGGGTAAGCCGGGCGGTGGTGGCGCACGCCTTTAATCCCAGCACTTGGGAGGCAGAGGCAGGTGGATCTTTGTGAGTTCGAGGCCAGCCTGGTCTACAAAGCGAGTCCAGGACAGCCAGAGATATTCAGAGAAACCCTGTCTCGAAAAAAAAAAAAAAAAAAAACGCTGGGTGTAGTGGCACAGAACTTTAATTCCAGAGGTGGAGGAAGGAGGATCAGAAGTTCAAAGTCATCCTTAGCTATAGAGAAAGTTGGACACCAGCATGACATATGTGAGACCCTGACCAAAGAAAGGAAGGGGCTAGGGATCAGACGTTAAGAGGTTTGCTTCTCTTCCAGAGTACCAAAGTTGAGTTCCTAGCACCCAGGTCAGGTGGCTTACATCTGCCTATAACTCCAGCTTCAAAGGATGGACAACCTCTCCTGGCCTCTGTAGACACGCACATACAAGAACACATAGTCACACACATAAATAATAATTAATGATAATAATAATAAATCTTTAAAACTCTCATAAAAAAGAAGAGACAGAAAATATCTCTTTTCCCCTTTAAATGTGTGTCTCGCTTATATGTCTGTCTACACACTATGTGTGCTTGTGTACCCACAGAAGTCAGAGGGGACATTGGAATCCCTAGAACTGGAATTGCAAACAGTTGTGAGCTGCCATGAGCTGCCACAAGAACCAAGTCCAGGTCCTCCACCTCCTGTGTGCTGGCTGGGAATTAGAGCTGTACCAGCTTTATTCCCTGTAACACCCTAGCTGTTTTCATTGCTTTGAACCAAAGTCTCCCTATGTCTGGCTTTTCACTTGAAATCTTCCTGCTTCCACATTTAGAGTAGTGGGGTTACAGACATTCACTACTTCTTTTTAGCTCCTTCTACCTCATTCTTATAGAGCCAGGGTAAATTTGAGGTGTCAGAATAATGAATGGACAATGTCTTTAAAAATTTTTTTTGTTGTTTTTGTTTTGTTTTTCAAGACAGGGTGTCTCTGTGTAGCCCTGACTGTCCTGGACTCACTTTGTAGACCAGGCTAGCCTTGAACTAAAAGAGATCCACCTGCCTCTGTCTCCCCAGTGCTGGGATTAAAGGCGTGCACCACCTCGCCCAGCAATTACAGACAGCTGTGAACTGTCACTTGGGTGCTGGGATTTGAAACTGGGTCCATTGGAAGAGCAGCCAGTGCTCTTAACCACTGAGCCAAATCTCCAGCCCAGGCAATGGCATTTTTAACTTATTTATCTGTGTACATACTTATGTATATACCACAGTGTGTCTGTGGAAAAGTGAGAGGACAACTTGTGGAAGTCAGATCTCTCCTTCCACCATGTATGTGTTGGGGACTGAACTCAGGTCACTAGGTTTGGCTCAGGTCACCAAGTCTGGTGGCAAGTGCCTTTACCCACTGAGCCATCTCTCTGGTCCAGAGTCAGCAATGTTTTGACAAAACCAACGGACACTGTCATTCAAGTACCTTCATAATTAACAAAGTTCCATGATGTTGGGCAGTGGTGGCACATGCCTTTGATCCCAGCACTTGGGAAGCAGAGGCATGTGGATCTCTGAGTTTGAGGCCAGCCTAGTCTACAGAGGGAGTTTCAAGACAAAAAAAAAAAAGAGGGGCTAGAGAAATGGCTCATCTGTTAAAGGCACTGACTGTTCTTCAAGAGGACTGAGTTCAAATCCCAGCACCCACATGACAGCTCACAACTGTCTGCAACTCTAATATCTAACACTCTCACATAGATATATATGTGAGCAAAACACTAATGCATGTAAAATAAAGGCAAATAAAATTAAAAGAAAGAACAGCGAGTACTCTCAACAACTGAGCCATTTCTCCAGGCACTGTTTTGAAATAGGTCTCACAAGGATGACCTCAAATTCACTATGTAATATGATCTGTAATAAGCCTGGTCTTGAATGTTCTATCTTCCTGACTCAGTTTCTCAGTGTTGGGACTGTAGGCATGCACCATCATGCCTAGCTCAGGATGTGTGAGGGTTTGTCCTTGGATGTGACAGCCCATTTGTGTTAATATCAGCATCTTAGAATCTGTAAGAGTGCTTATCTAGAGATTATATTTATCTCTGTGCATGGTAAATCCTCCTCTGCTTCCTGGAGATTATTCTATGAAAGGAGAAATATTCACTGCAGTTAAGTATGTAAGAATTATAGACCTAAACTTCACATAGCCTTATAAATGATAGTATGTGATAAGATTAATTAAATTAATAAAGTGGTTTTTAAAGCACATTGTAGAGTTGAAGATATAATGGTAGTGGGCTTTCCTGGCATGTACAAGGCACTAGGTTCCATGCATGCTTAGTACTAAGAAGGGTATACTGTGTGTAGTATATTCTCTCTCTCTCTCTCTCTCTCTCTCTCTCTCTCTCTCTCTAAGAAAACTGAAGCCCAAGAAATTAGAAAACCCTTGTATTCTCCCCTGTCCTCTCATCTTCTCCCGGACTGAACTCAGGGGCTTGTGTACACACAGCTCAGCCTCCAATCTTTTAGGCTTTTTTTTTTTTTTTTCCGAGATAGGGTTTCTCTGTGTAACCCTGGCTATCCTGGAACTCACTCTATAGACCAGGCTGACCTTGAACTCACAGATACCCACCTGCCTCTGCCTCCCCAGTGCTGGGATTAAAGGCATGCACCACTACACCTGGCCATTACAGACAGTTTCAAACAGCCATGTGGGTGTAGGGATTTGAACCTGGGTCCTCTGGAAGAGCACCCAGTGCTCTTAACTGCTGAGCAATCTCTCTAGCCCCTCAGCCTCCAATATTATTCTAATTGTTTTTAATTTGTGACAATCTTTAAGATAGCATGCAGTTACCATATGTACATATTAGTCAACACCCATTACCAATGAGTCAGGACTCAGAAATTTGTTCCTGGGGTCTTTATAAATAAAAACAGAAGTAGTCAGGTCCTACCCAAGATTAACAATTATCTTAGTAGGAGAGCAAGTAAAGCATTTTATCCAAATTGTGTTTTGGAATGTGAGAAAAAAAGTCAGATGTGACAAGACTTATTTTTTACCCCAGCACTTTGGGGGTTAAGGCAGGAGGAAGGCATGTTAGGCTAGCCTGGGTTGTATAGGAGACCCTGTCTGAAAACAAACAAACAAACAAACAAACAAAACACGAATGGGGCTCATGTCTATAATTTCAGTACCCAGAAGGTTTAAGCAAGAAAATTGTTAAATGTTTGATGGCAGTCTGGGCCATAATATAATATGACTCCAAAGAATCAACCAATTAACAAATCAGACATAAAAAAGAGCATCTGTCAGACTACAAACCAGGCATTGTGCTACACATCGGTAATCCTAGTACTTGGAGGACCAAAGCATGTAGGTCAAGAGTTCAAGGCCAGCCTGGGCTATGCAATAAGTTTGAGGCCACCTTGAAATACATAGCAACAATCTATCTCAAAAAAAAAAAAAAAAAAAAAGCCACGAAGATGACTCAAGTGAGGAGAACTGCTTACAGCAATACTGAAGACCTGAGCTCAATCTCTGGAAGGCAAGAAAAGTTGGAAGGAACAAACAACCCTCACAAAGCTGTTCTCTGACCTCCACATTCATGCCCTTGGCACAAGCATCCACCACAACCACATCATGAACACACAAACAAAAAATAATAATAAAGAAAGGAAAGAAGGGGCCAGTGAGATGGTTAGCAGATAAGGGCACGTTGATGCCAAGGCTGATAACCTGAGGTCAGTCTCCAGAACCCACGTGATGAAAGAATCAACTCCAGGGGCTGGAGAGATGGCTCAGTGGTTAAGAGCAGTGGCTGCTCTTCCAAAGGATCTGGGTTCAAATCCCAGCACCCACATGACAGTTCACAGCTGTCTGTAATTGCTGGGCATGGTGGTGCATGCCTTTAATCCCAGCACTTGAGAGGCAGAAGGTGGATCTCTGTGAGTTCAAGGCCAGCCTGGTCTACAAAGTGAGTCCAGGACAGCCAGGGCTACACAGAGAAACCCTGTCTCAAAAAACCAAAACAAAAAACAACAACAAAAAAAAAAAAACCAACAAAAGAATGTGCATTAACCGTCAAACATATGTCTAGGCTGATAAATCTGATAGAAGGCTACATTTTTGTTGGTATTTTCCTTTAACAGAGTCTTGCTACGCAGTAGTCCAAGTTGGCTTCAAACTCATAATCCTTTCTCAACCTCTCACATGCTACCACTACGGTTATGAAAAAAGTAACCCTTTAAACTATTACTTTACTATAAACAGAAACCCCTTGGGACAGAGCTTTTTCATCCGACGGCAATTCAGTTTTTGAATATCAGACATAAGAGTTAAAATCAGAAGCCGGGCGGTGGTGGCGCACGCCTTTAATCCCAGCACTTGGGAGGCAGAGGCAGGCGGATCTTTGTGAGTTCGAGGCCAGCCTGGTCTACAAAGCGAGTCCAGGACAGCCAGAGATATTCAGAGAAACCCTGTCTCGAAAAACCAAAAAAAAAAAAAAAAAAAAAAAAAAAGAGTTAAAATCAGGCTCAACATTTAATTTATCAGGCTGTCCACTATAGAGGTAGCAAATGGTTTCTGAGTCACCAAAAGCAGCACAGAGGACCCTGAAGAGTCACTGGCACCTTTTCCTTGTCAAAGACATCAAGGCAATGGTGCAGAGAGAAAGTTAATTGGGTCCTGTCAACCCAAAGCGGCCATAAACTGAGGAGTACTACTTTTCGAAAGGTATTACTTTATGGAAGAGATTGTGCATCTTACATATCCATCCTGTTTCCTGTTTCTTTGGGTTTCAGTTTCTCTGTGTGTAAAACTAAGATAGCTGTCTTAAGGTAGTCATTACAAGGATTAGCTGAATTAATGTATGGAGAAGGATTTTTAGAAATTGTAAAGCCAGGGCTGGAGAGATGACTTAGTGGTTAAGAGCACTGGCTGCTCTTCTGGAGGACCCGGGTTCAATTCCCAGCACCCACATGGCAGCTCAAAACTGTCTGTAACTCCAGTTCCAGAGGATCCAACACCCTCACACAGACACACATGCAGGCAAAACACCAATGCACATGAAATAAAAATAAAATAAAGTTTAAAAAAAATTGCAAAGCTATACAGATTTATCATTTTTACCCAGTGCAGCAAACTTGACTTTTTTGTTGTTGTTGTTTTTGTTTTTTGAGACAGGGTTTCTCTGTATAACAGAGCCTTGGTTGTCCTGGACTCACTCTGTAGACCAGGCTGGCCTCAAACTCAGAGATCCGTCTGTCTCTGTCTCCCCAGTGCTGGGATTAAAGGAAAGAGCCACCATGACCCGCTGGCTCACATTTTCTTTAGCCTCAGTTCCCAGGGATCTAAGACAGTTTTCTGGACATAATGGGCACTTACATACATGCAGACATACACCCAAACACATAAAATAAAATAAAAAATAAATTTTCAGTCTTGGTCATGGAAAGACAATACAAAGTGCCTAGGCAGAAGACACAGAACAAGCCTACGTGGGCTTACAACATAAAAGCAGAGGTACAGGTAAGGAGGAAGTAAAGAGTCACAGAAAACTAAGTAGCTAGAAAGTCTAGGATGTAGGTTCAAGGTCAAAAGAAGTCATCTGCTGAGTCATCAGTTAGATAGATATCAGAAAGGTAGTTTGGGCTGTTAGGGGTTTTTCCTTCTCTTTAAGGAGGAAAACTTAAACTAATGAAGTATCTCCCAAACATGAAAAAGTAGTTTCCTCAGAGCAGAGTTTGAAATCACCTCTACCACGCAGGCTTCATCAGCATTAGAAGATAATAGCCAGCCGGATGAGGTGGCGCACACCTTCAATCCTAGCACTTGGGAGAATTCCAGGCCTATATAGTTGACTTCCAGGACATCATCAAAGGAATACATATCTGAGATCATGTCTCAAAAAACAAACAAACAAGGCTGGGCGTGGTGGTGCACACCTTTAATCCCAGCAGAGGCAGGTGGATCTCTCTGAGTTCAGGGCCAGCCTGAGTCTAGGACAGCCAAGATACATAGAGAAACCCTGTCTCTGAAAAAAGAAAAGAAAAAAAACCCAAACAAACAAAACAACAACAAAAGATAGTAGATAAAGGTAGATTTTAAAAGAGTTTAGTTAAAAACAAGACAAGTGTCACTCATTCATCCCACACATCATAGCCTTGCTGAAGGGTACAGGTGAGAGATGCTAAAGAATTCCTGCCCAGTAACAGCATGGAGAATTCCGCATGCATTCTTAAAATGCCTACAGTTTAGCCTTCATCATAAACTCAAGTAAGACCAACCAAACTCAGAAGCCACACAGGAAATCTTTGCCCACTCTAGTTTTACTTTTGGCTGTGAGCCCAGCCTTTAATGACTAAGTCATCTCTCCAGCCCTGATTTTATTATTGTTGTTGTTTTGTTTTCTGAATCTCAAGTCTATGT
Source organism: Lophiomys imhausi (assembly GCA_907164525.1). NCBI lineage: Eukaryota > Metazoa > Chordata > Mammalia > Rodentia > Muridae > Lophiomys > Lophiomys imhausi. The sequence continues at coordinate 3,015,326 of CAJQZJ010000896.1, read as the reverse complement.
TGAAGAGCAAAAAAGAATGTTTAAACAGCTTTATGATCTTGCTATAGGTTGGATGATTTGTGGATTTTTTTTTTTTTTTTTGAGACAGGATCTGTCTCTCTGTCCTGGAACTCATTCTGTAGACCAGGCTGATCTCAAACTCACAGATCTGCCTGCCTCTGCCTCCTGACTCCTAGAATAAAAGGACTCCTGGATCATAGTTTGGATCTTAAATGCTCTTCAAAGGCCAAGATACACAGAGAAACCCTGTCTCTGGAAAAAGAAAAAAAAAAAAACCCAAACCCCAATGTGTTGAGGATTAGTCTCTCACCTCTAAAACTGACAGATAGTGGAATCTTTACAAGATGGGTTATACTCACAGGAAGTCAGGTCATTGCACATGTGTTCTCAAAGAAAAGTTGGGGTCTCTGCTCCTCGCCCCCTCCTGTCAGAACAAGGAGGGGCTTTGCTACACTACGTGTTCCCACTGGATGTTTGGCCTCAGGGGACCCAAAACAATAATGGCCAACTGTTCTCGGACAGCTCTCTGAAACACTGAGCAAAATGAACCTTTCTGCTCATTATAAACCATATATTTGCATAAAGTTTTTTTGTTTTTGTTTTTCGAAACAGGGTTTCTCTGTGTATCCCTGGTTGTCCTGGACTCACACTGTAGACCAGGCTGGCCTCGAACTCAGAGATCTGCCTGCCTCTGCCTTCTGAGTGCTGGGATTAAAGGCATACACCACCATGCCTGGATGCCTAAAGTTTTTTTTGTTTTGTTTTTTAGGTTTTTCGAGACATGGTTTCTCTGTGTATCCTTGACTGTCCTGGACTCACTTTGTAGACCAGGCTGGCCTTGAACTCAGAGATCCGCCTGCCTCTGCCTCCAGAGTGCTGGGATTAAAGGCATGCACCACCACGCCCGGCTTTCTAGGTGTTTTATTAGCCATTTCAATGTAAAAATATTTGCTATTTAGCTATTACTATAAAAAATACTTTAGGCAGCTGGGCGTGGTGGCACACGCCTTTAATCCCAGCACTCGGGAGACAGAGGCCAGCAAATCTCTGTGAGTTCAAGGCCAGTCTGGTCTACAAAGTGAGTCCAGGACAGTCAAGGATACAGAGAAACCCTGTCTCGAAAAACCTAAAAACAAACAAACAAACAAAACACCTAGAAAACTCATCACAAAGGAGGCACAATGAGGATCAATGCAAATTTGAGGCCAGTCAGATCTATACAGCAAAGTATAGGCAGGCCTGGGCTACATAGTAAGACACTGTCTTAAACAAAACAAAGAAGCAAGGAAGTAAAAACAAGAAATAAACTCCCCAAAAACCTTACAATACACAAAAATACACATGCACATACAAACACACGCACAGACTAATACACATATGCATATACAAACACAACACATAAACACAAAGAAACATACAAACACACACCTTTTAAAAGAAACATTGTGGGCTGGAGAGATGGCTCAGAGGTTAAGAGCACTGGCTGTTCTTCCAAAAGTCCTGAGTTCAATTCCCAGCAACCACATGGTGGCTCACAACCATCTACACTGAGATCTGGTGCCTGGGCATATATGCAGAGCAAATACTGTATACATAATAAATAAATAAATGTTAAAAAAAAAGAAACATTGTTTCTCTCTAAAGTGCCCTGGAAGAATATCTTAAGATTTGATTCAATAAATTATAACATTTCCTTTAATTTTATTATATTTAAATAATTTTATCTTTCTTTTATGGTAAAAGGAACTTAACATTTGGTAACCATAGTAATACTGCAGTAGTATATAACATAATAGATGAAAGAGCTTTGTGAACTTACCTAAACAATCACTGTGGACAGTATGAAAATACAGGATGCTCTCCTATAGCTACTGCTGTGGCAATGTATCACGTACTGCAGATACATTCAGAAGGGTGAAACAATGCACTCTTATCACTGTGCCCTGTTTTGTCACACATTGCATATTTTTGTTCTTCAAAGTTGCACATATTCCTACTTATGTGACTATCATAGCATCAACAATATTTGGGATGACTTTATCATTGCTAGCACAATAAATAGTATAGGCTCTGGGGGCAGGCTGCCTGCACTTCCCTCAGACCTTTCCTTCTTGAGCAGATCCCAATGCCTCAAGTTATATGGTGGAAACAAAAAGTTCTCTTTTGGAGTCAGGAGCATCCTCTGTAAAGCAATTGGAACAGGGCCTAGCAAATTCTCCATGCTTAATGAAAGTTAGCTATTTGAATCACTACCAATCTTCTGAAGAATATGATAGATATTTTGGGTCTAAAAAATAAAACTAAAGTTCAAAGAGTATCTCTGAAGCTTTGTCTAACTAAATTAGATCCTTTGTAGCAAAATAAAACTAGATTCTCCAGTCACTATAGTCTTTTTAATCCCTTCTTATTTTGGTAAACATACCCTTAACTTCCTTAGTAACTTTTTATGACTTTTCTCCTCTTTCATTCAGTGATCCTCCATCCAAAGACATGTAAACAACACAGAGCTTGTAGTTCACTTTAGTTGTATAGAAAGTAAATGGGGGGCTGGAGAGATGGCTCAGTGGTTAAGAGCACTGCCTAGTGCTCTTCCAAAGGTCCTGAGTTCAATTCCCAGCAACCACATGGTGGCTCACAACCATCCACAATGTGATCTGGTGCCCTCTTCTGGAATGCAGGTGTACATGCAGATAGAGCACACATATGCATAAAATAAATAAAAATAAAAATAAAAAAAAAAGTAAATGGGGGCTGGAGAGATGGTTCAGGGGTTAAGAACACTGGCTGCTCTTCCACAGGATCAAGGTTCAATTCCCAGCATCCACTTGGCTTGGCAGCTCACAACTGTCTAAATCCTGTTCCAGGGGATCTGGTGCCTCCTTTACTCTATAGGATCTTTCATGGGGCACATAAACTCATACAAACACACACATTCATATAAAAATAAAAGTTTTTTTTTCCCCAAGACAGGGTTTCTTTATGTAGCCCCGGCTGTCCTGGAACATCCTCTGTAGACCAGGTTGGCCTCAAACTCAGAGATCTGACTGCCTCTGCCTCCTAAGGCTGGAATTAAAGGCGTGAGCCACTGTCTGGGGATAAATACTTTCTAAAAAACAAAAATAAACCAAGGTAAGTATTTCTAGACTTGTCATAATATTTCAGTTTCTAAGGGAGATTCTGAGTTGACCTCAGCTCTGCTAGGGTGAAACATGCAAAATCTGTGTAACCTGTAGATCTTCTTCTCCATGAAGATGAGATATCATCTCAAAACATGTCAAAGCCGGTCAGAGCTGAATGTGCTTCCCAACCTACTGGTTACATGACACAATAACTTTAAACAGTGGAAGCAGAGACAGTTTAAGAAAGGCTGGGATGCAGCTCAGTAGTGAAGTGTTTACTTAACATGTACAATTGCCTTAGCCTTATTCATAGCAACACTCGCATACAAGCACACACGCTCTTGTGTTCTCTCTCATGCACACAAACAAACAAGCAAAAAAACCAAAGCACAAAAAGCAATGCTGCCAACTGTCCATGTGGTGTATGCCTGTGACCTGTCCCAGGGGACACTAAGGAAAGAAGATACCCAGATCAAAGCCAACCTGAGCTACACAAGACCTGGTCTCAAAAAACAAAACAAAAAAAAAACAGAAACCAAAACCACAAGGATGGCAAGGTGGCTCAGCAAGTAGACACTACCAAGCCTGGGTCCTCAGCACCCATACAGTAGAAGTAGAGAACCAAGATGTCCTTGACATCCATAAAGTCACTCGTGCACACTCAAGTAAATAAATAAATGTAATGAAAGAAAACACAAACCCCAATCAGACAAAAAGAAACAACTAAGAAACTAAATAAAGCATGGCGGCACATATCTGTAATCCCAATATTCACCAGTCTGAGGTAAGAGGATTTTGCTGCAAGTTTAAGGATAACAGGGGCTAGGTATTAAGATTATGTTGACTGCCCCCAAAAAGGTGAGGTGGGACAAACACCACTACCATTGTAAGCTGAAAAATAAACAACTAGTCACCATGATAACATTGAGGAAATCTCTAGACTTAAACAGTTTAATCTCTTTAAGAGCACTATTAATACTCACTCATTTTTCCTCACAGTGTACTGTTAAACGCAGGTTGTTCAGGTTGCACTGGCTAGTTTTACTTTCAACTTGACACAAGCTAGAGTCATCAGAGAGGAGGAAGCCTCAATTAAAAAACTGCGTACGATCGGGCTGTGGGCAAGCCTATAGGACATTTTCTTAATTAGTGATTGATGGGGGAGGGCCCAGTCCACTGTGGGTGGGGCCACCCTGGTCAGGTAGTTCTGGGTTCTATAAGAAACCAGGTCAAGGAAGCCACGAGGAGCAAGGCTTAAGCAGCACCCTCCCATGGCCTCCACATCAGGTCCTGCTTCCAAGTTCCTGCCCTACTTAGTTCATGTTTTGACTTCCTCAGATGATGAGCTGTGATAATAACCTTTTCATCCCCAAGCTGCTTTAGTAATGGTGTTTCATTGCAGCAACAGTGACCAGAACAAAGACACGGGGTTTGTTTTTATTTTTTTAAGATAGGATCTCTAGCCCAGGCTGACTTAAAGTCACTGTGTTCCTCAGTACCTGAGGATGCTCTTGAATTTATGATCCTTTTGCCTCCAATGCCCAGATCTCCCCAGGGCAAGGGTGTATGCTACGGACAAGCACACTATACCCCAGCACTAAGCACCTAACAAACAGTTTGAGGCCAGTCTGGAATATGTATGAGAGATCCCAGAGAACCGCCTGCCTCTGCCTCCCAAGTACTGGAATTAAAGGGAAGAGCTACCACATCCAGCTACAAATGTTTTTTTTTTTTTTCCAGATTTATTTATTTAACATATGTAAGAATTCTATCTGCATGTACCCCTGCATGCCAGAAGAGGGCATCAGAGACCAGTATAGATGGTTGTGAGCCACCATGTCGTTGCTGGGAATTAAACTCAGGACTTCTGGAAGAGCAGACAGTGCTCTTAACTGTTGAGCCATCTCTCCAGCCCTACAAATGTTATTTTATATTTTTGGTTGTGAGCCTAGCCTTTAACGGCTGAGCCATCTCTCCAGCCCTACAAATGTTATTTTAAAAGTTGAATCCCTGCCAGGTGTGGTGGCACACACCTTTAATCCCAGCACTTGTGAGGCAGAAGCAGGTGGATCTCTGTGAGTTCAAGGCCAGCCTGGTCTGGTTTACAAATTGATCAGGACAGCCAGGGCTGTTACACAGAGAAACCCTGTCTTGAAAAACCAAAAAAGGAAAAAAAAAGTTGAATCTCTACCTTAAAAAAAGAAAAAAGAGCATTCAGCTTCTTTTAGCACCTCTTTTTTCATACAACTAAAAAATAACCATGCAAAGTATCACCCTAAGCACAGGGAAAAATGTGTTTGCACTTCTTATAGTTCACATGTTTATTACCTAATATAGTGGGCAAGGCTTTTTCAAAATATTTTTACTTCAAAGCTGGAGAAATATCTCAGCAGTTAAGAGCACTGGCTGCTCTTCCAGAGGACCCGGGTTCAAATGAACCATACGTAAGTCACAAATGTGGTGCATGGACATATATGCAGGCAGAACAACAATACCCATAAAATAATTACATTTTTCTATCCTTTATCAAAGATCTTTTCTTTCTTAATTTCATGCCTGTAGCAAATGAATTGTCTCTTGACCTCTGTTCTAGTACAATGAGTAAACTGTGGCATACTCCTATGGAATGCAACAGTGAGAATGAGTCAGCTACAAGTCCTAAGAGCAAACACTCACAGGCAAAGGAAAGGAGCCAAACCAGAGGGCATACTATAGATTTCCACTTTATATAAGTTGCAATGACAGCAAAATTAATCTATGGGACTGGAAGCAGGACCTTAAGGTGGGAAGTAAAGTGCCTGAAATGGGGCATGGTTTTTTATATCAATCTCTCCCTCTTTCCCTTCTTAGAGTTGGGAATTGAACCAATAGCCTAACTAACACATGTTATATTCCATCCCCTTAAAAAAGAATCTAGGGGGCTGGAGAGATGGCTCAGCAGTTAAGAACATTGGCTGCTCTTGTCAAGGTCCTGGGTTCAAATCCCAGCACCCATGTGGCAGTTCACAGCTGTCTAACTGCCAGGCGTGGTGGTGCACCCTTCAATCCCAGCACTAGGGAGGCAGAAGCAGGTAGTGAGTCTAGGACAGCCAAGGATGCACAGAGAAACCCTGTCTCAAAAAACAGAGTATCTAGAGTGATTGATTCTACAAGAATACTCACTCGTGAAAATTCACCCAGGGTACAAAAGTAATTTGTATACTTCATAATTTAAAAATTATACAGTGCATTAAGTTTAAATTGAGGCTAGGTTTAGAGCTCAGTTGGTAGAGTGCTTGCCTAGCATGCATAAGGCCATAGTTTCCATCCTCAGCACTGCATAAAAACAACATGGTGGTGCAAGCCTGTTAATGGAAGCGCTTTATTAAGAATTTGATGAGCCGGGCGGTGGTGGCGCACGCCTTTAATCCCAGCACTTGGGAGGCAGAGACAGGTGGATCCTTGTGAGTTCGAGGCCAGCCTGGTCTACAAAGTGAGTCCAGGACAGCCAGGGCTACACAGAGAAACCCTGTCTCGAAAAAACCAAAAAAAAAAAAAAAAAGAATTTGATGTAAGCTGGGCGGTGGTGGTGTACGCCTTTAATCCCAGCACTTAGGAGGCAGAGGCAGGTGGATCTCTGTGAGTTGAGGCCAGCCTAGTCTACTAAGGGAGTCCAGGACAGCCAGAGCTGTTATACAGAGAAACCCTGTCTCAAAAAAAAAAAAAAAACAAAAAAAGAATTTGATGTAGACCTAACTGTGTTGGTGCATGGCTTTTAATCAAGCACTGGGGACTCAGAGGCAGGTAGGTCTCTATGCTTGACGACAGAGTTCCACAACTGCCAAGGCTACACAGAGAAACCCTATCTTGGGGAAAAAAAAATTGATGAGAATAAAAACTGAACATGGGAGCCACTCCTATGATTTCCCTGGTGGTACTGCCTTGTAGGCCCTCCAGTGTATGAGGAGGCTCTTGGCCCTCATGTAACTGCTGAACTGGGGTGGGGGACTGTTATGTAGGGACACTTCACTCCAGAGTAGTGGGATGGAAGGGATAGGGGGTAGAGTGGGAGGGCGGGAGTAGGAGGGGTGGAAAGAGGACACTGTGATGGAGATGTAACCTGAAACAATAAATAAATAAATTAAAAAAAAAAAGAATATGATCTCCTATGAAAGACACAGTCACTACTACCACTGGATTTAAGTGGGACGAGCAAACTCCATTTAAATTATGTAGAAAGGGGGCTGGAGAGATGGCTCAGAGGTTAAGAGCACTGGCTGTTCTTCCAAAGGTCCTGAGTTCAATTCCCAACAACCACATGGTGGCTCACAACCATCTACATTGAGATCTGTTCCCCGGGCATATATGTAGAGCTAATACTGTATACATAATAAATAAATAAATAAATGTTTAAAAAAATATGTAGAAAGATACAGAATGCCAAAAACAGTGCAGTCAACTGAGAGGGGAAATACTTGCCTAGACCACAGAGCACATAACTCAGATGGATTCCTAGAGGGGCTGATGCGCAAACATGCACATGTTGGCGGATCATCTGGAAAACTTCCTTCTACTGGAGACTGTTCTCAAATATGTGCTGGGTTTCCCCAACTTAAACCCACCGAGGCTTACTTAGGCTCACGGCCATGAGGTTCTTTGTTTCTACAAAATGAGATTAATGAAGCATCATTCTGGTGAAGACTTTGTGTCTCTGATTTTACACCCATTCTAGGCAAGGCCTGAGGTGCTGCTTTGTAAAGGGGATAGTGGCAAAATCTGATGTTTGAAACTACTCTCAGCATGCTTTCCATGTGACAAGAAATGAAGTTCCATATATGGAAGCCTTGATGATACACAACTCAGTGAATCTTGAATCTGCCGGGAGATTCCGGGTGAACCCCTGCAATGACAGCAGAGCAGGAATGCTATTCACATCTGTTTCTTCATATTTCACAGCAAAGTCTCCTCCTCATAAGAACATTAAGAATATAATAGTAAGAAGAAAGTTTTGCCGGGCATGGTGGTGCACGCCTTTAATCCCAGCACTTGGGAGGCAGAGGCAGGCAGATCACTCTGAGTTCGAGGCCAACCTGGTCTACAAAGCGAGTCCAGGACAGCCAGAGCTGTTGCACAGAGAAACCCTGTCTCGAAAAACCAAAAAAAAAAAAAGAAAGTTTCTATGAGTTTAAGGCCAGCATAGTCTACATAGTGAGTTCCAGGATAGCCAGAGATAGTGAAATCCTGTTTTGACAAAAAAAAAAAAAAAAACCAAACAAACAAACCCCAATAACAAAGACTATTAAGGGGAGACTAAATAAATAACAGATTCTTACTACAATTTAAAAAATGGGGAGGGTAGACTAGTTACAGAAACAGTTTTAAAGGAGAAAGGGCAAAAATCCAAGTTAATACTGTTTCTAGACACCCCAACAGTGTATAGCATTAATAACCTGTATTTAATTTGAGTAGTAATCATCATAATAACTTGCCTTATAAGAACATAAAAGACAGGTGTCCTACTTTGTTTTCTGTTGCTGTAATAAAACACTGACCAAGAGCAACTTGAGACAGGAAAAGGCTTGTCCTTCCACATAGCAAGCAGTTCAGGATCCAGGGAAGCTAGGGCACCAAAGAAAATGCTTCCTGACTCGTTCAGCAACTTTTCTGAACTGTCCCAGGTCTACCAGTCTAGGGATTGTACTGCCACAGTGGGCTAGACCCTCTTACATAAGTTAACAATGAAAAAACCAACAAACAAAATACCCCAGACATGTCCAGAAGTCAATCTGATGGAAGACATTTCTCAACTGAAGTTCCCTCTTTCCAGGTGAGTCTAGCTTGTGTGAGGTTGATAAGAACTAGGCAGCACAGTAGGACTCTATGTTCAAAATAATCTACAGAGACATGAGAAGGTACTCCTGCTGTGACACCAAGTCGTTATGAGAGAAATGAGAAAACCTCCCTACAGCAATAACAGAAATAGGGCCCAAAACTCCAGCCCTTTATATAATTACACTACAAAGAGACCTGCCAGGTCACGAATGAACCGTCTGACATGCTGGTCGGGAATGCCACTGGGACTGGGGACAAAAAGATACAGTGAAATATTATCAATCTTTAGGTAAGTGCTGAAGCTATAGGAAACAGAACTTAAATATCAGGTATACATGACAGTTTTGAATCACGGCCCTCTCAGCCTGTGCCACTACATTGACATGTTCTTAAATCAGGTGACATCAGTTTCCCCAGACAGGTGACATTCCAAAACCACTTTGCATTTTGAAATGAAGTGTAAAAGGGGAAGGAAATTTGTTTTTGGTTTTTTTCCCCCGAGACAGGGTTTCTTTGTGTAGCAGTGGCTATCCTGGACTCACTTTGTACATCAGGCTGGCGTTGAACTCACGGAGAATCACCTTCCTTTGCCACCAAGTGCTGGGATTAAAGTTGTGCTCTACCATACCCAGTCATTACAGACAGTTTAGAACTGCCATACTGGTGCTGGGATTTGAACCTGGGTCCTTTGAGGAGCACCCAGTGCTCTTAACCGCTGAGTCATCTTTCCACCCCTGGAAATTTGTATTTACATGGTAGGAATTTTATGTATTTTGTCACCTTCATCATGGCTTGGCTAATGAACTGAAGCTTAAACAGAACCCCAAGTACTTACTTGACCTCATTGTCTATGCAACTCATCTTCCACCCAGAACCACAGGCCAAGGGAAGCCTAAGATAAAATATTTTAGGAAAATGATCTGCAGAATTGATCAATTTTACATAAATGATGAAGACAGTTCATAGGTGTTTTAGTCAAACTCAAGCATTACTTTCCAGGTAGGTAGAAATATTGTCCAAACTTTTCTTCCTTACAATCCAAGAACAACAATTCAGGTGTTTTTGGTTTCCTTCTGGTTGCTAGGGTTTTTTGAAGCTCATGGTTTTTGGAGGCAGTAAGTACAATGTGAATAGATCAACATTCCTTTCAGTTCATACTCTATCTAGACCTGGATAATACCCAGTGATTTAGCAACACTTGCCTTCCCCACCCCAAGCTGAAAAATGCATTCCTTTCATAAAGAATTGTAGTTGTTGTTATTTTTTTTTCTTTTAATACTTTAGGGCAGGAAAAATGAGTTTAATAGAGCTTACTGCTCCTGCAGAAGACCTGAGTCCCATTCCCAGCATCCATGTTGGGTAGCTCACAACAGTGTCCCTCCAAGGCCATCTGGTACCTCAGGCTTATGGGGGAGGGGAACCTCATTATGTGCATGTGAACACACATAATTAAAAACAATAAAATAGTTGCTATTGCAGAAGAGCTGAGGGGTGCAGTTGCCAGCAACCACATGGCAGTTCACAATCATCTATAATTCCAGCTGCATGCCTGGTTTTAAATCTTTAAAAAAAAAAAAAAACAAAACTTTCTGGGGGGTGGTTGTTAAGAGTTTCTCTGTGTAGCCCTGACTGTCCTGGAACTTGTTCTGTAGACCAGGCTGACCTTGAACTGAGGGTTCAGTCTGCCTCTGCCTCCTGAGTGCTGGGATCAAAAATGTGTATTACCGCTGCCCTGCTCCCATGCTTTAATTCTTAAAAATTTACAATGTAGCCGGGCGGTGGTGGCGCACGCCTTTAATCCCAGCACTTGGGAGGCAGAGGCAGGCGGATCTTTGCGAGTTCGAGGCCAGCCTGGTCTACAATGCGAGTCCAGGACAGCCAGAGCTGTTAAACAGAGAAACCCTGTCTCGAAAAACCAAAAAAAAAAAGATTTACAATGTAAAAGACAAAGAAAAAAAATTAAATTACAATGTAGATATGAAAGTACTTTTAGCTCTCTAGTCACACTGTTTGCACTGTTATAGTAAATATGAATTTGTAGCAGCCACCCCATTAATATTTCAGTCTGATGCATTTTGAATCTCTGTATGAAGGCAAACACATGACCCAAGTCTCTATCATTGGTAACAGTGACATAGTCCAAGAATGGCCAAAGTAGAGCTAAGTAGAATCCTTTTCTGAGCTGGGCGTAGTGGCGCACTCCTTTAATCCCAGCACTCGGGAGGCAGAGGCAGGCGGATCTCTGTGAGTTCAAGGACAGCCTGGTCTACAAAGTGAGTCCAGGACAGCCAAGGACACACAGAGAAACCCTGTCTCGAAAAAACCAAGAAAAAAAAAAAAAAGAATCCTTTTCTGAAGCTGATAAGTAGGAAGTTACTAAATCAGGATGACATAGAGCTGAGTGTGGTGTCTCTTGCCTATTATCCTGGTGCTCAGGAGGCTGGGGCACAGAGTTCAAGGCCAACCTGGGCTACCCAGTAAGAGATACTGTTTTATTTTTTTTTGGTTTTTTCGAGACAGGGTTTCTCTGAATATCTCTGGCTGTCCTGGATTCGCTTTGTAGACCAGGCTGGCCTCGAACTCACAAAGATCCGCCTGCCTCTGCCTCCCAAGTGCTGGGATTAAAGGCGTGCGCCACCACCGCCCAGCGAGATACTGTTTTAAAACAAGACTATATATTCCTAGAACTGTTGGAGCCATCTTAGCTGACTATACAAAATTAGACTCTCCACAACAGGAACTGTTGTGGCCAAGCAAGATAATTTGAGCTTTTGGATTCTATTGAACCTAGACCTAGAGCCATCTCCAGGGTTAGGAGTTATCTGAGGTAACACATGCCACTTCAGCTTAAATTAGTGTGCTTTGGTTTTTGTAGCCAAATAATTGCTAAAATAAACTTGTATATTCTATTTTGATAGATAAATATTTCTATCTAAATCTATTTCTAAGTTAAGGCCTAGTAAGAGTGCCTCTCACCCCCACCAGGATCTCACACAAGGCTGTACTTGTTATGCACATGTAGATGAGCCCCGCCTCCAAATGCTGAGACTTGCACCACATACCAGATTTATAGGATGCTGGGGACAAACTCTCACCTTCAGTTTATGTGTTTCAGATGACCTGTCAATCATCATATAGAACACTCATTAGCCATATGGTCAAGGATGGAGTAAGGCCCAGTGCTTTTTTATTGAAAAGGAATATTACAAACTATCAGTTGATATGATTGAAAGTTTATCACAAAACTATTTGTGTTCTCCAAGTAGACAATGAATTTAGATACCTTGTGCATTCAAAGCCAACCTGGGCTACTTGGGACCCTGCCTCAACAACAATGAAAAATTATAATTTTTCAAATTTTCTTGACTAATATAGAATACTTTAGTTACCAAATATTAAATGTTACACTACAACATACAGTACAATATGTTAAAAAAAAAAGCTGGGAGGCTCGATCTTTTAATTCCAGCACTTGAGGCAGAGGCAGGTGGATTTGTGAGTTCAAGGCCAGCCTGGTCTACAGAGGGAGTTCCAGGACAGCCAGGGGTACACAAAGAAACCCTGTCTCAAAAAACAAAAACAAAAGGCAATGTACATTAAAAAAATAAAAAGACTGGAACAAGCCGGGCATGGTGGTGCATGCCTTTAATTCCAGCACTAGGAAGGCAGAGCCAGGTGGATCTCTGTGAGTGTGAGGCTAGCCTGGTCTGCAAAGTGAGTCCACAATAGCCAGGGCTACACAAAGAAACCCTGCCTTGAAAAACTAATAAATAAATAATAAAAATTTTAAAATTCCTTTTTTATAGTCTTTTATGTGGACAGGTGTTTTGCCTGCACATATGACTGTTCAATACATGCGTGCCTAGTGTTCTCTGGAGGGCATTGGATTCCCTGGATCTAGAATTACAGGTGGTTGTGAGCTGCCATGTTGGTCCTGGGATTTGAACTTGGGTCCTCTGGAAGAGCAGCCAGGGCTCTTAACTGCTGAGCCATCTTTCCAGCACCCTTTTGTTTTCTTTTCTTCCTGAGATAGGGTCTCACTGGCCTGGAACTCACCCTGAGGATCAAGCAAGTGGTTAAAACTGCAGCTGTTTTTGTGCTTTAGCCTCCCTTGCACTGTTTTGAGAACCAAGGCTTCCCTTCTCTTTTTTTTTTTTTTTTTGGTTTTTCGAGACAGGGTTTCTCTGTTTAACAGCTCTGGCTGTCCTGGACTCGCTTTGTAGACCAGGCTGGCCTCGAACTCGCAAAGATCCGCCTGTCTCTGCCTCCCAAGTGCTGGGATTAAAGGCGTGCGCCACCACCGCCCGGCTATGGCTTCCCTTCTCAATGCCACACACAGTAGACTCACCAAGCCTGACTGCCTAAGGCACAAGTGAATGGTGTGAGGGCCACCCCCTGCAAAGTACTCCATTTCTTCACGGCTATTCATTATGGTACATAGCATATGTGTCACTGTATCCTGTCATCTCTTCCTTTGAAATAATAACTTCATTTTTCTACGTCAACATCGCCGGGATCATACCACCTGCACTTAGATAACAGAAGCTTGCTGCAGAATTACTGTCCCAAGTGTCAAATCTGTGGGACACGCAGGAGAAGGCCTCTCCTCTGGCAAGAGTCTCCCCATGGCTGTTACCTCTGGTCTGGATTACTTCACTGCAACAGCTGTAGTTTCTCCTGCGTCTGCGCTTTCCTCTTTGTACAGTATCCACCACTGCCAACCTAAGATTCTGTTCCCATCATGTCACTTCCTGGCTCACAAACAAACTGCACCACCCCTTCCATCTCTGCAACCTCTCCCCACAATGCTGTCCTTTCCTTCTTGGGAACAAACATGCCCTAACTCTTCCCTACTTAAATGTAAGAAACAACCACAGCAGGGTATGGTATCCCATGTCTTTAATCCCAGCACTCAGGAGGCAGAGGCAGGTGGATCTCTCTGAGTTCAAGGCCAGCCTGGTCTATAAAGTGAGTCCAGGACAGCCAGGGCTGTTACACAGAGAAATCCTATATTGAAAAACCACAAAAAAAAATTTAAAAATTTTTAAAAAGAAGTGAAAAAAGAAACAACCACAAAGTGAAACTGTATATACATTCAGTTCTGTCACCATCTTTTTTCTTTCATTTTGCTGAGTTTTTTAAAATTATGGTCCACTCACTGCCCTCTGCTCCCTGCACCCTTATTTTCTCTAAGGTCCAGTGGACTTTCTTTCTTTCGTGGTGTGTGTGTGTGGTTTTTCAAGACAGGGTTTCTCTGTTTAACAGCCCTGCCTGTCCTGGACTCCTCTGTAGACCAGGCTGGCTTGGAACTCACAGAGATCCACCTGCCTCTCCCTCCCAGTGCTGAGATTAAAGGCGTGCGCCACCATGCCCAGCTCCTAGTGGACTTTTTTTATTTCACAACCTTCCCCTCTGTAAATATGCCTGCTTGTCAGAATGCCATTGTTCCATTTTCTGCAAATTCTCTCCTATCTTCCTGTGCCATTTCTTCCCATTCACTACCCTGGTTTTAAAAGCACGGTTTCTACAGCATTCCACCTTGGTTCTATTTCTTTTTCATTTGCATTACTCTCAGTGACTTCATCCACAATTACCACCTCTACCCTGATGGCTCATAAATATTCATCGCCGTTCTGACATTTCTCTTCAGTAAAGACTTGTACTTCCAACAAGCTTCTATCTAGCCTTTCCCACCAGGGTATCACACAGGTAACTTCAATGCATCATGCCCTGAAATGAAACTCCTTATCTTCACCTCAAACTAGTGCTTTCATGTTCATTCTATGGGGCTCCCCTTTTTAATGTGCTCTTTGTCATTTAAGATAGGGTCCTAAAGTCTCAACAGGCTCTACCTTTGACCGGCAAGGATTACAGCATGTGAAGCATGCTCCCGGTTCTTTCCAATTTCCCAAGCTAGAAATCCATGACTTATACTCATTTTCTTTCTCTATTTCAAACTTTTTTGGGTTTGGTTTGGTCGCCCCTCCAAGGCAGGCAGGGTTTCTCTGTGTATCTCTGACTGTCCTAGACTCACTCTGTATACCAGTTGGCCTTGAACTCAGAGATCCACCTGCCTCTGCCTCCCACGTGCTGGGATTAAAGGCGTGCGCCACTTCGTCTTGCTTATCAGCTTTCCCTTTTCACTTCTTTTCTAAGAGGCCTTGCTAGAGCTGCAAAGGGAATCTGAGATCAGCCTTGACCACTTAGCAAGGCCTCTTAGAAAAGAAGTGAAAAGGGAAAGCTGGGACTTCCAGGCTGTGCCACCACCCTGACTGATATCAACACTGCAGTTTCACACTATCCCATCCAGTCTCTATTTTTAGGGTATTGGAAAAGCCTCAGAGTTTGAGCTTCTCAACTCCGTTGCCCTCTCCCTCCCACAGCCCTCCCTCATCTTAAGCACCTGTGCAGCTTCCCAGGCCTAATCTCACAGTACATCTCTAATAGTAACAATTTGAGCAGACTCTCAAAAGCATCTTTTTTTTCTTTTTGTGTTTTTTAAGACAGGGTTTCTCTCTGCAGCCCTGATTGTCCTGGACTCACTTTGTAGACCAGCTGGCCTGGAACTCACAGAAATCAGCTTGCCTCTGCCTCCCGAGTGCTGGGATTAAAGGTGTGCATCACCACGCCCGGTGAGTATCAGTTAATGCTCTATATGTTATAAAGTATATAGAACATACAGAAATAGAGCTCAATGGTTAAGAGCACTGGCTGCCAGCACTTGGGAGGCGGAGGCAGAGGCAGGCGGATCTTTGCGAGTTCGAGGCCAGCCTGGTCTACAAATTGAGTCCAGGACAGCCAGGGCTACACAGAGAAACCCTGTCTCGAAAAACAAAACAAACAAAAAAAAAAGAGCACTGGCTGCTCTTCGAGAGGACCCAGCTTGGCTCCCAGCACCCATGTGGTAGCTCACAGGCATCTGTAACTCCAATTCCAGATGGAATTAATACCCTCTTCTGGCCTCTGTGGACACTAGGCACAGACATAGTGTACAGACATACATTCAGGCAGAATATCTACCACATAAAATAAATAAAAGATAATAATAAAATATAGAAATTAAAAAAGAATGAGATAAAAAGTAAGTAAATACACATGAAGTCATTCTAGCATCAGCAGCTAAGTGACTCAAAGTGCAGTATCTATTAGGGTGAAGTTCATTACTGATGATAATGCGAGCATATCTTTATTTCAAATGGTCTCCATGACAATTTCATTTTCCAGACAGACTTCCTGACAGATATACTGACCTCATCATGTGGCAAAGAGCTCATATTAGGAAGGAAATATTGTAGCTGGGTGTGGTGGAACATATCTTTAATCCTAGCACTTGAGAGGTAGAAGGATCTCTGCATTGGCCAGCTTGGTCTACACAGGGTTAGTACAGAGACCCTGTCTCGAAAAGAAGAAGGAGGAGGAGGAGGCGGAGGCGGAGGCGGAGGCGGAGGCGGAGGCGGAGGAGGAGGAGGAGGGAAATACAGGGAGAGGATCTCTAGCTGTTCTTGCAGAGGATGTAGGTTCAGTTCCCAGCAACCACATGGTGGCTCACAACTGTTTGTAACTTCAGTTCTAGATGATCTGGTGCCCTCTTCTGGCCTCCAAGGGCACTGCACATATATGTACATAAGCATTCATGCAAATAAAACACAAATACACAATAAATAAAAATAAAAATCTGTCTGCCCCTAGAGGCATTGCAGATGTGGCTGCTATGACACATGTGTATCAGCAGGTGGCAGAGAGGAGACAGGCTATATCTACATTGTGTTCTGATCTATGAACATCTGAATGAATAGTAGCCTAACATTCCTGGGAGGAAAAAAAAAAAGCAAGCTGGATACCAACACCACTTTGGCACCATGGGTTAGCCTGAGATAACTACCAGACCAGCCAGTATCAGGCAAGCACTGGATGGACTCCCAGGAAAGGAAACCAAAAACTAGAAGAGTTCTGCCTGGCCCTGGATGTAGTGGTTGTGGGTGAGCCAGCCCTGAGGGAGTGAGTATGGGAGAACCAGCCCTACCTTCTGTCTGCTATGTGGAGGTGTTGGCTAGGGAGAGATGCTCTCCTCTCCCTTTTGCCCTCACTACCATTGGCCGACAGGAGATCTGGCCCAGATGGGGTCACAAGAGCAAGAGAGCTGTCCCTGCCCCTCACATGCTGCAGCACGGAAGAACAGGCCCTGCACCTTTCCATAGAAGAACTGCCCATGCAAGTGGGGTTTGCAGGTCCAGAACCAGGTCTTTGAGTTGGCCCACTCCAACCTCAATCCCATGGATGAATTGCTGGAGTACAAAAAGAGGTCGGGACTCATTCACAATATAGGACTGCAGGATCTCCATGACACAGGACAGTTATGGCATATCTGAGAGGAGATCCAGTGAGGTTCCAGTACTGATGGAGTAGCAGAGACCAGGGACTTCATACCAGACCAAGGAGTCATGATCATGAACATTTGCAAGCACAATGTGTGGACAAAGGGGAATATTGTGGGACATACTGAGATACACTGCAACTTCCACAATGAGCTGTTATTTTTTTATGCTGGGACAGATTGCAAGGGCAGAGGGTGGTTCTGTGGAGGAGGTGGGGAGATGGGAGGGAGCAGGGTGCATGATGTGAAATTCACAAAATAAAATTTTTTCAATTAAAAAAATACAATAGAAAAAAAAAAATCTGAAGCTGGGTGTGGTGGTGCACCTAACAGGTGGATCTCTGAATTTCAGGCCAGGCTGAAGTACGGAGAGTTCCAGGACAGCTAGGGTTATACAAAGAAACCCTATCTCAGAACAAACCAACCAACCAACCCCACTTCAATCTATGGCTCTTTCATGTAAACCTCTAAGCCATATGCTCATCTTGTGAAGATTAGTTCAAAGCATGATATAAGAAGAATCTACCACTGGGCGTGGTGGTGCACGCCTTTAATCCCAGCACTCGGGAGGCAGAGGTAGGCGGATCTCTGTGAGTTCGAGGCCAGCCTGGTCTACAAAGTGAGTCCAGGACAGCCAGAAATACACAGAGAAACCCTGTCTCGAAAAACAAAAAAACAAAAAAAAAAAAAAAAGAAGAAGAATCTACTCAGCTAACTTCAAGTAAACTGGAAAGTCAATCATGGTAAGTTGTAACCTGATGACAGCAGGCAAATGAGTAAGGTCACAGTCAACTCCTGCTCCTTTGTGAAGCACCTCTCTCCCTTTCTCCCTCCCTCTCTCCCTCGGCACATTACCTTGTGTACTTAGTGTGTAATGACATATTTTTGTTGTTGTTTTTTTGTTTTGTTTTTTTCCAGACAGGGGTTTCTCTGGGCAGTCCTGGCTGTCCTGGACTCACTTTGTAGACCAGGCTGGCCTGGAACTCACCAAGATCTGCCTGCCTCTGCCTCCTGAATGCTGGGATTAAAGGTGAGTGTCACCACACCTAGCTAATGCCATAATCTTAAAATTGAGACAACCAATGTCATTTATAGATTAAATATTCATAAAGCTCAATTTCTCTCTTTTTTTTAATGTTAGAGACCACAACTTAGCACTGTGTACACAGCCCTGATGATCTGCCCTCTGCCTACTTTCTTGTGTTCTCTCCTATCATGCATTTCCTATTCCTTCTTTTATGTTAAGTCTAGTCTATCACCCCAGTAATCAGAAGACTGAGGCCGAAGGATCAACAATTGGAGGCCAGCTGGGCTACACCAGACCATGCCTCAAAATGACCACATGACCATGCTTTGTGAAGGAATATGCCTCTGCACACATGTACACAACACCAAGTTTCTTACCATGACCATACTATATCCTTTAAACATCTACCTGTTTCCGAGGCGAGGTCTCACCTCTATGAAGGTATTTACCAAAACAAGCTATAATTGTCCCTTGTTAGCCTGAAGGGTAGGGATCACTTCCAGTTTGGAATTCCCAGCATCTACTGCATACCTTGTTTGCTATGGGTATCTGTTAAATGCTGATGACAGAGTGAAAAAGGTCCAAGTTCCTCTGGCTCCTTCAAAGTCTTGCATAAACCTGACTTCACTTTCTTCCCTTGGGTCGGGACCAGTTAGTTCTCCACCCCATTTCCTACTGCATGTCGTGCTCATTTGGCCTGTGTTCAAACTACCCTCTCAGCTTGAATTGACTTCCATCTATCTACAGGGAAGCCGTCCATCTGTCCTCCAAGCCTGGAATCAAATTACCCTTCCCTCTAGAACTCACATTCAGCTACTCGATCCCCCAACTGATTACTCCCTTCAGGGAGATCCCAACAGATTACACATTTTAGCAATTATTCTCTACCTGATAGTCTTCCCTTTCCCTAATTTACTCACTTTTATTTTTATTTTTTAAAGATAGGATCTTGCTTATTTGGCCTAAACAGGCCTCACAATTTACAATCCCCCTGCCTTGGCTTCCTGATTGCTCGGATTAGGCATATGCCAGCAGACCTAGCTAGCTCTTTCCTCAAATGCATGGCATTCTTTGGTGCCAAGCACCATCTTCGGCTTTTTTTTTTTTTTTTTTTTCACATAAACCTCTCACACAATAAGACACAGGAGTTTGTTTGTAAGTGAGTGGATTTCAAGAGAAGAGAAGACACTGAGAGAGGTTTTAGTCCCTTTCCACTGCTACGCTGTTAGGTAACCTCAACCATCTCATTTAGCCTCACGGGTTGTTTGTTCCTCATTTGATAGAGCAGATTTCACGGCTTTTAAAATTCCTGGGAAAGGCCAGTGAGACAACTCAGCAGGTAACATTGCTTGCCACCAACCCTGACAACCTAAGTTCAACCCCTGGCCTACATGGTGGAAGGAGAGAACAGACTCCAACAAGGTGCCTGCCTTCTGACCTCACATGTCTGCCATGCTGCATGTATACACATGCTCAAATAAATATTTTAAAAGGTCCATATAGAAAGCAAATGGAAAACAGGTTAAAACTCATGGCCAGGCAGTGGTGGCTCGGGCCTTTAATAACCAGCACTTAGGAGGCAGAACCAGGTAGATCTCTCAGGTTAAAGGCCAGCATGGTCTACAGAGTTTCAGGACAGCCAGGGCTACCCAGAGAAAGCCTGTCTCAAAAAACAAAAACAAAACCACCTCGTAGAGAGGAGCATTATTTTTTGTTTGGTTGGTTAGTTACCTCAATGTGCTGATCAAGTGAAGAACACTGAATTGGTCCATTAAATCAGCTCCAAATATAGAATGTTCTCTTAGCCACCAGCTATACCTCACACTCATAAAAAAATAAATAAAACACACACACACAAATCTGATGGCAAATCTAGTAACCTTCACCCAGAAAGTGCTACATGGCAGGAAGTTGAAGTTATCAATTGAGACCTAAATTATAGCTTGGTTATGGTTCCTAGAAAATGTTCTTAGGCCGGGCGGCGGTGGCGCACGCCTTTAATCCCAGCACTTGGGAGGCAGAGGCAGGCGGATCTTTGTGAGTTTGAGGCCAGCCTGGTCTACAAAGTGAGTCCAGGACAGCCAGAGATATTCAGAGAAACCCTGTCCCGAAAAAAAAAAAAAAAACAAAACAAAAAAAGAAAATGTTCTTAGAAGTTTTAAGACTGTTATATTAGAATTAGTCACTTTCGGGGCTGGAGAGATGGCTCAGCTGTTCTTCCAAAGGACCAGGGTTCAAATCCCACTTCCCACATGGCAGTTTGAAACTGTCTGTAAAGTTGGGTGGTGGTGGCGCATGCCTTAGTCCCAAGCACTTGGGAGGCAGAGGCAGACGGATCTCTGAGTTCGAGGCCAGCCTGGTCTGCAAAGCGAGTCCAAGACAGCCAAGCTGTTACACAGAGAAACCCTGTCTCAAAAAACCAAAAGAAAGAAAGAAACTGTCTGTAATAGAGGGGCTTAGTGGTACATGCCTTTAATCCCAGCACTCACGGGGCAGAGGCAGGCAGATCTCTATGAGTTTGAGGCTAGCCTGGTCTACAAAGCAAGCCCAGGGCAGCCAGTACTGTTACACAAAGAAACCCTGTCTCAAAAAACAAAAACAAAAGAAATAAGCACAGAAACATAGCCTAACAATATGGTTGTCCTTTAAGAGATCCATGAAGACCACAAAGCTGGGCATGCAGCAGGCAGATCTATGAGTCCAAGGCGAACCTGATCTACACAGGGAGTTCCAGGCCAATCTGCCTCCAAAAACAAAATCACGAATAGGCTCCTTGGGGGTAGGAAGAGTGAGTGTAAGAAAAAAGGAATTGAGTAAATGTTTGACAAGAGATTGCTGGAACAATCCCTTCACCTCTCCAAGATAAAAAAAGAATCCTTTAGCTTCACTTCCTGACCTCAGGCAATCAGACACTAAGGCTGCTGCTGACATGTGGGTGGCAAGAACATGCCTGAAATTCCCTGCCCACACCACCAAAAGAATATTCTTTTTTTTTTTTTTTTTGGTTTTTCAAGACAGGGTTTCTCTGTGTATCCTTGACTGTCCTGGACTCACTTTGTAGACCAGGTTGGCCTTGAATTCAGAGATCCACCTACCTCTGACTCCTGAGTGCTGGGATTAAAGGCATGTTTTCACCACCCCGGCCATTACAGAGAGCTGTGAGCTGCCATATGGTACTGGGATTTGAACCCTGGTCCTTTGGAAGAAAAGCCAGTGCTCTTAACTGCTGAGCCATCTCTCCAGCCCGAAAAGAATATTCTTATATTATGTCAAGGCAAGGTTTCGGGCATCTAACAGGGGGACAATATCACTTATGAATGTTTAAGGAATAATGCCCCCTCCATCTTGTAACCTATGCTGTCCTCAAAACAGCTGCCAATCCTCCTGGCTCCACCTCTCAAGTGCTGGGATCATAGGTTTGTAGCAGCATCCTTGAGAGCAGGGTTTCATCAGGAAGCCAATGGTGCCCTTGAAGCAACCCTTTTTCCTGCTTTAATCTCCCATGCAGCAGATTTTGTTGTTGATTTTTGAGACAGGGTTTCTTTACATAGCCCTGTCTATTCTGGAACCCATTATGTAGAACAGGCTGGGTTCAAACTCAGAGACCCTCTTGCCAGTTTCCCAAGTGCTGAGCTTAAAGGTTCACGCCACCATACTTTAAACTCTTAGCTTTTACAAGTGGCCTACATGGTAGCATAGGCCTATAATCACGGTCCTTTGGAAGTAGAGCCAGAGGATCAGGAGTTCAAGACCAGACTCGCAACATGGCTTAAGGGAAAGAAAAAGAAGAAAAGAAAAAAGCAAGCCTTTCTGGAAGGGGACAACAGCTCTCAATTTTAGATAGTTTGATTCTTTTAGGGGATTTAGTATTTGAGCAATTTTATTTTTACATCTCTTGGCTTAGAAATGGAACACCATGCCGGGCGGTGGTGGCGCACGCCTTTAATCCCAGCACTTGGGAGGCAGAGGCAGGCGGATCTTTGTGAGTTCGAGGCCAGCCTGGTCTACAAAGCGAGTCCAGGACAGCCAGAGCTGTTAAACATAGAAACCCTGTCTCGAAAAACCAAAAAAAAAAAAAAAAAAAAAGAAATGGAACACCACAAACTCACCATACTGACTTACCCATACCTATACAGATAAAACCCGCTTGTCTTACACAAAATGGGAAAATAAAGTCTGTAAGACTAGGTAAAAAGGCTTCTAATAAATATTACTATACCACCATTTGGAAACCTGTTTCTAAAATCACACAAGGCCTATGAGTAAATTAATGAATACTGGGAAACATTTACTAGATGGTTGTTATTTTACAGCTATGAATACCAAGCTCAAACCACTGATAAACAAAAACCTCTTGTTTTGCATTTTAATAGGGCATAAAGGATTGAATTGTCTATCCATCACTACTGCATACCACAAAACTGACTGAAATCCAATAATCCAATATTCTGGCTCTAAGAATTTATATCCGAATACTTACCTAGAAGAGTGCCAAGGTACTTATTTAAAGTAACAATTATATTTATAAACCTATGCCAATTTTGTTATATTTTTACTCCTTTCACTAACACTAATTTCTGGACAGTGTCTGGCTCTATCTAAAATTGGGATATAAAGAAGACTCAAATACAAGACATTACAAAATTGGGGCATTGCAATTTCACAATTACAGCACTTAAAATTTTTTAACAATCTTTAATTATCTGTACATGTTTGTGCAGGTGCCCTTGGTGGCCAGAAGGGTCCGATGAACTCCCTAGAAGTGGAGTTCAGGTGGTTTTGAGCCACCTGATGTGCAACCTGAAAACTGAACTGCTGAAAAAGGAGCCACCATAGTTGGCTCTCACGTTATTTCTTTAAAAACTAATTTTTTCCAAGTATCACAGATCTACAAAAAAGTGAAAACTGGAGAAATAGCTCAGCAAGTAAGTACCCTGGCTGCTCTTACAAGGGACCTAGGTGTGATTCCCATTACCCACATCAGGTGGCTCACAATCACCTGTATGTAACTCTAGTCCCAGTGGATCTGACACTCTCTTGTGGCCTCTAAGGGCACCATGTATGCATGTGGGGCACAGCTATACATGCAGGGAAAACACTCTTACGCATAAAATATTTTTAAGTGTTAAGTGAAAATTAAACTGGATTATGGAGGTATATGCCTGTAAACCAGCACTCATGAGGCTGAGTCAGTAAAATGACCACTTTGAGACCAACCTGACCTGAAAGTGTACATTTCTCTCTCTCTCTCTCTCTCTCTCTCTCTCTCTTTCTCTCTCTCTCTCACACACACACACACACACACACACACACACACGACCAACCTGACCTGAAAGTGTACATTTCTCTCTCTCTCTCACACACACACACACACACACACACACACAGAGTCACCCACTCACACACTGGAAATGAACATGTCTTTAATCCTAGTACTTAGCAGACCAATATCTGTGAATTCCAGGCCAAAAATAAACAAACAAAAGGAAAGAAATTATTTTGCTGGCCGGCCATGGTAGCAAATGCCTTTAATCCCAGCACTCGGGAGGCAGAGGCAGGTGGATCTCCGTGAGTTCCAGGCCAGCCTGGTCTACAAAGTGAGTCCAGGTACACAAAGGAACCCTGTCTGGGAAAAAAAAAAATTAATTATTTTTTTACTAAGTTACAATTCTGGCCTCTTAGTTGGATGATTTTCTCCCCAACCCCAACCCTTCCCTTTGGTTCTCCTGCCAGTAATCCTTCCTGACTCATCTCTGCACATTTACCTCCACCACTTCCTTGAAGATGTGGCTCAAAATTTGGCTCCTTGGAAAACCTTCCTGAACTAAGCCCATTCCATCAAATATTTATTTTTTTATTTTGTTAAGACAAAGTCCCACTGTGTAGCCCTAGCTGTCCTGAATCTCATTAGGTAGACCTGGCTCTTAAAGTCAGAGATTTGCCTGCCTCTGACTCTTGAGTGCAGCCTATGAACCACCCCAACTGCTACCATCAAATATGGTTTAAATTTGTAATCCCTTAGCATCTTGCAGTTTGTACTACGGAATCAAGGACTTATTTCCCTCCCTAGAAGTTGTTTTGCATTTTTCTATCATTTCCCCATGTAGAGATAAAACAGGGACAGCAACTTGCTCGGTCTCTATTTATACAGCTAGCAGTAATAAACGCTCCTGGAATGACTGACTCAACAGCGGAAGCGAAGCTGCTCGTGCAATTATTTCTAAAGCAAGTAACCGGCTTTTCATTTACAATACTCCATCAACCTTCAACACGCAATGAGTCTTGGGGGTGAAATTTAATCCTACTTCAGTTGCACCAATTCATATGAAATCTACATTTAAGGTAAAGAAGGCTAGTCACACATATTGTGTGATGGTACGGTTTTGGGATTCTTACAAAAAGCCTACTGGTCTTGAGGCAGCACGTCTGCAAGCGGTAGGAAGCTGGCACCGGTCTCTTGCAAAAGGGCCGAAACTCTAGTTGGCAGTAAAATGCTCAAACACGTGAGCCTTCACTGTTAAACAAGGCTCATTAACCACACAAACTTGCTGTATCAGCTCTCTCCCTTCCACGCAGTGCTATGATCTCCTCTGGTTATTGTTGAGAGCCAATGATGGGTTAAATTCCCATAAATTAACCAGTGCTTTGGTGGTTTGCCCAAGCAAACTGCTGGCATCGGTGTGGATGGATTTAATAGCCCCGCCCGCCCGGGGAGCCCGAGGTGACTAAAGAAAGCGCCCAACTAACGCTTTCCAGCAGGCAAAAAAAAAAAAAAAAGGAGACTACAGAACTCGAGCTGATCGCTGTCCCGGCGGTTAGTGCTTAGTGTCAGCTTATCGTGCAAGAGGGGTGAGCTTCGCACGCTGCTCCCGCCGCCCCCCCAAATCTCAGCTGAGTCTCGCAAAGCAACACTTCGGTGGCTGCCCAACTTTCTCCCAGCTGAACGCCTCAGTCTTTCCACACTGAAGAAGTCTGGTGGCTGAGGCGGAGACGACCGGCTCGCCCCGCACAGGCTTCAGGGTGGCAGAAACAAAGTGCGCGCCGGCTGGCCCAGGCCGCCACCCGCCGCCGCCTCCCGCCCGGCCCCGCTCACCCTCCAGCAGCACCTCCTTGCCCGCGCGCTTCAGCGCCTGCACGGCCTGGTCGTGGGTGGCCTGGCGCAGGTCGGTGCCGTTCACCGACAGGATGGCGTCGCCCAGCCGCAGCGCCCGGCTCTGGTCGGCCGCCAGCCCCGGGAAGATCTTGGAGATGAGGATCGGCATCCGGTTCTCGCGGCCGCCCTTGATGCTGATGCCCAGGCCGCCCGCCTCCTGCTTCACCACTCGCACTCGGCGCACGGGCGGAGAGGCGCCCGCTTCCCCCGTGGGGCCGCGGGGCGGCGCGGGCGGGCTGGGCGGCCCCAGGCCGCGGTTCGGGCTCCCGGGTAGCGAGTCGCCGCCGCCGCCGCCGCCTCCGCCGTTCAGGAGACCGTTGAAGGCGGCCGCCGGCGGCTCAGGCTCGCCCGCCGCGGCGTCGCCGGTCAGGCTCAGGCTCTCGCCACTGAGTTCGGCCACCACCCGAACCCAGCGCTCCCTCAGAAGCAGCTCTACCAGCCCCGCTTTGGTGGCGCGCGTCCACACCGCCATGGCCGGCCCTGCTCCCGCGGCCGCCGTCGCTGCAGCTCCCCGGATTCCAGTCTGGCAGCCTCGGCGCTTCCCCCTTCCCGCCCGAGGGGGGCGGACCCCTCCCCTCCCCCCGGCGATTCATTATTCATGAGCGCCACGCCCACTTTCCGGAGGGGCGGGGGAAGGCCGGCGAGGCGGCTTCCGGGAGGTGAAGTTGTCCTAGCACACCGAAAGCTCTTTGGTAGGTGAGCCGCAGCTAGCGCAGCAAACCTCCTCACGGTCCTTCGCTTTGGTTCCCCGTGACCTCCTCGAACTCCTGACCTCGTGTTACGAGAGCTGCCGGGGCAAGGAGAGCAGAGTCAGCATGGAGAGACACTTCCCGATCCTCCAGAGCCGGGTGGAGCATTCAATTCTTGCATTGATTCATTGCAAAAGTCCTGAGTGCTCAGAGTTGTGCTGGGGCTCCTTTTAAGGCCCCGGAGATAAGCTGAATAAAATGCACCACAGCTGAGAGAGCTTGCGGTCTAGTGGGATAGAAAAACGAAGGCAACCAACTAGGTGTGATTCTCTAAGGTTAAAAGACTACAAACGTCCCTCGGACAGGATGAAAAGAACATTTGGTTAGTCTCAGGTGAGCAGCACAAAGATGACAGCGGAGAGAACAGCACAAGCAGAAGGCACAAACATAAGTGAACATGGGTCCAAAGGCAAGAATCCAAGGCTTTGTTCCTGCTCCTTAAAATCGCCTGTTTACTCGCCTGTAGTTAGAGGGGACCACGCCTTCTCAAGCACTGGGAAGACACGGTGTGCAGGGTCAAAGACATTTGTAGCATTGTGATGTTTTAGAGTTCCCCAGAGAAATATTCCAATGGATATATAGTTAACGAAGATTGGGTGAGATTAGCCACAAGATTATGGGGCTAAATTCCACAATCTGCCATCTGCAGCCCCAGGAAAGTTAGTATGCTCTGGATCCATATCCAAAGACCTGAGAGCCAAGGAGCCAGTGGTACCAGTCTGAAGATATCAGAAGACTGGAGGCTTGAGGAGGGGTTAGGGGTGGAAAGCTACTATGTAAAAGCTGGCCCAGTCCATGGAAAAACAGGAGCACTGAAGTGTGGCAGAAGAGAGATGTCCCAGTTTTCACAGAGTGAATATACCCTTCGTCTTATTGTTCCATTGCAGTCCTCAGCTGACTGTATGACGCCTGTTCACACTGGTGACAACTTCTTCACTCAGGTCACCATGCAAATGATTTCTTCCAGAAACGCAAGACACACCCAGAAACGTTTTACATCTGTCTGTCCAGGCATCTTTTAGCCCAGCCAAGTGAACACAAAAAATTAACCATCTGTGATGGTTACTTAAGAAGTTGCCAGAAATTCCAGTGTGAACAAAACGTAGGGTTAGTGGAAGTGTGTAGTGTGTGTGAAAAGCCTCATTCATATAGCCAAATACTGAATAGTTTGGTTTTGATTTTGTAGGTTTGCCAATCTTAGCCTGGATTCCATCACCTTTTTGGGAGCATATGTAGATGAACATCCCAGAAACTATAGATTTGTTATCTAAAGAGTCTGTGATTTTGCCTAATTGCAGAGCCAATAACCAAAGACTATATGTAATGAGCATAGTAAAAAAAAAAAAGAAAACCTTTTAGACATGTAAAAATAGCTTAATTAGGAACCCCACTACACCCAAGGCTGCACCTGATAACCAGAACCCAGTAACATCACTCAGGATGTTCAGACACATTCCTAGAACCCCATGATGCCCACCAGACAGTAAATGAGAGACCAAGAACAATGCTCTGCTCTGCACATCTGGAGAGACTCCACCTTGATATGCCCTGCGGCTGAAGAGTCTCCCCCACCCCCACCCCAGGATCCTGAGTCTGGAATCAGAGACTTCATTTACAGACTGGACCTGACCTTCAGGTAAAATATGTTCCATAGGCGAGCAGCCTTGGGGAGAAAGGCTTAGGACTACAGTTAGGAACTTAGAGTGTGAGCCTGTGTGAAGACCCTCAGGATAATAAAATATAACTTTTGTTATAGTAACTACACGTATATCTACCTTCTTGTGCCTGACACTATAATTCACTGTTTCTTCCAGCTCTGAGGGGTAGAGGAACTGAGGAAATTAAGGACCAAATAGGAAAGACATTAACATAAAGACTCTAACCTAACATCCACAATAAAAAACCAAGACAAGCCGGGCGGTGGTGGCGCACGCCTTTAATCCCAGCACTTGGGAGGCAGAGACAGGCGGATCTTTGTGAGTTCGAGGCCAGCCTGGTCTACAAAGCGAGTCCAGGACAGCCAGAGCTGTTAAACATAGAAACCCTGTCTCGAAAAACCAAAAAAAAAAAAAAACCAAGACAAATTTGGTTCTCCAGCTTCCTGATCTAGTGTTGTTTACTATCCATCTTACACCTTAATAAAGGAGGGTCTTGCCCAGGAATTGTGGCTCACGCCTGAAATCCCAGTACTCGGAGTGCTCAGGATGCTAACACAGGAGTATTTCATAAGTGAGTTCCAGCCAACCAGAAGAACACAGTAAGAATTTTGTTGTTGTTGTTGTTTTTCCAGACAGGGTTTCTCTGTATCCCTGGTTGTCCTGGGCTCACTTTGTAGACCAGGCTGGCCTCAAACTCACACAATTTCACCTGCCTCTGCCAACTGAGTGCTGGAACTAAAGGCATGTGCCACCACCGCCCAGCATCTTTAATCCCAGCACTCGGGAGGCAGAGGCTGGTGGATCTCTGTGAGTTCGAGGCCTGCCTGGCATATAAGTCAAGTTCCAGGACAGCTGGGACTACACAGAAACCCCTGTCTTGAGGGGGGGGAGGAAAGATGCCCTCTAACTTCTCTCCAGCAGTAGAAGTAAAATTCCCATGCTTTCATTTGGGCAGAGACAGGGAACAAACACAGGGAGTGTGCATCAATTCCTGTAAAAGGGGAAGCTCAAAAGATTACTCAGGAAATAACTTTGAAGAGCCTAAGCTGTATCCAAGTGCATTCATGTGCAGACAGAAACTTCCAATGAGTTGTTTGAACATTCAGCACTTGAATGAATTAAGAATTCAAGCTGGGCGTAGTGGCACACACCAGTAGTCTTAGCACGCGAGAGGCAAAGGCAGGTGGATCTCTGTGAGTTCAAGGCCAGCTTGGTCTACAAAGCAAGTCCAGGACAGCCAGGGCTTTGATACTCAGAGAAACCTTGTCTCAAAAAACAAAACAAAAACAAAAAAGCAAAAAAGAACAACAAAAAAGAATTCAAAATCAGAAATGTATCTTTTTATCAAAAGAAAAAGATCTTTGCAACGGGTGGGGTATGATTTTCCGAGCTGCAAATGTCAGTGAAAGCTCAACCCTCTAGCCTTCTCTAAAGCAACGGCAGTAAAGCTGGTTTGTTGTTCCAGCAGGTCCCAATGTGCCCAAGTGCACCTGCAGTCACAGGCATTTCTGGCTTTACTCCAGCTGCACCAGAGCCCCCAGAGGCCTGAGTTATGTGAAATTTCTGCTTGTTAGAGAGCATTTGGCAGCTGATTCCTCAGAGTCTGAGCACTAATTCTAACACTTTTGCGTATGCGACCATCAGGGGGTTGGGGAATCAAGGACACCTTTATTAGTAAAAGGGAAGTGCTGGGAGTTCTTTCCAAGAGTATGAAGGACTTTTTGTCATTACAGTTGGAGGAAGTCACAAATTTAATGGTGAGGACACTTATGTAAGATAGCGAGTTATGTAACAAAATATTTAAACAAAATAATTAAACCCACAGGGAAGGTAATAGAGACTATTTAAGAGTATTTCTTTTAAGAAAAATTATTTCGCAGGGCGGTGGTGGCAAACGCCTTTAATCCCAGCACTTGGGAGGCAGAGGCAGGGGGATCTTTGCGAGTTTGAGGCCAGCCTGGTCTACAAAGTGAGTCCAGGACAGCCAGGACTACACAGAGAAACCCTGTCTCAAAAAAACAAAAAAGAGAGAAAGAAAAATTATTTCGAAGCAGTGTCTTTAGCCTAGACCTTACTACATAGATCTGATTGGCACTGAAGACTCAATTCTTTTGCGTGTGTGTGTGTGTGTGTGTGTGTGTGTGTGTGTGTGTGTGTGTGTGTAGTATGTGGATGTATGTGTGCAAGTGCAGGTACACAGAAGACATGGCACACATAAAGCAGTCAGAGAACAACTTCAGTCCCTCTTTCCACCATGTTTTGGGACAGGTTTCTTTGCTGCTGCATACACCAGGCTAGCTGGCCCATGAACTTCCAGGGGTTCTTGTTTCCATATCTTGCTGTAAGAGCCATGGGATTACAGACATGAGCTACCATGCTCTGCTTAATTTTGGTTCTAGAGATTCAAACTTAGGTTCTCAGTTACGCAGCAAGAGCTTTACGTACTGGGCCATCTCCCTAGCCCTTATTTCCCCTTTCCCCCAGACAATGTAACTCATGCTAGCTCCTAATTTGCTGTGTAGCCAAGAACAACCTTGAATGGATCTTCCTGCTTCCAATGTGTAAGGTTCAACCTCCCAGCTACATTTGCACATTCTTTTTTTTTTTTTTTTTGGTTTTTCAAGACAGGGTTTCTCTATGTATCCTTGGCTGTCCTGTCCTGGACTCACTTTGTAGACCAGGCTGGCGAGCTCACAGAGATCCACCTGCCTCTGCCTCCCAAGTGCTGGGATGAAAGGTGTGTGCCACCACGCCCATTACAGACAGCTGTGAATTGCCATATGGTGCTGGGATTTGAACCAGGGTCCTTTGGAAGGACAGCCAGTGCTCTTAACCACTGAGCCATCTCTCCAGCCCCACCTTTGCACATTCTCTCACCAGGACTTTTAGTTCAGATACTCACCCAGCCAGTATCTTCCAGTGATGCCCCACACATTCCAATCCAAGTCCTTCGGAATACCTCTGGTACCTTTAACTGCTTCCCCACTCAGCAAGACCTCATTCCAGCTTTGTCTGACTCCCAAATCTTTGGGATTTTTTTTCTGAACAAAGTAACTCTATGCCTAGGCTAGAATGCCCAACCAACCTACATTTCCCAGGAAGGCAAAGAACACCTATCAATTATTTTTGTTCCTCACTATTTGAAAATTACTGCCTTGCCGAGAGGAGACCCATTAAGCATGTGACTGATTGGCTTCCATGTTTCCAGTGCTTCTCAAATGATCAAAGTTATTGGTTCCTTGCTGGGTAAAAATTACTATCTAGGAAATCTCAAGTAGTCAGTGAAATCCTCTTACTGTGGATATGAAATCTGAAATAGGGTACACATCTGTTTCCATGGTTCCTAAGGACATGGAGACAAGCTTAGAGAATTCTTCAGGCAAGCATATTTTACCTACCTCTAAAAGAGGAAACGGCTGAGGTAATCCCTATGACCTTTCATTCCTGTCACCTGTCAAGAGCTGTTCTCTCCTGCTATCAACTGCTGTCTCACTATTTCTCAGATCAGCTAGAGCTCATTATGGCCTCAAAATGAGGGGGTGTCAATAGCTCCTTGGGTTCTGTAATTTCACCCTAAAATCCCAGGTCAGGCTCTGATTCTATGCTCCTTCAAAACCTAATGGTTGTGCATGAACTCTCTTCTTGGTTATAAAGCAGAGCTTGATAAAAATAAGACCTTGAGGTTCAAATGCCTGTTTGGACCGGTATGGTGCCATACTCCTCTAGCCCCTTGCCAGCACTGGAGAGGCAAAGATGGGCAGATGAGCTCCAGGCTAGCCACAACTACATGGTGAGAGGAGGTCTCAAAAAAAACAAAAACAAACCAAAACCGAAACTAAAATCCAAAGCCCAATTTGGCCACTTACTAAATATAATGGTCAAAAGGGACTGAGGTCAGAAACTTTAGTATCTTTTTCAAAAAAATTTCAGATAGCTTCTGCCTTTAAGGGCATTGTGAGGGTTGAGTGGTTCTGTGAGTGTGAAGTTCAGAGCAGTATTAAAAAGCACCAGATGTTGCTATTACCTGTTGGCCTTCAGCAATGAATGGCAAACAATAAAATCTGTGGTTGAAACTCTCCAGCTGAGAGTCTCCACTTTCTTTAGGATTGAGTCTGCCACAACACCATTTGATCCTAGGCATAAAGGATACATGGCCCAAATTAGTTTTGGTGACAAACAGATCTGGTATAAAGCTACAGTTCAGTTGGAAGGAAACACACATTGCCAAGAGCCGTCAAGGAAAATGAGTATATCTGGGGCTGCTTCCAAGGCTTGAGTGTTGTGTAATTTCATCAGGAAGGAGGGCCCCAGGCTAAATCACAGCTTTTCAGCAAGCCTGAAGGTCACTTCCCTGATTCCAGAGGAACAATAGCAAGAGACACACAAAAGTAACTAAGGGAGGAGGCCTAGGGAAAATTACCAGCCTGATATTCGCGTGTCACTCTTCCTCAGAAAACAGTGAGGCCAGCTGTCCCTTCAAGGTAATTTTACTTTGCCCTTTGCTAGAAATATTCTACAATATATTTCTTCTCCAATACAAACAGATACTAAAAGAAGGAAAGATACATTTAAGCTGATATGGGCACTTTAAAAAAAAATCATCCCACCAAGATAAATCACTACTCATTTGAAACCCACAAAAATGGATTAACTATCTCCTGTATTAGTACTATGAAAACCCACATCTGCTAACCACATTCCTAATGGGAAGCAGCTGGGGACAGTTTTGTAACTGTGTGACTTTCTTTATAGGAAAATATTAGGAAGGACATACTAGGCAATTTTGCTTGGTTGAATCCACTTAGTTATGGAAAATCACTAGTGCCTTTTATTGACAATTATGGAAATTACATAATTTGCCATGAAATTCAAATAAGATCTAAAAATAAATGTCCACTCTCCCTTCATCATCAGCTTTAACAGTTTTCAATGCCTCACAACTTTGCAGCCTGTAGGCTTCCTGAGCTCTCCCATTTGCCTACAGGAGCCACTGAATCAATATGGATGCTTTATTTTACCTCCTGAGCTATCTTGATGGCCTGTTTCAGTTTTGTGTGTGTGTGTGTGTGTGTGTGTGTGTGTGTGTGTGTGTGTGAAAAAACAAAAACAAGCCCCCCCCCCACAAAACCAAACAACAAAAACCAGGAGGGTATATACATGCCTTTAACCTCAGCAGCTGGGGGCAGGTCTCAGTGACGATCTATTTAGTGAGCTCCTGTCAAAACGACAAAACAAAACACCTAGAATCTAACTATGTACTTGGCACTCACTAGGTAGCCTCTCCTAGCCTTGAACTGGGGTGAATTTTGCCTCTGTTTTCTGAGTGCTGGGATCACATGTGTGAGCCACTCACTCGCCTGGCTTAAAAAGTTTTTTTACAACTTCAAAGTTTTCTTTATTTGGGGGGCATGTGCATACCACAGCACAAATGTGGACTTCACAGGATACCTCATGAGAGTTGGTTCTCTTTCCACCATGTGTGTCCTAGAGATTGAACTCACGTCATCAAGCTAGTCAACCAGCAGCACCTTTATCCACTGAGCCATCTTACCAACAACCTTTTAAAACAGGATTCTAGACAGGCATGGTGGCACACACCTTTAATCCCAGCAGTCAGGAGGCAGAGGCAGGTGGATCTCTGTGAGTTCAAGGCCAGCCTGGTCTACAAAATGAGTCTAGGACAGTCAAGGATACACAGAGAAATCCTGTCTCGAAATATCTAAAAAAAAAAACAGTGGTTGCTCCTCCAGAAGACCAAGGATCAATTCTCAGCACCACATGGGGACTCATAATCGCCTGTGAGTCTGTTCCAGGATATCCAGCACCCTTCTCCAGCCTCCATGGGCACTGACATGAATGTGGTGCAGACATATATGCAGGCAAAACACTCATAAATAAATCTAAAATTTATTAGATTTTAAGGTCACTGTGTCCCGTCCCAGACTCCCCACCCGAGACAGGTTTCTCTATGTAGTCCTGGCTGTCTTAGAGTTTACTATATAGACCATGCTGGCCTCTGCCACCCAAGTGCTTTTTTTTTTTTTTTGGTTTTTCAAGACAGGGTTTCTCTGTATCCTTGATTGTCCTGGACTCACTTTGTAGACCAGGTTGGCCTTGAACTCACAGAGATCTGCCTCCCAAGTCCTGGGATTAAAGGCGAAGGCAATGTATTCATTAATTTTTACAGTCTTTCACCACCACACCCGGCCCAAGTGCATTTTAAGTATTTAAAAATTTTTTTAAACTATTTAAAACCAAACCAAACCAACAACAAAAAAAAGGGACTGGCAGTGGCATACACCTTTAATCACAGAACTCAGGAGGTAAAGAAAAACAAAACAACAAAACCATCACCACACCACCAACAAAAAGCAGCCAAAACCAAACCCCCCCCAAAACAAAACAGCATATGGAGATCATCTGCATGATGTGTATGTATCCCCACACACACTAAAGAAATTTAAGAAAATAATCCCGCACTCAGATAGCAGAAGGCAGATCTCTAAGAGTTAGAAGCCAGCCTGGTCTACCTACAGAGCTCCAGGACAGCCAAAGCTACATAGTGAGACCCTGCCTGAAAAATAAATAAATAAATAAATAAATGAAACCATTTTCACCTGTCAGATGGAGTTCCGGGCCAATGGAACTAGGCTAAATAGAGAAACCTTGTGCCCCAAAACAAAATCCCATTTGAGGTTTTCTTTTCTTTTCCCTCTCTCTGTTTTTATTTTTGGTGCTAGGGGTTGGGCACAGAGCTTCCTTCTAGCATATCAAACAAGTACTCCATCACTGAGCAACATTTCCAGCCCTTGAAAAAAGTTTTGTTTTGGAGACAAGGGTCTATGTGGCCAGGCAGGCCTCAGTATGCAGCAGATGCTGGCCCTGAACTCCTGATCTTCCTATTTCTACCTTTCAGGTGCACCATCATGTCCACCTGAACAGTTTTGATGCTAAAGAATAAGCTTCCTACCTGGGCGGGCTGGAGAGATGGCTCAGAGGTTAAGAGCACTGGCTGTTCTTCCAAAGGTCCTGAGTTCAATTCCCAGCAACCACATGGTGGCTCACAACCATCTACATTGAGATCTGGTGCCTGGGCATATATGTAGACCAAATACTGTATACTAAATAAATAAATGTTTAAAAAAAAAAAAAAAAAAGGCTTCCTGCCGGGTGTGGTGGCGCACGCCTTTAATCCCAGCACTCGGGGAGGCAGAGGCAGGCGGAGGCAGGCGGATCTCTGGGAGTTCGAGGCCAACTTGGTCTACAAAGTGAGTCCAGGACAGCCAAGGGTACACAGAGAAACCCTGTCTTGAAAAACAAAAACAAAAACAGCTTCCTAAAACCCTCAAAATGGGTGGTTCCTGATGTTCAGTATTCCAAGGTTTTAGTTATTCCTAGTCTAAGTTTTGTTATTTCCCTGGTGAGGCGATCAGATTACCTGCCAGCATATGGGAAGAAATGGGTGATTAATCCATTTGAGTAGTGTGGCAAGAAAGACCATGTCTAGGCCAGTCTCTGGTCAAAACTTCTCTGCAGAACTCAAGTAAAAGCAGCAAGCTGCAAAGGATGCCAAAGGGAAACTGCCCAAACAGCTACAAAGCCACACAAAGCCTCCTGATGTGGGAAATACGCACCAAAGTGTTATTTAACGCTGCTTTATCTGCCCTTCCCCCAATTCCTCTGACTTGCCCCAATCCGTTTGGGCTTCATTTGTTTGTATTCAGTTTTCTACTTAGGAAGATTTTCAAGGCCTAACGCTCTTACTTCCAACACCATTTATGGAAGTCCAAATCACTGGCTGGAAACTTGCATGGAATGCTCGCCACTTTCAGAACCATTACTTCACTCTGTGAGCCCTCTCCATCAGAAACATATCCTTCAATCCAAGAGGTGTCCAGTCGTGGTCAGGTGGGCTGGGGGCACAACACTTACTACATATATTCAAAGCTGTTCAAGCCTCTAGGTTCCATCCCCAGTACAAGAAAGGTTAAGTAAGGAGCCGTAAACTAGGCCCTGGTTAACAAGGGCTCCTTGAATACACAGCTCTACAGCCAGCGAGAATCACGCGAAGTTGGTCTTTGTGGCACCCTAGACTAACTGTTCACATTCACTGCAGACTAGTAACTTGAACTTTCCTGTTTTGTTTGAGACAGGGTTTCTCTGACTGTGTACCACTGGCTATCCTGGAACTCGATATGTGGACAAGGCTGGCCTCAAAATCAGAGATCAGCCTGATTAAGTTAAGTGCTAAAATTGATGATGTGCATCACCACACTCAGCTTTGAACACTGGCGGATGAGGACAGGGTTGGTTGAAGTGTCCCATTGGATAGCCCTGGCTGGCCTGGAACTCCTAGGGATCTCTTTTGTTTTGTAAGGCAGGAACTCACACTGAGGCTTGGGTTAGCCTTGAACTTGCATTCTTCCTGCCTCTGCCTCCCAAGTGCCAACATTCATAGACATGTCCCATCACATGCAGACTCAAATGTTTCTAAGGAGACCAAGATTAGTTTGTGTTGCTGAAGACCAACAGTCCAGGCTAATACAGACCTGGGCAAATCCCTTTCTTTTTTTTTTTTTAAACAGAAAGAAACTCATTCAAGAAGGGAGTGAGTCACACAGGTGACCCACGAAGTTGTAACTGTGCTTAAACTACCCTTGTCACTGTAAAACCTAAACAGACAGAGCAGAAATAGTAAACCTCACTGCATCAAACCCGACATACTGTCCACTGTAAATGCTCTCCTCTGACCTCTGTTAAATTGTTCCCCACAGATCTGACTTAAATTCTCACTTTTTTCTCGAGACTAGAAGTGGAGCTCATTGCAGCAAAATGCTTTTTCTCAGCAATTTACATGAAGTAGTCAGAAACCACATCCTCAGCCCTCCACCCGTGGCCCCACTAAACTCCACATGCTGGGTTTCCACAGCATGCAACAGAACACACCCTCTGAGAGGGTAAGGAAATCTATCTGCTTGGTTCAGGTTAACTGATGGTCTCCACCTTCTAATTTAAAGATCACATTCAAAACTAGAACACCCCTGGTAGAAACAGAAAGAGTGACATACATGCTAGACTGCCTCTCGGGTACCCATCCCAATTCCTATTCAAAATCCCTGCCCAGGGTTTTCTTGCCTTCTGCAGCTGGCACATGGCAGGCAAAAGGCCTACTAATATGTGGCACTGAGGACTGAGCCTGGCCTTGTACATGCTAGACATCTGGTCTACCTGCATATCCTCTATTTAATGACTGCCAAAGGCATCTAATTTTTGGATGAAGCACTTCCTTACGATGCTGCAGCTGAAACTCTTCCTTGAACTATTATGCGGATTATTGATATTCATAGCACCCTCCAGGGAGACTTTGGGAGGCTTCTATGCCTTTGAGTAGGTTGCGGGCTGGCAGTGACACCCCAGCACAGACAAGAGAACAGAGAGCCTGGACTATCTTTTTTCCTGAGACTATAGAACAGACAAGACTGAATGAAGCAGTATGCACTTACAGCTCGTTCCGAGCATTACTGCAGCTACAAATACCTCAGAGTTTTAGCTCACCACCACTATGTGCTCCAGTACGGCGGACACAAAAAGTCAGAAGACAACCTTCTGATGGGTGTCTCCATCAGTCACAGGTTCTAGGGACCAAGTGGAGTTATAAGGCTTGCAGGGCGAGTGCCTGTATCCAGAGCCATCCTGGCAGACCTCCTGAGATTTGTAGTGACCTTCCATTGCACTTCACTCAATGAAAGGAAATTCCTGCCCACTATTTTGGAAATTAATGTTTAAAATGACTAGTCCTAAAGAATAACTTTGTTTTATTATCATGATTTTTGAAACAAACAAACAACAAAAACAGGGTAGACAGTTCAAGAAAGGACACAGTGTCCCATTTTAAGTTCCAAATTTCTTCTTTTTGATGGGTGGTGGGAGCTGAGCGATGATGTCGTCCAGGGGCCGCTCCACTGCCACCAGTGTCCTTTCATCCAAAAGATCCATGAAGAGCAAAGGCTGCAAAGAGAGGACAGTGACATCATTGGGAGTCATTTTTTTTTTTTTTTTTGAGACAGGGTTTCTCTGTGTAACAGTCCCGGCTGTCCTGGACTTGCTTTGTAGACCAGGCTGGCCTCGAACTTGCAAAGATCCACCTGCCCCTGCCTCCCAAGTGCTGGGATTAAAGGCATGTGCCACTACATCCGGCCATTACAGACAGTTTCAAACTGCCATGTGGGTACTGGGATTTGAACCTAGGTCCTTTGAAAGAACATCCAGTGCTCTTAACCATGAGCCATCTCTCCATCATGATATACTTGTCTTCTAATTGTTAGTTATTACATTTTGATAACATCACAGGGAAGCAACCATCCAGGGTACAATGAGAAGTTTTTACCTTATATATCTTAGACATTTTAAATGCATGGGTCGTGCGCCTCAGGAAGACATCTGATTCATTTTTGGGAGGAAGTGGATTATACAGCACAGTTTTGTCATTTGGAAGTGGCTAAAAAGACAAAGATATATTATTCATTTACTAAGGTAGGTAGTATAAGGGGCCGAACCTAGCTAACACACACAAGCCCACAAAGACGATATTCCTAATCTTTGAATAATTTTAGCACTCTCCCCACCCCCGTTTTGGAGACAGAGTCTCACTATGTAGCCCTGGCCACTCTGTAGACCAGGCTGGCCTCAAAGTCAGAGATCTGCCTGCCTCTGCCTCTTGAATGCTGGGATTAAAAGGATGAGCCATTACCAACCAGCTATTTTTTTTAGTACTTCTTGAAACAGTTTCACTAAGTTGCCCAGGTTAGTGGTGAATTCACTTTTTTTTTAAGATTTGTTTATTATGTATATAATAATATACATAATATTATATTATGCATTATGCAGTGTTCTGTCTGCAGGTATGCCTTCAGGCCAGAAGAGGGCACCAGATTTCATTATGGATGGATGGGAGCCACCATGTGGTTGCTGGGAATTGAACTCAGGACCTCTGGAAGAGCAATCAGTGCTCTTAGCCTCTGAGCCATCTCTCCAGCCTGGCGTGAATTCACTCTTAACCCTTGAATTTGTGATGCTCCTGCCCCAGTCTCTTGAATAACTGGGATTACAGGCCTGAACCACTAGGCACAACTAATATTGGTTGAACCTATAATGTCTAGCATTTGTAAGACCCTGGGTTTGATCCTTAGCACCACAAAAACAAAACAAGAAGTTACTTTCATTGGTCTCTACAGACCCAGCTAATAATTCTTGTTTTGTTTTGACACAAGATCTCATTGTAGTTCTGCTCCTTCTGCATGCTAGAATTACAGGTATGCACAACTATGCATGTCTTATACTAGTGGTTCTCAACCTGTGGGACTCTAGCCCCTCCACTAATCTTTAATAAATGAAAAATTATATGTATAAAGAAAAACTTTGGGGGCTGGAGAGATGGCACTGGTTGCTCTTCCAGAGGTCCTGAGTTCAATTCTCAGTAACCACATGGAGGCTCACAACCATCTATATTGGAATCTGATGCCCTCTTCTGGCATGAAGGGGTACATGCAGATAGAGCTCTCATGTTAAATAAATAAATCTTTTTTAAAAAAATCATTTAAAAAAAAAAAAAGAAACACTTGGGGGCTGGAGAGATGGCTCAGCGGTTAAGAGCACTGGCTGCTCTTCCAGAGGTCATGAGTTCAATTCCCAGCAACCACATGGTGGCTCACAACCATCCATAATGAAATCTGGTGCCCTCTTCTGGCCTGCAGATATACCTGCAGACAGAACACTGTATACACAATAAATAAATCTTAAAAAAAAAAAACACTTAAAAAATTTAATTATTACTTTCTGTATATGTGTTTAACCACTAAGCCATCACCCTAGGCACCCTAAGAAAATCTTTTTTTTTTAAGAGAGAGAGGTTCTCTAGCCCACCCAAGCTGGACTCAAGTTGATGATGGAAACAGGAATGACTTTGAACTTCTGATCCTATCTGTTTCCAAAGTGTATTCTACCACACCTGCTTTAGGTGTGCTGGGCATTAAACCCAGGGTTTCATGCACAGGAGGCAAGAATTCTACCAATTAAGTTGCATCCCTAGCCCGCAAAGAATTGTCTTAAACACATGTGGGAGTTGGAGCGATGGCTCAGTGCTTGAGAATGCTTACTGCTCTTGCTTAGGACCTGGTTCAGTTCCCAGCACCCACATTAGGTGGCTCACAACTGCCTGTAACTCCAGTTCCAGGAAATCTGATATCCTCTTCTGGCCTCCATGGGCCCTACACTCACATGGTGCATATAAACTCATGTAGACATGTACACATACATACATAAAAACTTTTTAAGTGATTTGTTTTCAGCAATATTTCATCTGTATACCTATCTTAGTTATGGATATACCCAAGGCCATGTAGAAATGCCTCAGGCCAAAGGGATTATGATGGGCAGGATGGAGCAAGAAAGGGCTTCATACTGTATGGCAAAGTTAAAAACAAGCAAGCTTTAGGCCAGACCTCATGTGCAGACCTCAGCCCACAGGCACTGTGCTTTCTACACCTCCCCAACCACACTGAATGCACCGGCCAAGTGGCTATGGTTCTCTCCATCAGGGAAAAATAACAGAAACTACCCCCACTGATGTCACTGACACTTCAAGAGATGGCGAGATAAATGACTCACTTCATCTCTGACTTCCTTGGGAACTAGCTCTACTTAGTACAAGGACACCAGCGCTTGGGAGAAAGCCTTCTGGGGTGAGTTACAGACATGAGTGAGTGGGAGGGAGGGGCTCTTCCTGTACCACTACCTCCCAGAAGGCACTTGCAGCCAGCTCTGCTTCCCACCACATCCCAGGACACAGGGCCCTGAGATTCGGTGACACATTCCTGTGCCCACCTCCTTCAGAGCCATCTGCTGTCTTACCCACGCACGCCCCACCCCCACCTTCACAGATACACAGCAACAGCTGGTGTTGGGTATAACAGAAACCCAAAGTGCAGCACAGCCACGGCCTCCTAGGAAAGAAAGCCTCTGCCCAGAAAGACATGTATATTTGGAAAAAATCACAACAGCAGCTAGCATCTCAAACTAAGGAAAGTTCTTGTGTCTCTACCTGAATCACAGTCACTGACACTGAAACTTTCCCAGCTGGACTTATCAAAAGATCAACTTTTGAGTGTCTTCAGCCAAGGGCGGGTGGCCAAAGCACTGGCAGGCGTCTCTTGAATGAGACTGCTTTACTCAGTAACCCAAGAATGAAGTTAAGTGAGTCAGTCAACTCAAAGGCATTCCCCAAAGAGGGTCACCTTTTTAATGGCAACTCAATAACTTTTCTACTTAGGTTTATGTGTTTTTTTTTTTTTGGTTTTTCGAGACAGGGTTTCTCTGTGTAACAGCCCTGGCTGTCCTGGACTCGCTTTGTAGACCAGGCTGGCCTCGAACTCACAGAGATCCGCCTGCCTCTGCCTCCCGAGTGCTGGGACTAAAGGCGTGCGCCACCACCGCCCGGCTAAGAACATTTGCTACTCTTTCACAGGATCTGGGTTCTGTTCCTAACACACATGCCACGGTGCTCACAACTACCCATAACTCCAGCTCCAGGGGATCTGAAACACTTTTCTAACCCCCATAGGCAACACACAGACACACGCTCCTCGTGAATACAAAAATAATCTTAAGTACAGAGGTCTCAGAGCTCACCAAGGACTTGTCAATGATGCAGAACATGAAAGTGTCATGGAGGAGGATGTGTGCTGGCCTCTTGGGATGGAAGCTGATGTGTGTGATGGGAGTGTCCCTCTGGAGCCACAGCTGGTGGAATCCTTGCTTCTGGACAGTCCGGCTCCACTCTGTGTACTGCTTGTCTGGGATGCTGAACTCAAATACCTGAACACAACATCAAACAAGTGCAAATTTGCACCCATGACAGTAGAGGAGCCTGTCCCTTCTGGGTTTTATACTTTTCTAACCACAGGTATTACCAGACCTTAAGGCACCATATTCAGCCTTACATTTTATCACCACTTAAGTTTTTTTAAAGGTAAATTATGGACAATAAGTCACCCTAAAGTTTTTGCTTGTTTGGACAGAGCCTTATGGTTAAACGCTGGCTGGGATGGAACTTGCTGAATCAACCAGGCTGGCCTGAAACTTGTGATCCTCCTGCCTCAATATTCCACATGATTTGATTATAGGCCATTGCTACTAAACTAAGGACACCAGTTGCAATGACAAAGGCACTGAAGGTACAATCTTTCAATAGTCTTGGTCGAGGATGAAAACCTATGAAAGTGAGAGAACATTTTTTGATAATGTGTGTGTGTATGAGAGTGTAAAAACTGTTGAAAAGGGTAAGCATCATTTCCTTAGCAGTCTAATCAAATGTGCTTCTCAGATATGTTGAATCTCTGTAATGGCTGAGCGGCATGTAGTTGATGCTATCATCACCATTTTACAGATGAGGATACATAGCACTGATGAGTTTATGTGTTCTACAGCCTACATATTTTAAAGATTACCTCTTCCAAACTCAGAATATAAAAATGCTGTAGACTTAAACTCTCACTCTGGCTGAGATTAGATAGCTAAATTTCTCATGAAGGTAAACCACACATTTTTAGGTCACTTTCAAAGTTTTATTATATCCCACATCTAGTTTAATACCTGGGCCCACGTCATCTCTAGTTTAAAATAGCATACTGCTTCAACATTCTTCTATCCCTTTGTGCTTCACGGCTCTAGACCTGCACTGTAAACTGTGCCCATCAAACCAATGGGTACTGCTGGCTAATGATGGCCCAGGCCCCACATAGAAGCTTCACTTGCACAAAACAAACCTGCCTGTGCATCCTCCAACATCTTCAAAGGGAAATCCCTCCAAACTGTCCATCATCTCGGCTCCAGGTTATTGTCTAGTGACCTTTGCCGGGGTGAAGTGGGAAGCACGAGAATTCTTACCTGCTGGTCAGAATGAGCTATGACAAGGTTGTTGGTATTGGGGGGCGATGGCCAGAGCAGTCACTGGGAAATTATAAGCAGGTACTGTGCAGTGTAGCTGTGAAAAGAAGACAAGGGATACTACATAGGACATCTTCCTTCAAGAAAGGTAGGATTAGCTGGGTGACACACAAC
The DNA here is from genome assembly GCA_907164525.1 of Lophiomys imhausi. Lineage (NCBI taxonomy): Eukaryota > Metazoa > Chordata > Mammalia > Rodentia > Muridae > Lophiomys > Lophiomys imhausi. The sequence continues at coordinate 2,972,318 of CAJQZJ010000896.1, read as the reverse complement.
TTTAATCACTGCACTCCAGAGACAGAGGCAGCTTTGTGAGTTCTAGGCCAGCCAGGTATATGCAGGGAGACCCTATATCAAAAACAAACACCACATACACATACAGACATACACCCCTAAAACAAAAGAAAGCTAAATGCCAATGATCTTTGGTAGTTTATTGTTATTACTTTGGTAAGCTTGTTGTTTTCTGGTACTAGTTTTTGAACCCTGGGCTTGTATAAACTACACAAATACTTTACTACTGCATTGAACCCTAAGCCCCTGAGTCAGTGTTTGAAATATTGTTCTTTGGAACTCACAAGCAAAACTCAAAAACATTCTGTGGAATTTCAGGCATTTCAACAACAAAAACCTTTAACTTCATTAAAAATTTTTTGGCTGGGTGCAGTGGCATATGCCTTTAATCCCCCTACTCTGGAAGGCAGAGGCAGGCAGATCTGAGTTTGAGGTCAGCTTGGTCTACATAGTGAATTCCAGGCTAGTGAGACCCTTTCACAAGCAAGCAAACAAACAAACCATGCTTAACTGCTTACAAAATAGAGCATTTCCAGAGATCTCAAGAGCAATTTTAGCTGAATAAAAACACACGCCACCACACCCGGCTAGCCTTGAATCTAACAAGAATAGCAACCTCCTATGTGACTCAAAGGGCTGCTATGAAATATGACACTCACTTTTAGATGATTCAGATCGTATATGTGGACTCCAGCACTGGTACCCGATGCAGCTAGCCAATTCCCATCTGGACTGACTGCCAAAAGACACATGGCCTCCACTGTCCCTGTGAGGACAGAAGAAACAAGTTCTTGAATTAGGCATCCACAACCTGCCCTGTCCTGGAGGCGATACAGAAACCAACAAGACTCACATGGCTGTAAATTATTTACAGAAGAATTTACTGCAGTTTTGAAAATAAGTTCTAAGGGTTACCCTGTTTATTTTTTTTTTATTCACTCATTTATTTTATTATTATTTTTTTAAGGTTTTTTTCAAGACAGGGTTTGTCCGTGTAACAGCCCTGGCTGTCCTGGACTCACTTTGTAGTCCAGGCTGGCTTCACAGAGATCCACCTGCCTCTGCCTCCCCAGCGCTGGGATTAAAGGCGTGCACCACCACATCCAGAGCTGCCTTCCCCACTTGTTAAATTTAATTAGGTATTGGAGGTCATGGTGGCACAAATTTTAAATCCTAAAACTCAGGAGGTAGAAAATAGGAGTTTGAGGCCAGCCTGGTCTATATAAAAACTTTCAGGCCAATTAGGTCTACATCTTGAGATGTGGTGCAAACTAACAAAAAATCAGTATGAAAATGATTCACCGAGTTGCCACTCATCTGAGAGAGGCCAGAGAGATAAAATTAGAGGTGTCTGTCTCTGGTTCAGACATGAGTAAAGCATTGAAACCATACCTTAAGCTAATTATTTCAAACTACCTTTTCCTACTCAGTGTTTTAAAATTAGTTATGGACACAGTATTTTTTAAAAATATATTTATTTTTATATCCACTGTTTTTTTTTTTTTTTTGGTTTTTCGAGACAGAGTTTCTCTGAATATCTCTGGCTGTCCTGGACTCCCTTTGTAGACCAGGCTGGCCTCGAACTCACAAAGATCCGCCTGCCTCTGCCTCCCAAGTGCTGGGATTAAAGGCGTGCGCCACCACCGCCCGGCTATATCCACTGTTTTGACTGCATGTATGTCTGTGTGAGGGTGTTGGATCCTCTGAAACAGGAGTTACAGACAGGTGTGAGCTGCCATGTGGGTGCCGGGAAATGAGCCTGGGTCCTGTGGAAGAGCAGCAGTGCTCTTAACTGCTGAGTCATCTCCCCAGCCCCCAGAGTATGTTCGTTGTTGTTTGTTTGTTTGGGTTTTTGAGATAGGGTTTCTCTATCCTAGCTGTCTTATCTTTGGCTGTCCTGTGACCAGGGTACCCTGGAACTCACAGATCTCCCTGCCTCTGCCTCCTGAGTGCTGGGATTAAAGGCGAGCGCCATCATGCCCAGCTGGACACAGTATGTTTAACAGACTTGAAGCACATATTGAATTTATCGGATGCCTGCTGTTTAATTCTACAGAGCACCTCTGTCAAAGGGTCTTGAATCAATCTGCAACATGAAGACCTGTGATAAAAATCAGACATCAAGATTTTATGTTAAAATATGTGCTCTATAAAACAAACCCAAATAACGAGAACAGCTTTTCAACAAGTCATATACCATCTGCTGAAGGATGGATAAAGATGGTAAGGGGGCCAGGCAGTGGTGGTGCACGCTTTAATCTCAGAACTTGGGAGGCAGAGGCAGGTGGATCTCTGAGTTCAAGGCTAGCCTGGTCTACAGAGTGAGTTCCAGGACAGTCAGGGATACACAGAGAAACCCTGTCTCCAAAAACAAAAACAAAATAAAAAAGATGTTAGGAGCAAGATAGTCTAAGATTTATAATTAAAAATGTCAGCCGGGCGGTGGTAGCTCACGCCTTTAATCCCAGCACTTGGGAGGCAGAGGCAGGTGGATCTTTGCGAGTTCGAGGCCAGCCTGGTCTACAAAGTGAGTCCAGGACAGCCAGGGCTACACAGAGAAACCCTGTCTCGAAAAAACAACAACAACAAAAAAATGCCATTGGTTTAATTAATCCGACTCTTAAATGGTAGGTTTCTTCTAAAGAAACTTTTCTCTTTTTTATGGGGGTGGGAGGTGGGATAGGGAGCTGTGAGACAGGGTTTCTCTACGTGGCCCTGGCTATCATGACACTCACTACCTTGACCAGGTTGGCCTCAAAGCTCAGAGATACACTTGCCTCTGCCTCCTGAGTCCTGAGACTAAGGGTGTGCGCCAACTTGCCTAGCCTGAAGCAGTTTTTTTTTAACATTTATTTATTTGTTTGTTTGTTTATTGTGTATACAGTATTTGCTCTACATATATGCCCGGGCAGCAGATCTCAATGTAGATGGTTGTGAGCCAACATGTGGTTGCTGGGAATTGAATCAGTACCTTTGGAAGAACAGCCAGTGCTCTTAACCTCTGAGCCATCTCTCCAGCCCCTGAAGCAGTTTTTCAATGAGTTCATGTTAAATGTTGACAATCCAGGCTGCTAGGAGTATAAATGGTAACAAAGCAACTAATGCCAGGGCTAGGGACAAGGGACAGATCATGGAATGTATCTAACTACCAACATAAAGTGGATGAGAAGCTTAAGGCAACAGTTAACTCAGTATCAGCAGGTATATATAGTCACCTACTGACACAATCTATGTTCTCACAGAATACAAAAAACAGTCACAAAAACAAATGACCCCAAACAAAACTATACACATAACATTATTTTCATCTTAGCATGTCCATAAAATCTCTAAGGACATATGCAGAAAACATGGAAGTACTCAGGGGAGTTATTCGTTGTCAGGACCGCAGATGACTTTTACTTTCTTCCTAACTCTGCTAACAAAACTCAGGATGAGGAAACTTCTCTGGACCCAAATAAGGAATCAAAAACTCAGTGAGAAAGGAGTAGGTGTGAGGAACATTTCAGATCTTGAGTCTTCATCTGCCAGATATCTCTTCCTACTTTAAATTACAAACATGTGAGTGAGTACATTTGCAGGGTGAGAAGAGTCTCAGCATCCGGACACTGGGGTCTAAAGCGAAAAAAGTCACACCAGAGATTCTGAGAAGTCCTTTTGTCCAGTTAAAAATCCCTACCTGATTGAGGCTGGAAAGTATGCAAGTGCTTGAAGCTTCCTTCTAACAGATGAATGACGTGTAGAGACCCTTGATTTGATGCCACAAAGAGCTTTGTTGAATCTTCAGAAAACAAAATATGAAGGGCAGAGCGAAGGAATGCTGGCATTTTGGAAACCTTTGGGTAAATCAACAGTGAAAGCCAGTGAGAGAAAGTAGCACACCAAAACCCGAAAGGGCCAGGCTTCAGTTACATTAACTCTTAGAATTTCCAAGCAAGGACCCACAAAGGGCGTTGGAACACTGGCATGCTCCCTATAGCCTATCTAGCCTTCTCTTCATCCAGATTAACTGTTCAATTCTCGACCTTGGAAATAACCTACAATGGGAATAAAATACCATTTTTGCTATGTTTCTTTTTCTTTTTAATGTACTTAATAAATATATCAGCACTAAAATCATTTCCACAGTAACAAAAACAGACTATGGTTATGCATACACATATGTAACAACAGGAATCAAATAAAAAGGCTGAGAGTGGAAAGAGGAAGAGGGGTTAGAAGGAGAGGGTGGGAAGGTGGGACACGAATGGGGAGTAGGGAGGGGATTGGTTGTGATTGAGATGTAATGAAGAAATAAAAAAATTAAATTAAATTTTTTAAAAAAGGAGATGGAGGGGGCTGGAGAGATGGCTCAGAGGTTAAGAGCACTGGCTGTTCTTCCAAAGGTCCTGAGTTCAATTCCCAGCAACCACATGGTGGCTCACAACCATCTACACTGAGATCTGGTGCCCTCTTCTGGAGTGAATGTGTACATGCCGGCAGAACACTGTATACACAATAAATAAATAATCTTAAAAAAAAAAAAAAAAAAAGAGATGGAATGGAGGGAAAAAGGAATTTTATTTTATTTTAATTAAAAATGTATAAAAAATTAAAATAGTAATAACAATAAATTTGTATTTAGTATTGCAGTGGTAATGCTAGAGCCTTCTAAAAGATTTAAAACAAACAGAAAACTGTGTGTAGGGATTGGAGAGTTGGCTCAATGGTTAAGAGCACATGGCAGCTCATAACCACCTGTAACTTCACCCTCTCCCTTCTGGCCTCTGCAAGTATCAGGCACACACATGGTGAACAGACACACATGCAAGCATGCAAAATATCAATACACTAAGTAAGTAAAACATTTTAAAAAATGTGTTTGTGTCTGTGTGGGCATAATCCTAGCACTTGGGAGGCAGAGGCAGGTGGATCTCTGTGAGTTCAAGGCCAGCCTGGTCTACAGAGTTCCAGGATAAGCCAGAACTATTACACAGAGAAATGTCTCAAAACAGCAAACAAACACGACAAAACAAAACAAAACAAAAAAAAGAGCCTAAAAAAATGTGCTTGTGTGCATGTATGTAGAAGTCAGGGGTTAACTTGTGGGAGTGTCTCCTTCCATCATGTAAGTCCTAGAGATGGAATTCAGGTTGTCAGACTTAGCAGCAAGTCCCAGAATACTGTTCTGTAACAGCCATGACCATCTAACTTGTCATGACGGATTCTTGTACAGGAATACACTGCTCCCTCACTTACTCTTTGAAGGCTTATGTTGTCACGTTCGTATTTCAGACGATAGAGGAAAAACCGAGAAGCTGTAGAATAGGCTAGCCAACCCCCGCACGGGGAAACACAGCTGCAGATAATGTTCTCAGGGCCCTGGCAAATGGAGGAAGCAACATGAGTGAGAAACAAACTTTTTCCCAGACAAAATCTCAGTGTTTCATTACAATCTCCTTACATTAGACAGCAAGTGTTGGGCTCAGAGGAGTAAGCCACCAAGCCTGGCAAAACTTATAACAAGTCCCTGTGACAGGAATCATCAAGCTCTCAATGCTTTGGACATCTCCACAAATGCCTACAACCTCCCTCCCTCTCTCTTTGTCTGCCCCCTCTCTTTTGTTTGTTTTTTTTTGTTGTTGTTGTTGTTGTTTTTCGAGACAGGGTCTCTCTGTGTAACAGCTCTGGCTGTCCTGGACTCACTTTGTAGACCAGGCTGGCCTCGAACTCACAGTGATCCACCTGCCTCTGCCTCCCAAGTCCTGGGATTAAAAGCGTGCACCACCATGCCGGCTTCTCTTTTGCTTTTTGAGATAAGGTTTCTTGGTGTGACAGCACTGGCTGTCCTGGGCTCTCTTTGTAGACCAGGCTGGCCTCGAACTCACAGAGATCGGCCTGCCTCTGCCTCCCGAGGGCTGGGATTAAAGGAGTGTGCAACCACAGCCCAGTTTGCCTACATACAGTCTTAAAACACTCATGTGCTGGGTGGACTATGAATAAATCCCAGAACACCTCACTGGTGCAGCTTTGATTTCCAAATCCAAAACAGGTCTGCAGTAACTGTGTACTATCATATTAGGTTTTTGAGTAACTTAGAAAGCCTCAACCTAGAAAAATGAGCAGGAAAGCGTCAATACAAAAGCTGAGGACAGATGATTGGGAGGGATTTTCTGTTCTGTCCATGATGACTTGTGCTTTAAAACCTCTAAGACGCCAGATGTGGTGGCACACACCTTTAATCCCAGCACTCGGGAGGCAGAGGCAGGCAGATCTCTGAGTTTAAGGCCAGCCTGATCTACAGAGAGAGTTCCAGAACAGCCAGGGCTACACAGAAAAACCCTGTCCTGAAACTCTACTTCCCAAAAATACCTCTAATAAAAAGAAAAATATTTGGAGAAGGAAAGAAAAAATGCAATATAACGTTTATATAGAGTTAAAAATCAAGCCAGGTGTGGAGGTACATATCTGTAATCTCAGCCCCGGGGAGACCGAGGTAGTTAGGGCTGTAGTTAGGGCTGTAACTTTAAGGCTAATCCCGATGACATAGTGAACAGGGCAACCTCCTTCCTGAGTCTCCTAAATGCTGGAATTTACAGGCATGTGCCACTATAAATGACCAAAATCTTTATTTCTTTTTAAGTTTTTTGTTGTTGATGTTGGAGACATGCTTTAATGCATCCCAGAGTGGTTTCAAATTCCTTACTAGTCAAGACAACCTTGAGATCCTAAACTTCCTGCCTTACTGTTACAAGTCCTGGGATTACAGGTGGAATTACCACAAAACAGCTAAGACATTTTTATAAAAGAGAAATGAATAAAGCAGTTTACATGGTGTGTTGCTAATGTAAAAAGTAAACACAATAAAGAAATAAACGCCGGTTGTGGTGGCGCACGCCGGTAGGATTTGCTGAAGGAGGCAGAGGCAGGAGGATCACGAGTTCGAGGCCAGCCCGGGCTACACATTTTTAGCCGGGCGGTGGTGGCGCACACCTTTAATCCCAGCACTTGGGAGGCAGAGACAGGCGGATCTTTGCAAGTTCGAGGCCAGCCTGGTCTACAAAGCGAGTCCAGGACAGCCAGAGCTGTTAAACAGAGAAACCCTGTCTCGAAAAACCAAAAAAAAAAAAAAAAAGAAATAAACAAGTTCTTTTGTTTTTCGGGGAGAATACACAAGAAACTCTTGGAAAAGCTTAACTCTGAACAGTGGAACAGAAGATTTGGGGTGAGCATAAGGTTCAAATTTGATTATACAACCTTTGTACCATTTTAATTACTAAAAGGATGCATGCTATTTTTATAATATCAAAAGGAAAAAAAGAATTTCCTGTATTCATTTATCAAGTTTTCAATATGTAACTGATGGCACAGTCTTTCAAATAAAATTACAGATTGAGTACCAGTCAGATCCAGAAAGTGCTCTGGCCCTCGCAGCAGGAACATGAAGCTTCCTCACCTTTGTCTTGAGGTGCAGCAGATGGTCTGCGTTTTTAGAGAGTGGGAGAGTATCTCCGTTCTTGCCTGAAATCAGAAACTTCCCTCAGCTTTTTTCTATCAGAAGAAAAACTGTGCATTTTTCCACTTCAAAGTCAACCCTCAGTAACACAGATTTCTACCAGGGGGAAGTCTGGTTTCTCCACCTAAGCAGGCACACTCTGTGAAGCGCAACAAAGGCACAAGACTCTAAGGTACGCATTCTGCTGAAGCCCCACCCTATAACCATGCAGGTGGGTAGAAGCAGATTTTTAATTCGCTCTAAGGAAGAATGTAAACACTAAACTGGCTACTCACTCTAGACCCACATGGCCTGTTTGTATGCAGGACTGCTACTACATGTCATTCTGTCTCATTTTTCAACAACCTGCACTTTTGTCAGTCAGGCCAGGGCAAAGTGTGACTCCACAACTGTCATCTCAATCACCCCCTACGTGCACCTGATAGAAGCTTAAGCTCTCTTTTATTTTCTAAGATTTTATCTGTTGCTAGACGTTTATGGGCGTGGGTATGCCCATGTGTGGGAATGTACTTGGAGGACAGGAGAGGATGTCATGTTCTCTCGAGCTGGAGTTACGTGGGGTTGTGTAGTACCCAGTGTGGGTGCTGTGAACTGATCTCTACAAATGCAATGTACGCTCTTAACCTCAACCATGTCTTCAGCCCAGAAACTTAAAACGCCTAAAAATTAATTAGTATCCTGCATAAGATTTTAACACTCTGAAGACAGCCATGGTGGCTCATGCGTAGAATCTCATTTAGGACTGCAGAGTTCAAGGTCAACTCAACTGCAGAGTGAGGACCTATGTCAGAAAACCAAAACAAGGTTTTAACATTCAGTGATTGTTTTTTCTTGTACATGGCAGAATAATAATTTCCCACGGACAGAGAAAAATCTATCCTTTAAAAAATGTATGTATGTGTTGGGGGCTTGGAATTAGGTGTTTCCTCAATTGCTCTCCACTTTAATTTTATTTTTTCACCTGGGTGGGGGTCTGACTATGTAGCCCTGGCTGGCCTGGAACTGGCTATGCAGACCATGCTGACCTTGCAATCAGAGATTTTTTGTGCTGAGAGTGGGCACAAAAGGCAGAACGCTGGGGCTGAGACTCAAGGGTATACCATTTTGTTAGACAAATAATCACTGGGCCTGGAGCTCACCAATTAGGGTAGACTGGCTGGTCAGCAAGCTCAGGGATGCTCTTGCCCTGATCCTGAACTTCTGATTCTCCTGTCTCCGCTTCTAAGGATTTGTTACCATACCTGATTTATTTTCTACAAGAACTGTGATCCTATGTAGGCACTTTACTTTTGAGGTATACATCAACCTCTCTTCGTTTTTTTTTTCTTTCTCCTTTTTCTATTTTACAAAAATTTGCCGTTTTTTTTTTTTTTTTTTTGGTTTTTCGAGACAGGGTTTCTCTGTGTATCCTTGGCTGTCCTGGACTCACTTTGTAGACCAGGCTGGCCTCGAACTCACAAAGATCCGCCTGCCTCTGCCTCCCAAGTGCTGGGATTAAAGGCGTGCGCCACCACCGCCCAGCTAAATTTGCCAGTTTTTAAAACTAAGTTTCGCAAAAACAAAACCCTTTACCCCTGATTGTACCTGTTGCCGCTGTGGATCCTAGTCTCCAAAGTTCCAAATGATGAGGGAACTGGAAAAGGAGAAGCTGCCGTCTTTTTGAACAGGAAATGAGACACCGCTGTATCCAAGAATTGAAAAGTTGTAAGTAGTCCAACTTGGTCATCTACTACTTTGTTTCCAGATACAACACCATAGCACATCCCCTTTTCTATTGTTGAAACTCATTTATCTATCTGAGTGTAGTGGCCCAGCATTTGGGAGGCAGAAGCAGGTAGATCTCTGAGTTTATGGTCACCTTGGTCTACAAAGTGACTTCCAGGAAAGCTAGGGCTATACAGAGAAACCCTGCTCATAAAAAACAAACAAAAAAGAAAATCATTAAGGAAGTCACTGAAAAGGAATCCATGAAAAGAAACTGATGCAAACTAGGATACTGACAGCACAGAAATGACTCAAGAGATAATGAGGCTCCGGGTGGCAAGTGGAGGTCCATGAGTTCAAGGCTAGTCTGGTATACTTAGGGAGTTCAAAGTCATCCAGGGCTACATAATGAGGTCCTATCTTTAAAGTAGAGAGAGGTGGGTGGAGAAACAAGGACTATGTTTGACTTCATCAAACCACATATGTGAAATATGTAGGTATTGTGTTTTGTTTTTTCAAGACTGGGTTTCTCTCTATAATTCTGGCTATCCTTGAACTCACTCTGTAGAGCAGGCTGGCCTTGCACTCAAGAGATCCACCTGCCTCTGCCTCCCGAGTGATGGGATTAAAGGCGTGTGCCACCAAGCCTGACCATTACAGACAGTTTAGAACTGCCATGTGGGTGCTGGGATTTGAACCCCGATCCTTTGTAAGAGAAGCCAGTGCTCTTAACCACTGAGCCATCTCTCTAGCCCCCTAAAAAAATATTTTTATTGTATGTGTATGTCTGTGCATCACATTCATGCAGTAGCCAAAGAAGCCAGACACAGTGCTGGTTCTTCTTGAACTAGAGGAACATACAGTTACTTAGCTGCCAGATGAGCCTGGGTCGTCTGAAGAAGCCACAAGTCCTCAAGCACCAACATCTCTCCAGCCCCAAAATGTGTGTGTGTGTTTTAATTGCAATCATCATCTGAGTTTACTTTCTGGAGAAACACCCCTCCCCTCACAATAACTGCCTTATGGGAATTTTTTTTTTTTGTTTTTCGAGACAGGGTTTCTCTGTGTAACAGCCCTGGCTGTCCTGGTCTCACTTTTGTAGACCAGGCTGGCCTCGAACTCACAGAGATCCGCCTGCCTCTGCCTCCCAAGTGCTGGGATTAAAGGCGTGCGCCACCATGCCCGGCTGCCTTATGGGAATTTTGTTAGCTTGTTTTTAAAAGGTGGGCTGTTATTATTCGGGCAGAAAACCTGGGCTTGTTGAGTGAGTTCCTTCTAAGGTAAATGGTACCATCCCCACAAGAGTAGACCTTCTCAACACCCAAACCAGATCTACCTCATTATCACGATATGCATATAGATGTATACATAAGAAGTATCCTCAAAAGAACTCACCTCAGAAGAGAATGAAGACAGCTTTACAAAGTGTGAGCTGTGTTCAGTCTCACTGGATAGAGGGATGGGGAGGTGCTGATGGTAGGAGGAGATACTCACATGGGGGAAAGTGATCTTACGGAGAGCAGCGTCATAATTCTTTACCTCCACCTTCTCCATGAGAGGACGAATAACTAGATGGGTGTCGGTGCCTGAAGCAAAGGGCAGCAGAGAGGGAACACACAATGAGAGAAGTCCTTCATGAAGAGAGAGCAGCCAGAGCTGGCAGAGTACAGAGCAGCTGGCTGGGGAGGACCTACCGCCTGATATCAGAGCTGTTGGGCTGTGGGCCACAGTGCGCACGTCGTGAGTGTGATGCTGGAATGGTTTCGTCCGCACCCACTGCTTTTCACTGCTGTTGGAAGTCACGGAGACCAGCTGAAAATGGAATACTGTACCCTCAGCTGTGCCCACCACAAAACTGTCTTCTTGCTGAGAAATTAAATCATGAGAGGGTACAAGTCAACAAAACAGGATCCAGACGGAAAAATATTCCTTCAGGTTTTCTATCTGGGCAGCTCAGAGGAAAAGAAAACTCATGCCCTGAATTAGAAGGGAGTTTCGCAGGAGCAGTTCCATCAGAAGAACAAGCTCAGATACAGGTAGCAATGCGCCCCCTGCTGACAAAGTTAACAATTAGTATTACCAATTGTTAATGCAGTCACTTGCTACATATTCAATGGCAAACAACAAGAATCTAATGGACCAAAAAAGTTCCCATTGGCATCACAGCTCTAGTACAACACATTACTCACAATATGCAACATGCTGGTGTAAACACACCTTTTAACTGAACTATAAGTTGGTTTGGGTGGGAGATTTTTATTTTGCTGTAAAGATTTTTAAAAAATTACAGGGCTAGAGTTAGTTCAGCAGTTAGGGGCACTACCTATCTTCCAGAGGACCTGAGAGTTCAGTTCCCAGCACTCACGTAATGCCTTTAATTCCAGCACTCAGGAAGCAGAGGCAGGTGGATCTCTGTGAGTTCAAGGCCACCATGGTCTACAAAGTGAGTCCAGAACAGCCACGGCTATTACTCAGAGAAACTCTGCCTCAAAAAAAAAACAAAGCCGGGCGGTGGTGGCGCACGCCTTTAATCCCAGCACTTGGGAGGCAGAGGCAGGTGGATCTTTGTGAGTTCGAGGCCAGCCTGGTCTACAAAGCGAGTCCAGGACAGCCAGAGATATTCAGAGAAAAAAAAAAAAAAAAAAAACAAACAAAAACAAAAACAAAACAAAACAAAACTAACCAATCAAACAAAAAAAAAAAGAAAAAAGAAAAATAAACAAAAACTTCTTTCAGTTTCAAGTAAGACACTTAGAATTTTTATTTGATCATATAAATCATAAATTTCCTTATGGGTCGTATCTTTTTAAATAAAATCTACTTATTTATGGGGGCTGGAGAGATAGCTCAGAGGTTAAGAGCACTGGCAGTTCTTTCAAAGGTCCTGAGTTCAATTCCCAGCAACCACATGGTGGTTCACAGCCATCTACATTGAGACCTGGTGCCCTCTTCTGGCCTGCAGACATATATGCAGGAAGAACACTATACATAATAAATAAATGAATGAATGAATGAATGAATATTTTAAAAAATCTACTTATTTGTTTTGCATGTGCACACACACACAAACACCACAGTGCTTGTGTGGAAGTCAGGTGACAATAGAGTTGGTTCTCTGTTACTTGGTGGCAAGCACCATCACCTGCTGAGCCATCTTGCCAACCTAGAGAAACAGCTTTAGGAAGTTAAACATTTAAACTAAAGAACGTGGTATGGATTTCTTCATGAGGTCACTGCTTACATGGTTTAAAAGGATTTAAATTTCTCTGCTACTGGTCGTGTGAAAGAACAGCACATGCAATTGGTAAATTAGGTGTGCAATGCAGTAGCTTTCCCTACTGTTTGCTTACGTATATTGATGCTCACACAACACTGAAATCACCTGCTGATGTATTTCTCAGAATGTGTTCTTGCCATTAGGTGATATATGACTGTATATAAGCTATGCTCAATACAAGAGATGAAATACCTAAAAATACATTTAAATAAGAAATTTGTGAGTTAAGAGAAAAACAAATCCTTCTAAATCATATGAACACTATTTGGGAAAGACAGACTTGGTCACCCAAGCCTGTAATCCTAGCCACTCAGGAGGCCGAGGCAGAAGGGTCATAAGTTCAGTGACCGTACTCACATCAGCGACAGCAATGGAGTGCACGTCGGCATTTGCGATGAGATGGCTCTTAACCAGGGTCCCGGTGGCAGAGTCCCATAACTGCACCTTTCCAACAGAGTCCACACTTATGACAGTGCCATCGGACAAGAAGGCAACACCCCATACTATACACCGTGACTTGGTCACTCCCAGGTGT